>JARK01001418.1:338359-385556 GCA_000688135.1 Ancylostoma ceylanicum
ACAATAACTTATGCCTCCCCCCCCCCCCCCCCTGTATATAGGCCACCCAGAAACATTCTCAGAGAGAAAAATTGAAGAGTAGCTTGCTCATACCGTGAATGGACAGTTAACGAGCCGAATTATATGCAAGTCTATCCCAGCTCAGGTGAATTTATATCGTTCCGCATAAACAAAAAAAAACGGGAGTATCGCCAATTAATCCTGGACGATAAATCCAAGTAACATTAGTTCTGGACAATAGATCCTTCTCAATAAATTATGCGGATAAAGGAGAAATAGAGATCTACATATAAGCCTTTTTTAGCCATAGAATCGAAAGATCGACGACAAGAAGCATACGATGCAGGCGCAATAAACCATCTGCTGCAGCCTGAGAAGACATAGAGAAATAACTTTTCATTAGTGGAGCGCGCCTGAGACATGAGAATATGATCATCTTATGTCTGGCAGAGATTCTTTGTAATTCACTTACGATACTGATCAATAATCAATAGTGACAGCAGTGCGAGCAACCTTTTTGTGAGTGCCACATTCCAAGGCACGACACAAAACTATCTCATTTGATCAAATGTTCACTACTGACAACAAGCAAAGTTGGATAAATCCTTTCATTTAAATAATAATAGTTGCACATAATGAACAAATTGCCACAGATCTTCCGCGATTTTCCTTCGTACCACTGATAAGGCAAGCAAAAAAGCTTAGGTCGATTGATTATCAGAACCAAATAACGATAAGAAGAGTGTCCGCACTTTTCTCTTTGTAGGCGGAAACCAAAAAAAAAAAGGCTGATGTAATACACAACGGATCCGTCCAACCTATAGCCTCTCGAAAAGGATGGTGTATGGAAAACCGCTATTCCTGGACCTTCCCAGGACGGACCGTTCAGTTTTGACCTAAGATAATCAATTTGGTGCTGAAATCAGTTAAGGCACCTTTTGGACCACGTTCGGAGGTTCTTACTGAAGCTCAGACAGGTAAAATGGCCTGAAGCTACGCGCGGGGATGATAGTATCTGCAGACGCTCAAAAAGAAGAACTAAAGGTCTATAAATAATGATTTCAAGAGAAAATAATTGGACATACCATCAAATTGACGCTAAATTTCTACAGCTTTCTCTCCTACTCACATAAGAAGTAAGGAACAACTGTTACGACAAACCTTAAGAAAATCACTTGCTGGTTTACTCACGATAATCATTTGCTGCCACAAAACTACATTACATTGTCATTACTACATTGTTTTGGCTTTCCTGATGTAGCTCGAGCAATTTCAACTCAACTCTGTTTTAAACAGTAGCTTCAAAAAGTAAAAAAAGAGTGCCATAATCTTGGTTTATTTGTTTTTTTATTTATTTTATTTTTATTTGGTTTTTTTATTTGAACGTCTCGGCGAAACAAATGTACGGCTTGGAACTACTAATCAAAATGGGTAACTGTCCCAAGGTTCAAAGATGGTCCAACATGGGAACATGGGTAAAGTAAGTAACAGCTCTCAATGTACTCCTCGAACACTTCAGAAAGTCCATGTTAAAGTGCTCCTAAGCACCCTATACACAGATCAATGCTTCATCGTCCTACAACGACACCACCACAGAGTGAAAGTTTTTACGCCACGCATTCCACATGCACAGCCAGAAATGAAATATAAAGCGTAGCACTGAGTGTAACGGGCACAAACTGACTCGACCCTATTGTGAGACCAGAGAAGTGTCGACTGAGAGACTGTACGAGTGAAGAGGAGCGCACGTATGGGCGGTGCTCCGATCGGAAACTACACGACGGGCACAAGAGGGCAGCAGAACCTATTGAAACGATCGCAACATTAACAGAACTCTCGTCGAACAGCAATCGGCAGTAACAAAGAACGGAACAGCAATAAGAAGAAAAAGGATTCAAGAAGTGATTATTCGCAATGAATGAATGGTTCCTTGTCACCTTGTTTCTTTGCTTGTATAAATATCCAAAGGTGAAACTCCGCAAAACTGTCCTGAGAGTTATGCCCCATATATTCTGTGAGAATGGAACGATAGGAGAAATATGCGTCACCGGATTCAAGTGTATTTCGATGGAACGGTCAGAATTATCGGCCTCTCCTGCATTTGTTTCATTAATGACATTCACTTTTCCTACCGTTCGCGAAATGAACACTCACGGGTAGGAACATTTGGCATCATGGTACTATTGTATAGTCCTTCTCAAAAAGTTAGACTGATTGCGCGACTGCATCATCGCTGCGGGACCTGAACGAGGGACGCGGAGAGAGCATACTCTAAGTGAGAGGGTCGAGTAGTCCCGCCGCGAAACCGACCCCAAACTCGGAAACATCAATTTGTTCGAAAACTTGCCTGCACGGGTAGTTGAGTCTGCTGATCACGAATATCATATTCACTTGGCATGGTAATATCGATTTTACTGATTTTGTCGATTTTTTCCAAACTCAGGTCACCTATAAGATCTCTCTGAGAACTTGAGTACAGGGGTTTTTGAATATGCTGTTTACAGATTTGGCAAACATTTAGCATGAAAAAGGCAATTTAATTATGAAATAATTATGAAACCTTCACGAAACTCCAAAACTAAGCCAGTCCGCAGAAGCAAATTGGGTGAAAGTCATCCAAATTGAGATTATATGCAAAACGGCTATTATTTTCGTAATCAGCACCTTCGGAAAGCACTCCACGCATTTCTCAGGGAGATCTGAGAGATAAGCAAAGCTTGGAAGAATTCAATAAAATCGATATTACCAAGCAAAATTAATATAATATTCGCGATCAGCAGCCTCGACTACCTCAGTATACGAATTTTCAGAGAAACCCATCTTTTCGAGCGTGGAGTCGATACTGCGACCGCTGAAGTACAATACCGACATCACATATATTCATGAGTAAGGCAGCTTTCTTTTCACTTTTCCTGAATGTAAGAGAAACATGTGTTGGAGAGCAGATCACCTCCTGAAGAAGCCGCTAGTGCGCATGTTCTAAATGGAAATGACGCGTTAACATAACGATTTGCAAGGGTATCATGGCAACAGCAGTTTTTGCGTGTAATGCAGAAACTAGAACTGGTTCTCCACAACACCTGGAAGTGATGTGAATAAAAACAACTCGGACAGTCTATTCGCTCTAGCAGAATTATGACAGGTTTAATAGGACCAAAGAATGGAATCCGGTTATAACTGCCACGCAAAACCTGCGAATGAAACAAATTCATACACAAGTAATTTTAGAAAAGGTAATAAGCAAAACCATGATATGAAGTAAATTCAAAAGAAGTAGATCCTTCAGCAACTTGACATTAAAACAGTGAATGCTCTTGGAATTTAGGGAGAAAATTGGGATACCTCTCTAATCGGACCAACATAAATATGCATATAATAGAGTAAGATAGACACACACCCGAATTCTGAAAAAAAAGCATGCTCGCTCGAAAACTGAACATTCCCAATATCACATCCTCCCACTACTCAGTAAAATTGAAAGTAGACTCAAAACATGGTTGTACACTGCGTAGAACAACAAAAACATCTGCGCAGGCTTGGAAACATTCACGTGAATCTGAACGAACATCATTAGAGACTTCTGTGTAAAAACAGGCAAAACCAACTATGAAGGAAAAAACGTTGCCATTCCGAGCGTGCCTTATTTACGAGCTTCGAAGTATGCGAACTTTGACTCATTTGATTGGCAGTTTTATAGAAAAGCTTCGATAATACACGTATACGCTATCATCAGAGCACCTCAGCAGTGGAAATAACTAAAGTGGTGAACACACCGAAAACAAACGGATGCCACGGAGGAGAAAAGAAACAATAAGTGTAGAACTGAAACCATAAGGTTTTTTTTTTCAAAGGCTCTCTCCCGTGCAACATACTGTCCCACCAAGACAAACATTTCAGAGCAACACCACTGGAAGAGTGCGTCGACAGTTGAGTAGAAAATTCGGCATTTACGCAGCCAGCGCATTTCACAATTTGGAAAAATAGAAGTATTCCTAGCATCATTACAGCAAGTCGACCAAAGGGTTTCAACGACTTTGCTAAGCTGCCCAAAATTGAACCTTTGGTACTCAACAATAACTTCACATTTTTGAGTGAAACTGACCATAGGCTGTTGTTGAAGAACCGCGGGCCTTTACAAAATCTTCTAACTCCTTGCTTCATTAACGATTCCAAAACAACTTTATCCGCAAAAAAACAACTTGAGTTCCACCTCTCTCCAAAGGCAGTGTATCACCTCAGAAGTTTTTTTTTCTACAGTGATAGGATCTCCGAAACAATGGACCATCGAAACCCACAATCCAAGAGCAAGATAAGAACTGCAGAAGCTACAAGTGTAAAAACGAGATTCACACTCTGCCTTTGTAGCTAATATCATGAATTTGGTCTTCTACTCAGAAAGAGCAGAGAGATGACAGGGAACCATTCCGAACGAAACTCTGAACGATATATGAGAAGTAGAGGAAATAGAGGAACAATGCATGCACAGAAGACGATAAGATGGAGTTTTGCCTTGTAAAACACCAACACAAAGCGTCACAATAAATCGAGACTAAACTCTTTGATGAAAGAATAGCAACGCCATTTTCATATCCTATGTACATATTCATTAGATAACCAGTATGGGACCCATAATCAATCAGAATAGAAGTGCACAATTCTGTAGATTTAAAAATTAAGTCAAGGTTAGTGAATGCTAACAGTATTATAGTATGTAGTAGTTATAAAAATCTCCCCAGATTGAACTGAGCATTGAAGCAAGTCTAAAAACCGTCGTCAACTTCATCCTTCGGCTTATTACTGGAGTTCGAGAACGGAGGCTTTGAATTGGATGCAGCCAAACTTTCTTCGATCTTCTGTATCTCCTCCACGGAAACCTTAACATGCAGTATAAGATGAATTGCTGGGTGAGACCAAACAAGTTGATTAACTGCTTAGAAATGCTGCTTAACACCGCTGGATAAACACCAGAAGCAACCAAAGTCAGGCATCCTTCTTCACTCGTGTTTCCCTGAGTAACATTTGCTACATATGAGCGAAATGACTACGTACATACACGTATAATTGAGTACATGCACACTCCCAGAGTAGATAATTCTGTGTGGTATAAAAGCTAGGATGTGAACCTTGGATAACTATGCATTATGCCGTAATATGAGTTTCCGCTATTTTTGCACAGGGGTTTTCGAAAGCTCCCGATAAACAATTATCAATTAAATTTCTCATATGTCCATGAGCTGTTCTGAAGTGCATGATCTCATGAACATTCAGGAATTAGACCTCTATTTCCCTGCCCAATTTCAGGAATGTGATGAGTTCTGGAAAGACATCATCGAAAAGACAATTTAGGCAACACATACTGCACCAGAATTATTCGAACCACAACGTTGCACCAAGCTAACCAAAAATGTGCGCAGTAGTGTTGATGCTATTCTCATACCACTCTTATCATTTCGTTTCTACATAGTCCTTTGTCTCGCAATACCAATATCGAGCAACCATAAACACAAGCGCCAAACTAGGTAACCGAAAAAATCCCGCCTTTCAGAATTTATGGCGAATTCTGAACCCTCTGTGAATGGAAAGACCTCGCAAGGAAATTTTAAAATGCACAATGTGAAGCACAAATCTGACTCTGAGCAGGCGTCAGTCATCAGATCACAGGAGCTTCATTGTGCGAGAACTAGTGTCCAGGAATCAGTTAGCTCCAGCACTATTCCATTGTTTGCCCCATACTACGAGATTTTTTAAGCAGCGGGGTCCAGCTCTTTATATAAAAATGGCAGGAAACCTGCGACTGCTGTGGTGCTTAGATACCTGTCGTTCAAACACGGTTGACTTATTTCATAACCTAATGTAATAAGATGGCCACACACAAGAAGAACTAAAGTATCGAGCATACTGTTCTACAGTGCGTTTCATAATTATAGGACACCCCCCAAGTTTTCCACTCCCGGATTTTCCTCCGACCCGACCATGGAATTTTTCCTCTAGTCCCATTCTGATCAGCACCTAAAATAACCTCGGTACCCAATTTTTGAGCTCACGGCAGCAACTCTGGTTTTTTAAAACTTCATTTTTCTCTTTCTGCACAGTTCGCGGTCATGACACACCTTCAGATTCTAACAAGTTTATTTGCCGCACAATCGAATTCACGGAATTTCGATAATTGATGGAGCATCTATGAATCACGCTGATTTCATATAGCCCGTTACTCTTGCTCCTTATGGGGAATTCTGAGCAAATACGCGTCGATAGACATCGCACATGCAAGACTGCCTATCTCAATTTCTCAGCCGCTCATTGCTAACGGAGGTGCACCCAAAGTTGGCTGAGAAGGACCCACCTTAGTCCTACTTTAGAAATACAGTTAGCACTAGTCACACGCTGTTCCACTGGCTTTGCTAGGTGGCGATCCAAGTATGCAACACTCGCCCGACATCGAGGTTTTCCCACATTTTCTTACTGAAGCCCATGAATCGGTGGCTCAAAATGACGGAAATTGCTCGCTGTCTGAGCAGCCTGTGCCTGGTGCTAACTGTATTTCTAAAGTTGGACTACTGTGGATCCTTGCCGGTCAATTTTGAGTGCACCTCCGTCATCAATGAGCGACTGAGAAATTGAGATAGGCAGTTTTGCATGTGCGATGTCTATCGACGCAGATGTCCTCAGATTCCCTCTAAGGAGCAGGCCTAGCGGGCTGTATGAAATCAGCGTGATTCATAGATGCTCTATAAATTACCGAAATTCCGTGAATTCGATTGTGCGGCAAATAAACTTGTTAGAATCTGAAGGTGTGTCATGACCGCGAACTGTGCAGAAATAGAAAAATAAAGTTTTAAAAAACCAAAGTTGCTGCCGGGAGCTCAAAAATTGGGTACTAAGGTTATTTTAGGTGCTGATCACAGTGGTACTAGAGGGAAAATTCCATGGTTGGAGGAAAACCCGGGAGTGGGAAATTCGGGGATGTCCTATAATTATGAAACGCACTGTATTTTGTTTTTCGTTTACGATGCTCCTAGCCTCACGACTTGTCGACTTCTGCTATAAACGAGAAATTTTTCACAAATGCAAAAAAAGCTTTCACAATCAAATAATTGCTGCTTGTAAGTTTTCGGTTGCTTTTTGCAGTGAGTTGCAGAGGGAACCCCGTATCGCAAAACAAATAAGATTTTCTGAAAAGCTCTGGTGGTAAAATAAGTTAAAGGTGGAGAAGCATATGTCTTCTCCCAGTTCCCCAAACCCGGGCGCTGAACATGGTGTGTAGAATATGGAACTCCTCCTACGTTCCCCAGTGTTCATTCAAGAAAAAGTGTTGGTCATTCTACCTATCCCTGTGTCTCTAGCTGTCTCCAGCCTTCTTCACCATACATAACACCAATTTAAGGTTGGAATTTCAAATTCAGTCATGTTGCGCAGTTGCGCTGCGTGCTAACAGAGTCCGCAAAAAGCACACCGCCATCGACGCTCACTGTTTGTATTCAAATGTATTTGATCTGCACTTTACTATAATCGATGACGTCTGGTAAATATAGTTAATGTCGGAAAAATTAAAATATAATCAAAAGGGTGGCTGAACACGAAAACTGACCTGTTGATGTATCATTGGTATGCTTTCATCGATCTCTCCTGCAATTTCGACGTTCTCGCCACGGATCAATAGGAATCCTTGGTTGATGTCGCAGTAGTACTTGTCAACGAACGTCCGCTCAACCACATCCTCCAGTATCAAGTTTGCAAACTGATCTATAGACTTCAGATAGCCGATCAACTTCCGCCCATCTCGAAGAACAACGACAAGCTTTTTGTCCAACTGCTCGAAAAGGCTGATGGCGCCCGGAAGGTAAGGATCGGGAAGATCCATCTGAAACAATCAAATCAGTGCGCACGAAATGGATATGAATCTTCAGAAACGTGAAAAGTAAACAAGGAACTCAATCCATGCCACGGCAAGACAAACGTGCCCAAATTTTCATGGATGGAAATTGGACATGATGAAGGTCGCGGGATGACACGAATGCTCTGGTCCCACAACGATTCATGCCGTTACCGTATGAAGGAGGAACTCCCGGCCTTTTGCAATTCTTTTGCATGGCCTACGTTGCTGGTTTTATTTCCGCTTATAAAATGTGGTTAAAGTTTGTATTGAAGTCTCCATCTGAAGCAGAATGATCTCCTGCATAAGTTGCTTAAGTCATCAATCGGGCGTGAATGTGTCCACTGGAGTTCTGGTTATCTCGTTCGTTTTTATATTTACCTGTGACGCTCTGCAAGTTTATTGTGTACAAGTTGCTTTGCTTTCTTGACCAAATTTACTTTTCCAGGGTTAACCATGCCTCGAATTAAGACAGTACATTCGAAGGTGACAAAATCTCCTCGCCGTCCTTTTGAGAAGGAACGTCTTGATCAGGTGGGTACTGCTTGATCTACTGCTTTTTTTTATAAATGTTTCATATTTGGATGGGACGTAGCAAATCACCGCTTACGTCGTAGCTATCTGTCATTACAAATTAATTAAATACCAATTTATTATTTACTAAAGCGTGAATAAAATTCTTCTTATTTTCTCGTTATAAGCGCTAGCTTTGAGAGCGCAAGGACCCGCTCTTAATTTTATTCATCTACCATTGGCAGGAGTTTTGCAAACGATAACATGTTAGATTCTAAGTTCCAAGAGCTGCAAGCATTACATTCATTTCTTTACCAAAAAAGTTATGTTTCTCATGTGAAGATGCAAACGATTCACGAAAGTTTAGGGGATAATCATATGTCCGAATTACAACACGGTTTTTTCTTGTATGAACAATCTTTTCACGAATGAGCAATCTTTGAACAATCTTTCTTTACGAACCTTATCTTTGGAGTGTTCACGTTGGATAGTTTCTTCCATGTTTCTGTTTCTGTGTATTTATTAATCTACCTCAGCAAAGCATGGCGTTTTAGAAATTGAAAAGATGATTCCTCATCTCAGAACACAGCAAAAGCTTCTTCTTTGCTTGAGTGCAGTTGAGTTGCTCTAAATTGTTTTCGAGTATGCCATGCGCTCAATTCTTCCGTGTATGTCAGAGAGATGTTGATACAATGAGCTAACACGGTTTAATAGTAGATAGTAGTGAGTAAGTGATTTCCGAGGGTTAGCTTAATGTTAACAGCGATAACTATCTGGGTGTTTAGCCTCTTTTATGTTGCATTTAGCATTCAATTTTAGCGAGGTTTAGATTCGTCCTAGCATGTGTTGCCTTTGTATTTGTACTATTCCTTGAGTGAACTCAAAATAAGGATAATTTTTTGGAGCTTTTCAGCTCGTAAAATTTTCCTTTATCGAGAAATTGTATAGAATTTTGGTTGTGCATGACAACCGTCAATCATTTCTTTATTTAGGAGCTGAAACTCATTGGAGAGTTCGGTTTGAAGAACAAGCGTGAAGTGTGGCGCGTCAAGTACACTTTGGCCAAAGTCCGTAAAGCTGCCCGTGAGCTGCTCACGCTGGAAGAGAAGGATCCCAAACGATTGTTCGAGGGAAATGCCCTCCTCCGTCGTCTCGTGCGCATTGGAGTGCTTCCAGAGGATCGCATGAAGCTCGATTATATCCTTGGTCTACGTGTTGAGGATTTCCTTGAGAGACGTCTTCAGACCCAAGTTTTCAAGCTTGGACTTGCCAAATCCATCCACCACGCTCGCGTCCTCATCAGACATAGTCACATTCGGTTAGTTTATCATTTTATCTATCTTTTTTGTGCTGTTATTTATTTAAGCTTTTTCATATTTTCTCTGCTGAACATTTTTTGAAACTCACGATTTTGCCTCCTTTCTTCACTTTTTTTGTGAGGAAAAACCAGGAAGAGTTTAGCTAGTCCTTACTCTTTACCTTTCCTTTTTTGCTCGGGTATGATTCAGGGAATAAAAGGCTGAATGGGAAACGAATATTATGCTTTTGAAAACTAATCTGTTACAATGCATCCGGGGAAGGGAAGCAAACTGTCAGAGGCTACCGCAGTATCTCACTCGGAATACAGTAACAGCTTTTTTTCCCTTCTGATGTTCTTATTTTTAGTTAGATTGCAATAAGTTTTCTTCATTTGTAAAAATTTACGAAGTTCCTCCTTGCTGACGTTCCGAATTTGCTGTTCTCTGCTAGGAATTGGTGGCTAACTACTTTTTTTGGCTACCCTTCGTGCCCATAAGTTTTTTTTTTGCCACATTCGAGAGCGTATATTGTGTTCACCGAGACAACTTTAATAGGTAACAGATAATTTTTCTGCAAAATCAGAAACCTTCCCTAAAAATCACAATGACTGATTTTATTCCCTTATGTTTTCTGAGAGAGAATTAACTGGTCATCTGCCACTAGAATAGTGGAAGAAGTCAACATTTTGTCACCAAATTTTTTCCGGTCAACTATAATCTTGCTCAGAAAGCAGAAAAAGTTTGACGAAGTCTTGTCGTGATATGAATTCCCTAAATAGGATGGGGTAGGTTATTCATATTTAGTACTATCTAGTCAATTGTTGGTCTATTTTCTCAAATAAACGCAGGCATAACATACAGATGTGTTGATGTGGGTAAAAAGATTGTTGATTTCCGCGCATAGCGGTGATCAGCAATTCTTTCTGAGTTTGTTTTTCATAGCCACCACAAATGCTACTTTGATCCACCTTTTTCTCGTGTTCGGTGTTTGCAGAGCAGCTTGATTACTCTCACAACTGCTTCAGTACTTCGAATCCCTGAGACCCGCTACTTTAAAAATCTCGTATATACTTTACGTTTTTACGCTCGTATTCACATAAACTTCCGTTCCCTCACCCCCTCGTATCTCTTTATATGTTAGCTGCACTGTAAATCAATCAATTAGTTACCAAATCAATTAGGATAAAAGTATTAAAAGGACCATAGGCGTTGGAGACTGACAACACCTCTTCTCTGTACGAAATAGCGGATTGCTACATATTTGGATTACTAGAGGGCCTACTATTAGCCCCATCACCGTCTTTTCTTCTTGCTTATTGCTGCTTTCCTGCCATCGCACTAATTACATAAAGTTTTGGTTAATCAGCGTGGTCGCCACGATTCCGACTCATTCTATGGGCAAAAGTTGTTGACGGTCTTATTGTACTACTTCATCCAATAGTCATGTTTATGCGCCTTTCTGATTAATGAGTGGCACTTGAGTGCATTTTCTCTTGAATTTTTAGTGAAAAGTTTCCTTCGTTTTCTTATCTCTTATCTATGTCCAAAGAATTTGTTCCCACCTGAACTGCGCTCTTTATGTTTTTTGTTAATATCCTATTTTTTGTTTTTTTTTTGTTTACTTAATTATACATTAAACCTGTTAGCGTGCCACAAGGAAGTAAACTTCGCTATATACATTAAGCAAACAGCAGACCTTCAGATTGGGTAAGTACAACATACTTAGCCAATCTGGAGGTCCGCCGTTTGCATTATTGCCATACTTCACCACTTCAGAGTTTTTTTTTGATTCTTGCGTAAAATTCATCAAATGAAATGGAACACGTAACAGTAGCACATGTTTTTTTATTGTAAATCTTTACTTTTATCCCTTTTTATAGTGAGTTGTGAAATATTGCTCCGTTACAGTGTCCGTCGCCAAGTTGTCGATGTACCGTCACTCATCGTTCGTCTCGACTCTCAGAAACACATTGACTTCTCCCTCAAGTCGCCCTTCGGAGGTGGCCGCCCAGGACGAGTGAAGAGACGCAACATGAAGAAGGCCGAGGGAGGAGAAGCATCAGGAGATGACGAGTGATTTGTTATTGTTTCATCATAAATCGTTATTGTTATTGTCACCCGTCACTTTGTTTGTTCCTCTATTTTGAAGACATGAACGAAAATCTGCAAGGAATGGTTCAATCTTACATGTCACAGTTTTTTCCTCGATTACCATCAAGAGCTCCTTAAGGAATAGTTCTGTAGCTGAGAACAGGAGTTATAGGAATGTTAGTCATGTCAGTTGGCACTTAGATCAAATCTGTACACTTAGAAGTTCTACTTGTTTAGCTGAGGCTCTTAGCGCAGATATGCATGCCAAGTTCCATCCCTTTTCAGTTTCAGTGAATTTGGACACCTTCAAATTGGCAAATTTGTACACACCATTTTCTTGGTATGAGTGGAAAATACTGGACCTCATACTCAGGAAACCTTGGAGCCGTGTTTCGCATCGATGTGCACTAGATCTGTATGAGGGTTTCGCATGGGTTTACCCTTTGCTGGAAACGATAGACCAAAATCCGTGTTTTGCTTGGAATTGGGCCTGTTTCGCACGCTATGCATTTCATCAAAATAGAAATGAATAGGTTCCCTCTTCGCTCTTCGTTGAAGAGCGGCGATCACTTTTACTGGGAGCAACGAAGCGGAAACTCTTCCATTTGCAAACAAGAGCAAAAAGAACAATTTACTGATGGTCAACCTCGCAGAATTGTAGTGCATTTCATCGGAAACCATAGTTGAACAAAAGTTACCGAAAAAAGCGACGAAGAGTACAGTGTTAGACGAAGCTACGAGACAAAAACTGGATGTCAGTTCGTATTTTGGAAGTCAACTAATGAAAGATCTAAAACCTCATTTATTAATGCGCGGAACATTAAGAATCGAGGAGAAAGCTTGAAAGACGTAGCCTGATTACTGGATATTTGTTGGTGTAGGTCACAAAAATTTTCCACGAAAGGAGCGTAATACAACAAGTGTCCAGCTCAACTGGAGGTGGAAACCAGCATTTTGCGAACGAAACTAGGCATAAAAGTTTAGGTGTAATTAAAACGGCTAAAAGTGCATGCGTACTTGTCTTCTCATCCTAGCGTTTTCAACTGTCCTAACATCGTTTGGTTTTGTACACGTTTTTTCGCTTCACCTTACAGAATTATCAGTGCAAGACTTTTTTGTAATAGTGATTGCAGATGGTTTGGCGAATTTATGGCAGAAATAATCTTCCATTTTCAAGCCAATGAGCCCAGAGGATTGTTGTTAGCTTTCCAAAGCATGGGCTTGTGTCCAAAGTCAGTGCAAAAGCATTAACCTTAGCCACAATACATAGAAGAGTATTATCAAGCTTGTGCAACCTCCAGTTTGAAATGTTATAACTCGCTCAGGCATGACATTGTGTACCGATTTGAAACAATTTCAATTTGTTACATCTGAAGTGATACACAGTTGTAGAAGGGTCTGGGGGAAGTCCAGTAAAATTATCTGCATCTACTGTAAAGACAGGACTTCTGGGAGGCGATCTCACTATACGCTCTATATCTCACCATGCTCTATATCAGCTATCTGCTGTTGTCGGAGGTCTGCATCTGGGACTAGGAAAAAGTGCTATTCAGTTGTCGAAAGCTCTCTGGAATAAGGAGAATGAGTAAGATCCTTGATGCCTAGCGTGACCCTGACACAGGGAAAGTTCACCACTACTCTGGCTACATCAGTCGTAGTCTTCGGACATAATTTCGAAACCACAATAGCAGTACTCTGGTGTGACATATGACTACTTGACTAGATTGGAGAAAGCTGCAGTGAATCGCAACCCTACAGCAACACCAAATTCTTAATATTACCTCACTGCGGTGAAAAGCTGGTTTGGAAAAAAACAGACGTGCAAACCTTTTCTGCCGCACATATTCGCGATACCTATTGTCGTACAGGAACCACTTGCCCTCTTCAGTAATTGCCATTCTTGAACCGATTCTTGAAATTGGTCTCTTCTTGGGAGAAAATCAAGTTAGAGAAAGTGTCAGAGCGGGTAAGATGCTGGTAATCAGTCATATCATGAGGTGTTCACTTCTGCACCTTTCTTTCCGCATAGACTGGAGTCAAATGTTTTGAAAGTGTAGTATACTGAGCATACCTGCTCTCATTGTCCGAATGGTAGAATCCGGTTCACGTTCTCACAGCTGCCCTCAGCGCTTGATCGTAAAGTGACATCCTGCGACCACGATTACGGTTATCTTCGAGTTCAAAGTCGCCTGAAGAAACCTTCGCCACCCTGTCTCGCTGTCTTTTGGTAGGAATAATCCGAGTCAGAACACACGCGAAGTTACCGGGTCCATTCGATACAGAGTAATCGCTTTTTAAGTTATTAACGATGATCACCAGGAAACCGTGTTGGCCCATTACTTGTTCGTGACTCTATAAAAACCAGTAAAGAAAGGAGCTGACCTGAATAGTAGAGCAGCGATTCAAAGATGAGGCAAAACCTGCCTAGCTTCTTCATTTTTCATGACGACTTGAGTTGTCAGTATTCAGTGAGTTATGCCTTTGTCCTGTGAGTATTCAATTAGTGTTCACTATTCCACATCCGAGGCTCCTTCAATTTTTCAAGAAAAAAAATCCATTTGAAGTTTTCATGCTAAAGTTATCTGAGCCGATATTCATGAACGTTCCCGGGAAGGTTCCGCGCTTCGCCCTCACTCAAAGTAGACGAGCTTTCCAACCAAATGTGGCTGGTGTCATTGTCTTATTTTTGACATCATCTGTCATCGGTGACTGAGACGAGTAACTCTGACATAGTATGCTCACTTTTTACCTTGAGAACTCTTCCACCTTAGAAGAACGGGTAGGTCACAACCTTCCCGGGTACCTTCATGAGTAGGGGTCTTGAAGTGATGAATGCCAATATCATATCCACTTTGCACCATAACCCGGTGGAGTTATTATAGATGGAATATTTCACAGGCTGCTCTAAATTTGCATAAATGGGTAATTTCAGGCGCTGATGTGACCATCAAGCTCACGTTGCATTTCCATTTTCTTACTGAGATCGCTGAAATCGGCAACCCTGCTGGGTTCTCTACAATGATCTTGCCGTAGCTTCACAGAAACGAGGTTTCGGATACAGAATGTACTCAATATTCGTGCTTAGCTCCTCAAATAACCCTGTTTTGTAAAATTTAAGGGGATCCTGTGAGGCACCCTGTCTGCCATACACCTACTGTACCCGTGTAGAGATAGAGTCACAACTCAAAATGGTAACAATATTCGTGTGCAGCACCCCAAAGAAAATCGCAACGCGAAATTTCAGCGAAACAAATCCCTCGAAAATTTTCGTTCATCAGAAGTAGAGTGGTATACTGACAAGGGAAGGATACTTGGTGGCCGTGGCCATTCGTGATGAGATGTGTACTACCATATGCATTTTTTTAGGCTGATCTCAAACCCGTAGCCCAAATTTCCTGCGGTGTTCTGTGTAACGAGTTACACCTATTTCTCTTCGCTCAGATGTAATACACCGTACTCTTGTATGGGCTCCAGGCTAAGCCTGGTAGCTGCATTATCGTCCTAAGAATTCTAAGGGCTTCTAGAGGAAACAAGGGCATTGCTAGTGTGTGGCAGATGCAGCCGCCTTACCTTAATTTAAGCTCGTATATGAGAACAGTACTCAAAGTTAGTGACTGACTCACTCATGCGCATGCGAGCTTAAATTGGGGTAAAGCAGCTTTATCGGCAACTCACTAGCAAGAATAATGTTTCCTTCGAAACTATTCAACATTTTGAAGACACTGAATCAACTACTAAGCATAGCCTGGGGGCCCATACAAGAGTACGCTATATTACATGTGCGTAGAAAGAAATTGGTGTTACTCATTACACAGAAGTCCGCAGGAAATTTGGGGTACGGATTCGAGATCAGCGTCAAAAACTGCATATGGTAGTACACATCCCATCACGAATGGCCACGACCTCCAAGTATCTTTCCCTTGTGAGTGCCTCAGTAATTCTAGGAGTCAAGTTTAGTCCCAACTTGAATTTTCGGAGGGCCTCCTCTGCAAACATGCTGGGAATATTTTGGTATTTCAACTAGAGTTTTGTAATTGCTCCACTTTTCTGGGTTTTTTTTTTTGTTTCCATCGCGGAAAAGGAAATCTGGTTTAGTCTAGCTCAACTCTCCTTGGTCCTGAACAATCAACTCGGAACTTCCCAAAGGGAGCTACTGCTATTGTTTCAACGAATTCCGCCATTGAAACTGTGTTTGGCATTTGTGTTTATTCAAACTCAGGTAACACTGAATTCACGGAGGTAGTAAGTTTCCTCAACCCTTCAACTTTTTACATACATATGTTAAGCTCTCGTATAAATTTGCTTTTCTTTTCTGGAATTTTGTGGGAAGCAAGAGCTTTATGATCTGTGGAGATAGTGGATATGCAGGGGTGAGTGGCAATACATAACTGGTACACTACAGGACATTTTTGCACCTTACAGCTAAGCTCCACGCCCTCGGTTTCCGCGAATCATCTGTTAGCAATCTGAGTCAAACTCTAGCGCTCTTGTCATCTATAGTGTACTTTCCGCAAGGTGCAGAACCGTTTGGGCAACACATTCCAGCTCATGAAACGGTTGAGAGATGGAGCGCTCTTACTTCAACCCACTAGCGCAAAGCAAATTTCCCCAGCAAAATCTTTCCGGTACTCGCTCGGTTTATTCGACATCTACTCGTCGAGGTTTTTTTTTTCATCCTCTCATTCCTACCCAGACAGAATAAGGCCTGACAATAAACAGGAGCTTCAGTAAAACCGGCGGTTTTGTTTGTGCGAGTTCTATTTGATTATTGCAATCAGTTGGCAGCCACTAGCGAAAAATCTAGAGAACGCGGCGAATGTTCAAGAATCCAGAGTGGGCCCCACGGCTATAGGTTTGTGCAAACTCTGGTCGATCTGGGACAGATCTTTGGTCATACAGTGTGATCCATGGCATCTTGGACAACAGCCAGAGTTCCAGAAACGCCGGAGAGGAATATGTAGGGAGCTCGCTCTGGATTATCACTTGGTATTTTTTGTATTCCTCTAGTTTCTCTGTATCGTTACTATTCTATTGCTTTGCATACTGTCACAACGGTTTATTTACCTGGGTTAGAAGTTCCTAATAAGCCATTCCTCTGCGCTTTGGCGGACAAGTGAATGAAAGTCCTGCATGGCAGACGAGAGTCTTCACCACTACCGATTCAATTTATGACAGTACTCCCAGCGGTTTTTGTTGCTGTGCCTCCGAGTTTTGATTCACAGAAGTGAATACCTAGCCTACGAATATTGCTTGACCTTGTTTCGTTAAATTATGTTACATCAAATTATTGTTATTAACTCAAATTATATAAATTACTGCTCTAATCAGATTAACTTATTTAAATAAATTGAATTAAATTGACTTTAACTAAGTTATCAGATTGAACTATTATTTAACTAATAAATTATCGATGAAATTTAAGTCGTAAATTACTAAATAATGTTATACCATCGTGTCAGTTCTAGCACGATAGCTGAGCAAAAGTCAGTAATCTGCTGGTGACACTTGCGTATAGTAGTGTGCGAAGCAATACCCCGCATATTGCTGGAACACCGGGACAGTCGATGCTCACCATTGTCTAGCCTGAATTATTTGAATGTGCAGGTCGGAGGAGGGCTTTGGTGGGATTCGAGCCCGGCTTCGAGAAAATATATCCACTTTCAGGCCCTGAAAACGACGTGTTGCCGAAACATGTTGCCGAAACAACCAATAACGGTGTTGCTATTGTAGAACACCCTGTACAGCAGAAAAGATATTGAAGATATCACAGCAGTAAGTTTGGCGAAAATCCTACTTTGGCATCTTTTGTTTCAAAACTGGAAATTGTTCTAAAATGGTGGTTTAGTACGAGAACGATAGGCCTGTTAAAACTGCCATGAAATGCGCTACGAAGCCGTGTTCAAGGACTCGTGAATGACAGGAAATTCTATGCCAGGAATTTGATATAACGGCAAATTAGCATTATTTCTGCATCAAAGTAATAAAAATTGTTCATTTGAAAAAAGGCAGATGGACTTATTTGACGATCAAGTCGTTGCTGATATTGAAGATCAGGGACCCGCAAACGTCATTCAGATTACCCGCGGTAAAGTGTTAAAGGCAACACCCACGGAAAATTCCGCTGTGAACATTCCGAATGTCTTGAAAAATCCAGGATTTGGGAAATATTTCCGCGGTATAAGCTGCGTTGGACGTGTCCTTTTACTTACTTTCAATGGAACCCAGGATCAGGCGGACTTGCTTCTCAGCTGATTGTACACGTTTTCTCGGTTGCATTCGGCTGCATTAGAGCACCGAAATCTTCTTGGGGCGCGGAAAAGATCGATTTCCAGTTGATCTACAGGGTGGTCCAATTGGAGTGACAAATGATTCACATACTTTTTTCTAAACTCGGTTTTTCTCTTTTTGGAAGTTTATCGTCTCTATTGAACAAACACAATATTAGCAACAACAATTCAACAAGAGATCTCAAAATGGCCACCACGGGCCTTGATAACAAGCGACAGTCTCCTCTTGAAGTCTTGACAGGCTGCCCGCAACGTGTTTTGGGAAATTCTGAGCCATGCCTTGCGAAGTCGAGCCTTCAGAACTTCAACGCTCGGTGCCGGCGTAGAGCAGGCCTCTGACTCCAAAATAGACCAAATGCTAAAATCCATCGGGTTCAGGTCAGAAGAGCCGGCCTGCCATTGCGTTGGCGATATAAAGTCCGGTACTTTGTCTCGAAGCCAACTCTGAGTTGAGAGTGCTGTATGACAAGGAGCAGAGTCTTGTTGAAACATCCACCTCGCATTTCCGAAATGCTTCTTGGCCCATGGTTTGAGAAGTGTTTCCAGAACGAAAGATCGATACAGCTCGGCGTTCATTTCGAATCCTTTTCCCAGAAAAACCAGCGGAGTTCGGCCTGACTCAGTGATTCCGGCCCAGACCTTTATTGAAAGAGGGCCCTGCTTGCGAGTGACGTTAAACAGGCTGGAACTGATAGAGATCTTTCCCTTCAACCATAATCTGTCATTCTGCTTATTCAAAACTTGCTCCACCATGAATATCTTCTCGTCGGAAAATACCATGTTTTCCAGTTCACCATTGGCGGCCGGCCTGAGTAGTAACCTGGATCTCGTGAGCTTGTTTCATTTCTAAGCTGACGACAGTTCCTGCACTTTCTGTAGTTTAAACGGTCTGAGTTCGAGGTCTTCTTTCATAATCCTCGCGACAGTGCTTCTCGAAATCCCAGTGCCTTTTGAAAGTTTTCTTGAGCTCTGTCGAGGATTTCTCTGAAGTCGTTTCCTCAGCTTTCCGATGTTAGCTGCTATTCGTACTGTCCTCCTTCTGCTGCCGCCGTAACGCTTCTTTGAAGAGCCAGCTTCAAGGTATCTTTTGATGGTCCGGTATACCTGGCTCTGGCTAACTCCAACACTTTTCAGCTCCCCGAATATTTGGAGCGGTTTCTTTCCAGGGCGATAGAGCGCAACGATAGTGGAGTGGTTGTCTTCCATGGCAGAAAAGCGACACTGATGCTTCGGCAAAAGCAACCAGCTATATATAGCTACTACTGTAGATCAAGTACAAACATGATCTGCCACCTTCATTCTCAGCTGTTCTGCAAAGTTATCTAAACGAACCCTTCAAAATTATTGTCACTTCAATTGGACCACCCTGTATTTGCCAAATCATCGCCCTTCTCTAGTGAATTTTGTGGACCGCCAAATTTATCCATCGGCAAAACGGGCTTGAACAGGTTTATCCTGGGTTATTCAAATGAAGCACCCGGCTCAGATTATTAAACCATATTTACTATGGAACTCTTACTAGCCAGCAATGTAACAGCGAATGTTTCTAAAGAATTCTACAGAGTTCTGCATTTGTATGTGAACACTTATTGTGCGCCTTTTTCTAGCAGTCTGGGATAACAAGGCTTTATTAAATACATCGGAAACAAGCTTGCAAACAATGTGAAATAAGGCAACTAATTAAAAGTGAACAATATTGTACATAGGGCAATATGCTTAGATCTGGGACAGACGTGTATACCCTCAACATTTGCATTAAAGTCTAATCTGGGATTTTAAACTAGCACAGCGAGCCGTTTAGGATTCTCAGCTGACCACAGACACAGGTGTTGGGCACATGTCGGAGCGAGAATCATGACGCTTACGGGTTCTAGCATTATAAATATATGTAGCTTAAATGATATCTGGATGCGGAAAATAGTGAGTGAATCCCGGATGCTTCTCAGGAGCACGGGTTTTTAAAGCGAATCAAGGAGATACCATTGGACAAGAAATTGACGAGCTTCAATTAGTTAGTTTGCCTTGTTTGCTTTCTTCTTCCCTTTTATGGATTTGATGAATGGCAGCAGGGGGCGATCCGAAGACAGTGAGCGTTTCTGCCTGAAAAGATGTTGACCTCAGATATTTTAGCTTTCTCAAGATAAATTATTTTTCGAGGTAGGGCTTTTGAGAACAATGTTTATAGCGCGATTATACTCGGACAATTAGAAATCTTGTCACAATTCAAGATTTTTCTGTCTCTGAGCTTCATTACTTGATTCTTCTGTAACTGCTTTACGTTGCTTATTGAAGACTCCTTCGTTGTGAATCTTTACTGGCTAGCTTTCGGCGATAACGCCTTTTTCAAACCTTAATGTTAACAATAGATTGCCTTCTCATTCTGAACTCACAGACACGTAAAACAATAACAATACCAGTTGCCAGATAGTTAACAAGTTTTTCAACTTCGAGGCACGGTGGTGATTGTTACCTATATTTCGACAGCTTAGCTAACATCTCAACACAACGAGACATAAGACAGTTGACAACCTCACTCTCACGATGACATATATACAATGAGACAAACACGGAGATGCAAGAGAGGGGTGGGGCATAGATGCTTCTAATCAAGAGATTAACCGCAATACATCCCGCAGCTCCTCTCTGTTGTTGATTTCCGGGTTATGTCTTCGTATTTCCACCGCCTCCATTATTTTCCTTTCTAACGTTTGGGTGAGGTGTCGGTGGAGGACGTTCACTTTGATTGATTGATTGTTATTAATTATTATTGTTAATGTTATGTTATTGTTATGTTATTATTGTTATGTTATTAATTATTGTTATTAATTGATTCCAGATTCACAACGAAGGAGTCTTCAATAAGCAACGTAAAGCAGTTACAGAAGAATCTTGTCACATTTGAATTTTTCCCACTTGCTCCTGACTCTGTACTTAGCAGTGTGGTTTGCGCCGTGTGACACCAACGACCCTCGTCCCCTTTCCACCTCTAAGGAAGGAATGCGGAATGTGCCGGAATGTTTGTGCAGACGCAGAGTTACTGCCTTTCCTTTGAATCACGCTGCTTGCGCAATATGTGCGATAGGCCACCCACCTCTGTGCCTTTTCTTGCTCCTTCAAGTCCATTTCCGTCCCTTCCACTCGATTCGGTGACACCAACGAGTATGTAGACCGGTATAGAGACTTGTCTGGAAAAGTACCGATTGATCTCCGCTCAACGATATTGGCTGACGTTTTGCTATCCCTCATCGTGATTTAAAAGAGGAGTTCCTAATAAACAATTCTCTTCAATTCACCAATGTTGTTAAGTCATTATTCGCCGCAAGGATATCAAAAAATAAGAACAGAGGCAGAAGCATGTTTGTAATTCGCAGAAGCTGTCGGTGAAGGTCAGAGCTTTACAAGAAGCATAACCTGTGATAGTGGCATTTCTGGAATTCCTATTATATCCATGCATCATCGTACTAAGACTACCAGATATACGATAGCTGGTTCTTCGAATTTAAACATACAGTGTCGTCCAATATGATTTGTGATATGAGTTCCACGTATGATTTATTCCCTAAATTTAGACTACCGAGTTTTTTTTTTCACACATATCTTAGCCCTAGGGCTACCAATCGAGACTAAGTTTGAAAATGTTTCGGGATTCTACGAGATTTCCTTTCTGTTGTTCATCATTGGTACAGAATCGGTTCAAACAGAATTATTTAATTAATCAGCAATTGAATGCCTGTTAGTAGCCCAATTCGGACAGCAATGTACAGCCGAGGTGCATGCTTTATTTTTGTAATCATTGTGACCCCTTTTTTGCATTTTTGGGCCCGCAGGCAATTTTTGCTCTTTCAAGAGGTGAACGACTGCGTCTTTGGGAAATTTAACTTCTGAATGTGGGGATGTGGAAGGAGCACTAAATGCGGTTTTGTCCTCTTGAATGAGTGTCAATAATGATAATGGTAAGTGTCACAGGAAAAGCCGAGAAGCTCTCAATTCTGATTTGTTTACTAGTTTTTCACTAATCGTTACGAACTTTACTTTATCAAATAATTTTTACTAGTTTAATCAGTAAAAGTACGTCTCATATCATTGCAGGAAACCAAGACATAATGCAAAAGTGAAGATGGAGTAGAAATATATGCTCTTGTGTGGCTTCTGTCAAAGGATAGGTCAGGCGACGCCAAAATGTGGACAGTTTGAGTTTTTTTTTCTAGCTACTTAATTTGAATTTTCTAGCCCAGGGCATGATATAGTGAAATGTGCAAAGCATAAAACAATTACCTTTGACATCAAGTTTCTCCAATTCAGACTCCAGGGTCTTGTAAGAGTCGACAGGACTTTGAATTTCCTCTTCAAATCGATGAGCGAACGTTCGTAGAATCAGCTCTTCCCACAGTTTATTGGGCTCTGATTTCTGAAAAATCTGTGGTTTAAGAGCTTGTATTCATTGCTGCTCGACAACTAGCACCCATTTCAATCACAAATACAAACCAGCTTTAGTGGCTTATTCATGGTCTAAATGGGTGCTATTAGAGTGAACTATGCCTGAATGGATAACATCTCGCGAAAGAGTTATCCTTTCTTTTACATATAGTACCCGGTTTCCACCATTGTACGTACATTATCCAATTTTTGTATCGCTCTGTACAAAGTAAAATGGTTCATTGTTGAAAAACAGACTACTGCTTTTCGGATACTCGATTCCAGAACTCTGCTAGCCATCGCTAAGGTCACCGCTGGAACACTACACACCCCAAGGGCTACAGTATATCTAATCATCGAAAAATCTACCATCACTGTTATTGACAGCACTTCTTCTTTGCTTCCTCCTTGGACCTACTGCAATTTCATATTCAGCTTCTTAGAGAAGTTTTCAGGAGAATTTTATGACGCTTAGCCTCGTTTGCCTTTTTGCCCCTGAATAATTCCCACATTTCCTCCACGCAACCATACCATTTCAGCGCCAGCGCTCATCCTTGCACAGAAATGAGCATTTCCAGAAAGGGACGACTGCGCATGTCGAAAAAGGATAATTCAGTATAATTTTTCTTGTCCTTGAATCTCAAGTAATTAATTTGGGGCTAACGTTGGTCTAAAAGTTGAAGTTGGGCATGAACTGGACTGGAATAACCAATTACGGATTTTACAGATAAGGAAACTGCTCAGGTTCTTTGAATCTAATCAACAATTACCGCTCTGGACTTATAGTAGGTTGGGATTAGAGGGGGATAAAACCACATTTCTGCATACAGTATGCTTTCATTTTCTGTTATTTTTCTCTTTCTTCGAAAATGACCAATGGTGACTCAAATTTTTTGGGTCGAAATGATAGGTTTGCCAAGCTTAGGTTAAAGCAAACCCCATCTCATAACAAACTGGGGGTACTGGGCCGTGAAATTATGGTAATTTGCCTAACAAATAATATTATTAATTAATGTTGTGTACCAATTCTGAGGTAGTTACCGCTGTCCATGTACTTAAAAAGGTCTAGCAAGTTTTGGTTTCAGCGGGGTACTTGTTTTGATCATGACTGACCCACTGATAAGCTTGTAGCTTCAGGCACTGGGCCTGGACCCTAACCTGCCCTACAGGCTTTCGAAATGAGCTTCGCCCGAAGGTATTGCGGTGTCATTCTGTCTACCTCTTTTGGATGTAACTAGATCAAGGTCAGATTTGGTACATATATGTATCCGCTGAGTGGAATTAGTAAACAGGATACTATTGGTGATTTTTTCCTGCTGGAATACCCGTAGGAACAAAATTTTGACGCATGGACAAGGCAGAGTCAGCGCCGCAACTTTTCATCTTTCAAAATCTGTGAATTGATCCCTCAGTCTACTGTGACTAATACTCTCGTATCGACGCGTACTGCTGCAGGAAACGATCCCTTCTAACAACGCCAGAATCAGTCAACAGCGCCACAGGCATTATCCCCATGAATAGCCCCTGCTATTGTAGCGACACGGAATTGGAGTGTAAATGTGGCCCCCAATAACAACACGGTCGATCCGGAAGCACGCACACACCTCGAGAGCGACGCCGTCACTGTACTTCCGCCCATCCTGCGCGTAGACGATCTTCTTCCGATTGCTCATGAACAGTGGTCTGTACGATGGTGTCCGTTTCGTCGGTGTTTTCGGAACTGTAAAAGCGTTGTTTATGATTCTCTCGGCGAGTGCAAACAGGCTGTCCTAATCGTGCACATTCCTGCATATATTAACCGGGACGAGTTCTGCCGCCACCACCCTCATTGTGCATGTAATTGACGCATTTTTGCGTGCTGTTAATCGCCACTGAGTCACTTACATCTTTATGAGATTGATGGAAAAAGCAGCAATGGCAGCATTTTTGTGGCAGCTGGTGATTAGTGAGTTCATGAAAAGAATAATGATGGTTTAGGAACTCACCCTCATCGAAGTCTTTGCAGACGGGCGGGGATTCGCTACGATGCGGAGCGGCGTAGAAGTCGATGGGCGAGTCACACGGCACGTTCACCATGCCAATCATTTTCTGGAAGGTGTGATAATCAGAAGGTTCTCTTGCTTTTTTGGAAGCGAGTACTACGGCGATATCACAGAGAACATGCTTTCAGGTGAAGAATTTGGACAAGAAATAGGACAGAATCTCTCTTCCCAGAAAGCATCAAATACTCGTGGTTTTAAAACTTAAAAAAATGAAAAATGAGAAAAATTCTAAAACTGACAAAATTCCCAGAAGCCATTCAAGTCCCCTCGGCTACAATACGTTCAAAAAGCTACTTAAACACAACCTCAGTCCTTGATGTCTTACCCATTTGCTTTACTACACATCTAGTAATCCTTGATTTGAAAATCATAATTTGTTGCTTATTTTTTCTATGGCTTCTGTGTTTTTCATGTTCCTGTTTTCTTTCATTGCATAGGTTTGTATTAACTATCTACAATTCGAGTATAAACGGAGTTCTTTATATGCAAAATTCAAGATTCTTCCGTAAATTTCTGGGAGTGGCCTAGAAATCTCCAGCTAACTACTATTCCTAAATTCGGGGAGACAAATAAGAAGATCACTGGTATTCCACCTGGATATCCCTGATTTTTTTGCTCGAACGTTTTCGCCAGTGTTAGAATACATGGAGAAATTCGGGGTGCCTTTTTACACTGCTTCATAGATGAACAGACTGAATATCGGCATTCTACAGATGCTAGAGTGAGACAGGACACATTTTTCCTCTACACTTAATTTGTGTTGTCGTAGGAGCCTTGTTAGGTGAAGTTTTACAGGGTGCGCCATAAGTTCTTGCACACCACATTTAGTACGCCACAGCCGCTGGATTCAACGTAATGCCATGACCTCTATGGCGGTACTGAGCCAACTTAATAGCAACTCAAAACACCTATCAGATCTGGGATACATCTCCATCTATTAGGTTGTCCCAAAATAAATGGCCGCAATCTAGTAATGAATTTTTGGAAGTTCATAAATCCATTATTTAAGGAGCTAGATAGGAAAACTTTGAACGAATATAAAGAGCAAGACCTGCTCTATCTGTATTCCAAAAAGGGTTCCTCAACTGCTCTTCTTTGTGGTTTCTGCAGACCACATTGTGCGATGGGGCAAAACATGGTTTTTGGGCTCTCCCATTTTTTAGACTCCTTTTTCCGCCCTAATAGGACAAAAGCCGAATTTGGTGTTGGCTCTGCATTTGGCCAGGTAGTTGTGTTGTGAGCACACAGGAACTGTGACTAGAGAAGCATTTGCGGAACGGTACGAGTTCCCAACTTTCATCAGGTGATGGTCATGAAAGTTCTCAAAAACGATAGCATAGTTCTGGAGGCGAGACGAGAATTCTGAAACACTCCGTGAAAATGTTGGTAGCTAGGCCGTGTGCAACTAAATCACTAGTCATTCAGTCTTCTTAGCAACTAAATATGGCGAAAGTACAGGCGAAGTCGATTTTGAACAAAAGCATCGCCGGTCAGTGCTTAACTTGCGGCACCATCTACTTTAATCTCTCTAATAAACAGTATTGCGGAATTTTCCGGAAAAGTGGGCCAATTTTAGTGATGAGTGGACATTGCCTGATAAAATGGAGTTTTGTCCTACTTGTATTGCTGAGGGAGGTCTGGATATATTCAAAAAATCTCGACATTGCAGAAAAGTGTAACTTTTCCTGATAAATGAATCTCCGCTCGAGGTGTTCGACAGGAGCTGGACCAGGCCAAGAGCAGAATTTACCAAATGCCTCGCCTATTACCATTTGGGCCTCTGTCTAAAGATTCGGTACAGGACGCCTTAGTTTTGGTGATCGGAAGAAGTGCACTCCCACTGACGGAGTTGGCAAATCCACACAGGTTCACACTAAACCAGGCAAAATTTCTCTGAGTGAGGCTCTGGATTTCTCCTTGTGACATTGTGTTGTCCACACCTTTGCCTAATAGAATATGCTTTCAAACCTGCAGTGAAACCGCTTTCCTTCTAGAAAATTCATGTGAAACAATGGGTACTCAAAATTGACCCTTCGCACTTCTTTGACTCCAGTGCTTTAAGCTTTTTTCTTCCTGTAAATTTCACTGTACTGCAAAAATCTGCTGGAAATTCTGATCATAATACTTTTTATTTCAAGCAAAAAGCTCAAATTTGAACGGAATTACGCACCTTGGAATGCGCAACTCCGAAACGGCCATTATTTTTGGGACAACCTAATACTTTTGTAATAACTCAAAGTTGAGAGAGTAGCGAGCACCTCGTGGCGCGCGGGTGTATCTGGTATAGAACCTCTCGAAGTTTTACCTCAGCTTTATGCTACGAGTCCAAACTTATGCATGATATAGCACTTGATTAGCTCTAAAACATAGTTGAGTACGGCTATCCACCAATATCGGATTGGCCTTATACAGGAGTTCGTTCTGAGCAAGGGATTTCGGTCGTGCAGCATTCCAGGAGGCGCACATGGCACAGAACAGATTCTAAGCTTCACAGAAGCATCACCTTTGCGCTATTCAACTTGAGTTGGAAGCAGCAAGGTGTCTTCTCCCCAAAAATACTCTGCGAGTGAAATCCAGAGTAACTGTGGTGTTGTGGTTCTTAAAAAACTGAAGAAAATTGCTCACACATGCCCTTTTCTTTAAAATTTTCTGAAATTTTTGAAAGGAAGGGGAGATGGGATCCCAGTACATCCGGTGGAACCCCCGATGTCTCCTCAGTCTACTCCAATGTTTTGGTGAGAAACGATTTGATTTGCTCTGAGTAGTGTCTTCCGTTCGAAGAGACAGTGTCACCACGCGCCAAACCGTGCCGCGAGCAGCTCACTTTCCCTCAAATTTGAGTTACTACGGAAGCAAATGGCAACATATTCCTGTTCTGATAAGTGATTTGGGTTGCTACTGAGTTGACTCATTTTTGCTATGGAGGTCATGCCATCATGTTGAATTCAACCGCTGTGGTGTTACCAAGTATGGTGTACAAGAACTTATGGTGCACCCTGTATACAACTAATCGCTGGAAAATTCACTTAAGGCTCACAAGAGAAGCTAGTGACACAGTAAAGTTCTCAAAAAATAAGAAGCGATTAGAGAAAAGTTGAGAATCTATCAGAGTAAGCTACGGATGCATCCAGGACTGCGACGGATGCCCTTGAACGGAAATGCGGAAAGTTCGAGACTCTTGGAGCGAACAGAACCACAGCGCTGGCGACACCATGCGAAAGAGTGATGCGGACCGCTGATCGGCATTAGCCGTTCACAACGTAATAGTTCGAAAAAAAAGGATGTGACTCATCCTCATGTTGAATTATGACACATTTTTTCACACATCTCATCTTGTCTCATTCATTGAGAAATATAAACTAACATAAGATAAGTAGCTTTGATTCATCAACACATAAAACGAAATGAAGGAAAATAGTCTAAGAACGTTCTAGGGAGACAGGTAAAAACAACAATGTGACGAAAGTAACCGATGTATGTAAATATGTATTAGGTAAATAGGTTTCTTGCGTTATTTCACGATAAGAATTTCCCTTTCTGTAGAGCCATTACAGATAGCATGCACAAATGAAGTATAAGTAAAAGAAAAGATGGGCACTGGTACACCGGAGATTAGTTTTTTTTTCGACATCCATCGCGTCCATGGAGTAACGCCCATCAAATTTCTGACATTTTCAATACTTAGGCGGCCTGAATCTCTTGGAATTACATCACGTTAGGTAATATCTTACTCGAAGTTCGACCTATCCGGGTAAAGACAGTTCGAAAAACGACTAGAGTCCGTCGAGTCAAACACCAAATAAAGGCAACAAAGGCTTGTTGATGGAGCGAAAATACACCCGTTAGAGAACTGGCACTGGTACATACTAGATTTACTACCAACAAATGCGCAACTCTCAATAGCATAACCTTCGTGGGGACTTCATGGAGAATTCTTGAATCCAACGGCCCTATTTCAAAAACTTTCGAAAAGTACCCCACATCCATTGATAATTTTCTCACAATTCACAATTTCATCCCTTTTAATGGGGAAAGGTCAACAGACAACAATTGGCAGGGAAGAAAAGATTCTGACGAGATTGACACTGTGAATCAGAATGGCTAAGCGTCAAATCAAACAATGCGGTGTTTTCTTTGGTGAGTGCACACTGCATAGAGACCACCTGGAGGAGCAGTTGATGGAATTAGGACTTCAGAGGATCAAAGGACTGATGAAAAAATTGAGAGTTGAAAAGGACACAGTTCATGGGAAAACTTGTTCTAAATTTGGAAAATAAGGAAAATGACACACTGTGTTGGGTAGTAAAATCTACTGGAAAGAAATTGCTACAACTTCGTGGTGTTCATCCGCCGCTTAATTTTAGGCTAGTTTTAAATGTAAAAAATTGTAACACAGCTATACAAACGTTTTTACTATTTAAGTCAGAGTTGAGAACACTTCTTTTTTTGTTTTCGAAGACATTTAAAATTACCCTCAATAATCCTTACAGGTGAAAAGCGATCGTACAGTCGATGTAAGAAGTCCCTACAAAGCAAGCGATGTAAGCAACTTAAAAAATATCTACAGAAATTTATCTGATTTTTTCTCTGGCAACGACAGCAAGCAAAGTGATAAGAAACCCACAGACTTTTCGTTCTTCTTCATTCAAAGGACATGGCCAAAGTGGGGAAGGAGAACAGTTCGAGAAAAGAAATGCAGCAGAACATTGTGTCAACAATCAACGATCTTTTTGATATGGACTTCTTTCATTCTACCATGTTGTCGTCTAGACTCGTTTACTTATGGACAACTTTCCATCAGAACTCAGGCAAGTTTCAAAGATAAGATATAACTTTTCCCTTTCCTAGACTGACATCCAAGCCACATAACTTAAGAGGAAATCGAGAATCATATACGGATGGATAATCTTGATCAGCAACAAAGGCCGGAGGAGGAGGAGCAGGATCAAGCTGACATTCTCATGGATTTCACATGGGATGAGTCAGGCAGTGGAACTTCAATGTAAAGAGTGGAAACATAACTTGATTGACGGTACGATGAGCAAGCCCATAGATAACACCTGTACATACATCTCTTTCATAATCTAGCGATCTTACACCAACGGTTTTCAGTAAATCCCAGAGAAAGGGAAAGTATATAAGTCGGACAATCAATGGAACTTTGCCAGTTTATGGATGAATTTCGACCAAACTTTGTCTACAACACAATTATGAAGCTATCAATGGGTTTCAACCGGGTTTTTGCTTTTTAGACTTAATGCCGTGTAAATAGGAGGCTTTTACAAGTGGTGAGAAAAACTACTCTGTAAGATCGGACACTGGGAAGACGGAAGTTGGGAGGAATTTGAAATACGGGAAATTTGACGGGAAAATGGCACGTGTGGTTTACCTCAACGCCTTAATAAGTTACTGCCAGACCTTCAGAATATCAATGTTAAAAGCTCGCATGACGTTGAAACAACTGTTGACTGTCGATCAAGAACTGTTGGTCCAGTTTGCAACCTCCTACGTAGCCAGTGGGCAAAGTGATGAAGCCCACAAAGAGCTTTGTCTACGGTGGAACTGGTAACTTTGGGAGAGATCGCGAATGAAGGACCAAACGCCTGCATGACGCTTGAAGTAAGCAAATTCCAGACTTCCGAAAATGGAGTTCCGAATATCCAAGGTTCCCGCTCAAAATCTGGGAAGATTTCGTTTATTTCCTTTCCGCATTGTTCTTCCGGCACCCTCGCGAGAGGCCCAAAAGGACTACCACATTAATGGTGAATACAACACAATATTTTTTACAGCACAATTTCGGAACTACGTGGGTTTCAATCAAAATTTCTCGTTTTTTAAAACTGAATTCTCCTTAAATAGGATGATAATTCATGGGTATCGAAGTGCTAACAACGCTAATGAGTGGGAACAAAGCAGAGATTCTTCAAAATTGCTGCTCAAGAACAAGGTCAAGAAGACTCCAGCGTTTTCAAATCACCACAAACATTGTAGAGAAAACAGCGAATATGTTATGTAAATAACAAGTGGAGAGAGGTGTGAAGTAAAGTGAGCGACGATAGGGAGGAGTCGAGGCATTCCGCAGGGCGAGGTGGCGGAGCAATGGCTGGGGGCGTGGTGTCGGCGCATAGCCCATTTTGTAGGGGACAGAAGGCGGGCAGACGACGTCATTCCGGGCCGAATTCCAAACAATTCCCATGCAAGGGTGAAAGTGCGTGGGTGCTGAGTGATAGTGCGGAGTTACGTCGTCTCCGCGTTCTGCACAGGATCGCACCGATCACGCACGAACATTAACTGCTATCTGCTGTTTATTTATTGAAATTCCGTAACGCCCGACAGCCCATCGCATTGTAAACACGAATTTTTCGCATACCCAGCGTTACTGTCAGAGGTGTTAGGTAGAATCCTTGGAATGAGAAACTCAAAATTTTTTGAATACCAGTGCTCAAGCTAGTGGTTGGAGTGGTGACACTTCAAGGTAGGGGGAAACAAAGCTCGCTTTACTTTTACACCTAAATTATTTTGTGATTGGTAGCACCCTTCGAACCACTGTTCCAACAAGGAGAGGTCACCTACAACGAGCTGGTGAAATGCGAAAAATGTTTAGTATTAGTCGCTTCCTTGCCTTTTTCTACTGCTATTCACTCCCCTGATAAGAGCCATCGGAACAATGAAGATCGTGACAATGTGGCTTTTTCAGTTGATCGGCCTGTAAATGTGTCTTATAAAGGACAACATTCGGATTAAAGTGAGAAAACAATGCCATGTTTGTCTCGTGCAAAGAGAGTCTCTATCCTAGCATCATTTTGTCTTCTGGCCAAATACCACGTACTGTACACTTTGTTTTCGGTCTCTTGCATATTCTCACGCCTACGTGTACCACAAAAATGATGCGTAGGTAGCATAACAGCGACCAGTTTGATGGATATTCGTCGTCATCCTGAATTAACGACTGGTCCGATTGCATGACGAAACCCTACCCACTACTCGGAAGACTCAATAAAGAAAAGGTAATGTCTGTGCAGGAAAATTGACTTTATAGAGAAATACACTGATAATAGTCAGATATGGTATCAATATTTAAGGAAATTTCCTCCACGTCTGTCATTTTCTTAAAGTAATCCTTCTTTTCAATTTCCGTGGGATTCATAGGACAAATCTTTTTCTGGTTTTATAAAGCTGATCAGTACATCAAACTCAACCACAAGACCACTGGTCAGAACTGAATGAACACATTGCCGCCAGAAAAATTCAATGAAGATCATTTAGGCGCTAAGCCGGTATCGAAACTTCGAGCAATGTGTTGTAGATAGTACAAACAATGTAGTGTACATATGATACATGGCTCTAGCGTTGGAAATGTAGAGTTTTCCCTGTTTTTTTTTTCGTCGAACACTTTCACGAGAATATCCTGGAATACATTGGACTCTGCATCATACTTAATGATAGCTAAGTGAAGTGTTTGAATTTATAATTCATGCATTATTCTCAGTGGATGTCTTTTTCACCTTCTGTATTCACCTTCTGTAAGAGGAGGCCGGACGATCTGATCATCCGTTGTTGGTTGAGATTGTATCCATTATTATCCCACCACATACTATTATAGAATATCCACACTTTGAATTGTATTTTCTGTTTGGTTCACTTCCGACTGTAAATAAATAGATAAATAAATAAACAAATAAAGCGTTTTCTTTTCCAAAATGTAGATCATCTGGAAGTTGAGAGAGTGGAGATCCTTTAGCGTTCCTAAGGGCATCACCCTTAGCAATTTTGGCCTATCTCAATGAATCTCAATGACGTGAATATCTCAATGACGCCGTGGTGGTGGACCTAGATCTGGATTAGCAGATGCCATATGGGTAGCCGGAGTATATTTTTGCAATTATTCGAAGGTTATATGTTTTATATCAAACCGAAGCATCGTTCAGCTACGCTTTCTTGTCGCACTGGTCTTTCTGTTTCACTCTACTAGCTGCCGGTTTTCGAAAATTACATGTTGTACTTGATTTTAGGAGCACCTGCGTGTTAAATAAATATGATCTCCTGTATCGGGACCGTTAATCCTGTATCGAATCCTTCACAATCACAGCACAAAAATTTCGATGAGCGGAGCCTTTAAATCACAGCCTCAACACTTTTCTATAAATAAAAATTTTATATAAACCTTCTCCTAAATGAATTTCGTCATTAACTTTACCATATGCGCAACATGAGGTTGAAATCGCAGGCGTTGTTATTATATGTGTAGTTCTAACATCACACAAATTTCCCCTTCCTTCTTTTGCGCATACAGCTCTTGCACATACATAACATTCGCGTCGCATTCGGCCACTCTGTGACCCCGCTACATAAAGTGAGCATCTCACCTAATTTCCACGAGAAAAACATGTCTATTCGACAAATGACAAGTAATTCCAATGTTGTACAGACCATGTTTCGTAATGGTCTTTAAAATGTTTGTCGGGGCCTAATTTGGAATGACATACTAGTTCGGTGATGAAAGCGACCATGTGCGTATTGCACCACGCCGTATGTCGAAGCGGAAGACAAACGCAACATGCTGCGAATGAAGGTAGAGGCTTTGAAAGTAGCCCTAGCCCAGAGATCCGCTTACAACCTCCAAAAACCTAAAAAAAATCGCTGCTCATTTGCCTCTCGTCGTCTTTTTGTGCACCGTGTTTCTCTATCACCGTCGACTCACTGAGAATACACCTATGTGAAGCCCTAAAACAGATTTTGTGGTCAGAATTTGCCTTTCGAAATTGGTAGATAGTCGCTCAAAGAGAACTGTAGGTTTCAATGCACCATTTGAGTTACCCAGGATAAACTTGTGCATGCCCATATTAACAATCAGCGAAAGAATTGCATTGGCTCTATATCATAGATTTCAGGTGAGGTCTTAATCGTCTCAGTGGGAAGAGATCAACCAGACTTCGAGGATATCGCGGTCTTAAAGAACACCACATCTTTCGCTGGTTTCAGCGAGCGTCCTCATGCGATTTTCTTCGGATTCTGGTGTGAGGGTACATTTCTGATCCAATGCGCTGGCTGGGAGAGTGTTGGCTATGCATTCAAGGTTTCAAGAGACGTTAACAGCAAGCATTGGCGATTTTCGATCACTAAAATTGTGTACACGACGATAGGAACTTAAACATGGGTTTTCTGCTTTCTCATTAGGACTCTGAACGATCCTTTATTGTGGGTTGGTGTTACCTGAAGCGACTTGAAGTAAACAGAGTAACTACTGCTTTTCGGTGAACTTTGAAATTTATTGAATGTATGAATAAATTAAGTTAGAAATAAATAACTCAGTCAGAAGATGTAGGTATAGCATAGTTGTTGTTGTAACCTGATTTATACTAGGTTGGTCCGGAAGACTTGCATCAACATTAATGTTTCGATCCAGAATTCGTTGGTCTTAAATTGAAATTCTGGGCTAGTAGAATGTGGTACAATGTCCTACAATTTCTCCATTATTTCTCCATTATGTTATGATTGTTTGAAAAAAAAATGTGAAATTTCATGCAATACCTTCGGACCCTAATAGTAACGGACTGGTCCAATTGCTGCATGTGTGATACAAGCACCATTCGGTTACGTATGTCTGATTCTGGGAAAAAAAACCTCCAAACTTCGCCTAAGGGGTATTATGTGATGGGCTAATCACGAAAATTGTGTCCACAAAAGCAAGTTTGCTCACTATTATTACCATTTTCGTAGGGTTAATATCCCCAAATTAGTTATGTTTAAATGTGGAAGTATGAAGGGATTTTGAAAATCAGCTCGCAATCATGAAACGAAAATCGGAAGGCGTACTTCGGTCTGAAATGAGTGTAAAACCCAAACCCTCCGTACGTAACGGCTCCTTCATCATTATAATCTAAATTCTAATCTAATTAAATTGGAAAGTCAAAGTAATTCGATTGAGTTAAAATTCAAGAAGTGACCAAAAATCTCTTCTGTTTGAAACTGCTGCATTCTCCTAATTTACAGTGAGCGTTGCTCGCAAGCTCTCGTTCCCGTACTCATGCAGAGAGATTCCGGTTCCTCTCGCCTTTCCATGTCTGTCCTTCCGTCTAAGCTATTTTGGTTCACCATGAGGAAGCCCTGAGACATAAACTGGTCTTCAAAATCCGCAGGGCACCATGCTTAGCAGAATTTTTGCGAATGAATCCTCAATAGGGCAATGCGAAGAGGCTCGGATTAGGTCGACCTGTTTCCTGAGCCACTTTCTGCGCATGGTGTAGTTCGTGCCCGTCACTTTAATTGTCTGAGTGAACTCCGTGACGTGTCGTTGATGACGCTACGGAAGCAACATTTGCTCTCGAAAAACCAGGAACAGCACAAAAATTACACGAGTACAAGTCAACAGCGAACGCGTTGTGACGAGCCCTATTCGTGGCACCTCGGCATCGTTTGCCGAGTGACTCAGCGTGGAACGAACACCGAAAAACAGGAATTGACATTTTTGTCGAATTTCTGCAAGAAGAATTGATCTGCATGCAATCCTTAAACAGCATGCCAAGGACGAACGGCGATGGGCGCCGGAAATCGCCGAACAGCAGATCTAGCGCGTCATCGGATTAGGGTGGCCGGAAAAAACCCACGTGGGTGAGGGATGTGGCGTAATGCGGAAAAAGTTCGAGGAACTTGAAAGGTGCATGAGTGAATGCAGCGATGCGAGCCGCGTATTCAATTCAGCGGAGGTGTGATAAGTGTCTTTTTACGGCTAAGCGGGGGCTCTAGACGGCAAAATATGGAGATGACACACGTACCACACATCGTCTAAAAACATCGCGACCATCGCTACAGAAACAGGTGAAATGCCAGAACTTCATTGACAACTGGATCAGACACCAGCGTCAATCTGTCTGCTAGCGGAGTGAGTCAGATTTTTGCAGCCATCCAGACTCTCCTTGGTTTTGCAGAGGTCTTCACCTGGGACTTTTACTGGAATAGAAGGAATAGGGCATACAAATATGTCCTGTTGCTTTGCCCATGTTTACTGCGAACCAGAAAGTCTGGAATATCAAAGGTCTACGATTGGTGTTGATAGAAGTTGCCTTCTCGCCTTCGTCAGAGCCTGGAAAGTCGAGCCATTTGTAAGCTACCCTCTCAAACACCTCATCTTCCTACAGAAACATAATTCAAAAGATCATTGGACTCAGAAACAAAAACACCTTAGCGCTAACGTTAGCGCTCACCTCAGTTGCAGGATAGCGGGTAGAGTAATGGACCACCTAGTACCAAACCTTGCCGCTAGGGGTTTTTAAGGTGCCTTAGCGACCCGCCCACGTAGATCAAAACCGGCAAGGGTTCTGAAAGGGGGCGAGCTCGTTGGTTGTGGCGATGCACTCCTCCTTTAAAAAACGTTACCCGTAATAAAGATCGATACCACTCTTGGCCTACCGCTGAACATAATCAACTTCTGTCTACGATTGGATCTAGCCGATTGAAAGTTGCTTACCCACACTTATGACGCGATGTTCAAACGTTCCGTGGACGAGGTTCGAGCTTCCCACTTAGCTACATACGGTGGATTTCGGGGACAAAACTAGGTAGTAGATTTCAGATATATTATTGCTACTTAACATCATTGGCTAAAATATATTCACTAAATGTTGCCGTTTCTACCAGTGGCGGACGCAGAAAGTGGGCAGGAGGTCATAGTCGTGATTTAGAGGATGAGACAAACATTTTGGTACCCCGTTAACCCAGATAATCAAGGAGCCTGAAATTTAAATCTCCTTGAAGGAAGCATCATCACAATTAGGAATGATTTTCTCACTTATTCTCTGTGTACGCTACCCTTAGTGAGCTCAACTTGACTTCTAGACTCTTGAGTTGTCACAGCTCGAATTATTCAGAAGAAAAGATGCGACAATGCTCTATTCCGCCCGTTTGATAACTTAATTAAATTTTTGCACACTTTGCGAAGATTCCATAATAATATGGCACCCCTGCCATTTTAACTGCCCAGAAAACGTGATTTCGCTAATGTTTTATCAAGCATGCACAAAGCAATGTGCCGGTTGAAATCAGATTTGAACCAACTCATTTGAGCGATTTTTCGCATTTTTCGCATGTTTCTACACAATCGCGATTTTCTCTAATTCGCTTGACAATTCCATAATTCTGCACAGACTATCATTACAACGTGAATGAGGTCTATCCAAAAAGGCAGTTTCCAATAGAATTGGTGATATCCAAATTCTGGCCCTATGCTCCGTCCATCTTTGTAGCAGATCATTTTCGTGGCCCAGCTGTAGTCCTTATGCGCAATCGGTGGAAAATTTTCGAGCGCGCAAAGCCTTCGGCGCGTCCAACTTGTAACAGCATTCCGGCTTTTTCTCAGCCGTTCGCCAGAATTAGGCTCAGGAAAGCATTTTTAGAGGCTACCTGAGACAAGTAGCTCTGTACGGAGCCAAAAACAAATTAAAGAAAGACACAAAAACATGGNCCGAAATGCTCATGAATCTCGCCTCTAAATGCAGCCGATCCAGAGCTGTACACCCGTAAGAAAATCTTTTGCTGAGGAGAGCGGCTAACAGACACCAGATATTAGGTTGGTCCGAAAGTCCTGCCCCAACATTTATTTACCAATCCCGAATCTCTTGGTTTTGAATTGAAATTCTTTGGCAATATAACGTGGTAGCATGTTTTATTTCTTCTCAACTACAAAAATTGACAGACCTGGACCCATCAATGAATAATAGTGTTATGATTGTATGAAAAAATGTAAAATTTGGTGCAAGACTTCCGTACCAGCCTGATACACACTGATAGATATGGAAAAGCTATGCATAGAGGCGGCACCCGGCAAAAATTTAGAGATTACTCTGATGTGCCTACGATGACAAACACAATCATCTTATCACAAATACTGAACAAATAAAAATCAAAGGACACCTTAGAAGAAGTTCGAATTGCAATCACGAACACAGCTACTTTTCACGTGTCCGCACAGAAACAACGCATTTGACATTTACAGTTGGCGTCGATGGCGTTGGCCATTCTGCGGTCTCGAGAAGCAAGCGGCGCCGACCGCGCCGCTCGAGCAGGAGTCCCCTCCAGGACAACAAACTATGGGGTGTTCCTGGTATTTTGTTAGCTTTCTATCAACTTCCATGTTCCTTTTTCTTCAAACCTTGGCATGTTGTTGCAATTCTTCAAATTATTTTTGTGCCGACTCGAAACGTCGGGCTGAAGAATAAAGTTTCCCACCTAACAAGTCTTGTCGGCACAAAAATAATTTGAGGGGTTAGCTCTCTTATTAGTTAACATCGAATGTGATGAACAACTACAGAGAAAACCCCGATCTGCCACTGCGGCCACGATTCCATCGTGAGCGGCGCGGTCGCGCTGCATGCTTTTCGAGGCCGTGGATGGATCACCGCCATCCACGCCTTCTGTAGATGTCAAAGGGAGCGCGATTACAGGCACGGGAAACAGCACCTCGATTACACTGATTTCTCGTGAGTTTCGCACAATTCAACCATTGAATGTGTGTTTTGCACTCGTCGGAACCCAGAAATCCGGCAAAACTTCAAGCACCAAAATATGAGCGGGTGTTGGCTTTATAGAAGCTGGTTTTTGAAATTGAGCGGGCCGGTCACCAGAAACAAGCTTTTCTTCAGGACACTTACCAACACAGTAGCTCTGATAAATTGACTTCTTCAGTCGTTTACTACTAATACATACAGTCCTTCTCAAAAAGATAGACGGGTTGCACGACTGCACCATCGCAGCGGAACCTGAACGAGGGATGCAGAGAGAGCATGCTCTAAGTGAGAGGGTCGAGTTGGTCCCGCCGCGATTCTGTGGCCGCGGCGCAAAAAAACCGCACGCGCAATCCGTCTATCTTTCTGAGAAAGACTGTACTTGTCGTGGGAATCGCCTTTCGAACGTTAACTCCTAACTTATTCTTATTATATTTGAGAGCTAAAGGTTCTCATTTTAGCAAACAACGCATGCACTCACTACGAATAGAAAATGTACAAATATTCCCACTGCCATTATCTTTTTGAAAAATCTCTACCCATTTAAAGAAGGTCAAGACCTGTGTATCATTCTGAAAACTGAAGGACTCGCCTAGCCCGAAATGAGATGTCCAGCACCTTTGAGTATTCCAGCAATGCTGGCTGAGCTTTTCGCTCAATGCAGTGGGAGGCAGCATATGTACAGTGAACTCCAAACAGTCCTAGACAATGGCTGGGACTGCGGCGCGGTTTTCCTCCGTGTCTCAGCTCCGCAGGTTCGCTGCCTCGGTGCAGCAGAGAACCAGAGTGCCCGCGCTGCGGTCCAGGCCCCTGTCTTCAACCGTTTGCAGTTCACTATATGTAGAAATGTCGTGTGTTGTGCCCACAACATGGCGCTAAACCTCTCAGTACAACCCCACTTTACCCTCGATGTGGACTTGTACACTCATCGTTCCACTCATCATTTTGTTAAGGTGGTTTGCAAGCTTTGCATTGCATCCACAGAGGCCTCGCCCTTCGTTATCACTTCAATCACTGTAGTGTCCTAAAAGACTCCAAAACTTGTGAAGAATTTACCAGTGCTTAGCGCTCTGCAAAGTTCATGGTGTGTTGACACGTCTGTGGCGTAACGCTGAGCTTTGTCAACTTACTGTCACGTGCTGGGAAATGTGGTTTGTGGACGTCGTGGAGAAAAACATAAGGAAAAAGGCTTTTCGCATGATCAGCATCTATTAAAAGTCACAGGTTTCTGTCTAGGGCTTGTGGACCTGACAGAGATATTTACAGCAGCCTCTAGATGAACAATTTAGGTTTTACATTGAATGTGAGCGGGTACAGTTTATAGTTCTGCCGTCTTCCTCCAACTTCTCTACATTAAAGGCAGGGACCACCTCGTTTCTAACGACGACGATATCAGCAGATTCTTGACCCACTCGCCACGCTGATTCCAACAATGTACAGCAAAAGTCTCAGTAGTGACGAAAACCCTGTTTTTGATAGGGTCAAACTACTCGCTCCTTGGAGCAGGGTGGATCCGCTCTAAGCTGTGCTGGCTGCCCGCCACAGCAGCAACGTCGGGTAATCACGTCTTGACCTGTCCGATCGATAAGATCCGCGGTGATACATGTCTTTGCACGTAAATTTGCTCCAACAAACTGTTACAAACCCCGTCACGAAAAACAGGTTCAGGTACCATTTTGAGACATTTCAAGTACATTGCCGGAATCAGCGCATCGAGAAGGTTCGGAATATGTTAATAACTCGAAAACGATATGAGGTGGGCCTCTGCCTTTAAGTCATGTGTTATTACTATGCTTTTACCAAACAGCTACTCTCATTGTCATCGTGATCTACAAGTGCTGTGCTTGTTAGAACTGCCTCGCAACCGCGACGTGACCGCGCTGCATCGAAGTTCCGGTGCGGCTCTGACACGTCTTGATGCATACGACGTCCCTTATAACAGGTTAAAGGCAGCACCAACCGAAATCCTCGACTGGCAGCTGAGGTGTGAGTGATAAAATAGAGAGTGAGCACATCACAAATGTGAGAAGAACACAAGGAATGATAACCCACCTGCAGAGAAAGAAGAATCGGCGTCGCGGCCACGGCGTTTTACTTATTAGAATTTTTATTACAATTTTTTAAAGTTGCAATTTATTATAATTTATAGTCCCTCTTCAGTGTAGTTACCTCAAGTTATGATTTGCAGATTGTCAAGTTACAAACTGTGCGAAACAGCTAGATTGGCCAGAATTTTGGCCCAAACTTGGAGTAGGGCAAAGCTTAAAGGCAAGGTCCGGCCAAAATCTTGCCCATCCACGTTTTTTGTTCCTTAGGGTCCGCACAATACGTGTAGCACGTATATCGAATTTGAGAGCTCGGCGTGAGCTCTGTCGCAAGATATGAGACCAAACGTTTGGAGATTACGGTAGCCGTAGGAAAACACGCTCCATTTCACAAAAGATGCTCGCGTGCATAATAGACAAAATTGGATGATGCGCATGGATGCAGACACCTTAACGAACTCTACCTGGAACCACCCTTATCAAACGGACTGCACAGTTATGTGAAAATGAATTTCCTACGACGCCACAATAGACAACATGTGGGTGCGCCGTATAACGTTATATGAAAGCACGGCCGCTGCAAACGTGCAAACGGCATACCAAAACTGGTCGGTGGAAACCGTTCGTTGTGGGACTTTTCAAGGGGTTTTTTTTTCGATTGTTTCCAACCAAGGCGTCGCCGTGGCCGACGAATTAAATGAAAATCGAGGAGGCGGAACTTTGCCCGGACCTTGCCTTTAACGTAGAAAATGCAGGGCATCACAGTGGTAAAGACCTGTTCGCCGCGGCGCATCATTTGCGTCTCGGCACTCTGACTGTCTGCGCATCCTCACATTTCGTTTGTATCAGTTTCTTCACTTTCGATCAATGCTGTTGTGCGTCGCACACGTGAATGTCTACAACGCTGGAATCACCAAAAGTTCAGAAGCAGCAATTTTTAGCAACGCCGCGTCGGCCTCGCTTTTCCAGGACGGTAAGCATCGAATTACAAGAACATGACCGCGCAAAAAGAAGTGGCGGACAGCACTTTCAGTCATAAGAAATGACGTCAAGGCGACAAACAGCATGCGATGCTGATGTGTGCTGCAATAGGTGCATACCAGTAAAAAGCAGCACGAACCGCAAACACTGCAGTAGTTTGCGGTTGCGCGTGGTGGTCTTCCAGTGATCTCAACAATAAAGACGCCGCAATTGTGCATGATGCGGACATAGATTGTGAATCATTCGTTTGTTTTTCGGCTATATGACCGCATACTGTTCCGGCGAAGTTCGTCATCGATTTCTGCATTCAGCATCGGAAGGATTACGAGGAAATCCCTGTCATTATCAGCAGCGTCTTGTTGGCCGCGTGATGACAAGTTGCGTAATGGCTTGCAACGAAGCGCTCTTCTCAGGGGCCTCACCCTTTTCGTTGAAAACTGCTGTATGCTTCGGTTCTCCTGACAGGAGTTTTCTGAACAGCATGCTCACCTGCTGCAGGGAATAGTTTTGGAAGGGACAGATGAACACAAGGCATCACCACTTCTGTTTGATCGCATCAACCTTTCGATTCCGAAGAAGTCGATAATTTGGATGTTCAAAAAAAAGGAAGCAATGCATCCAAGGAAGAAAATAAAAAGGAAAATAATGGCATCTTTCTCTCAGTAATATAGTGTAGAGTCGTTCCAAAAAAAATACTTGCCTCCGGCATCCACCGCCCGTCTGCTAAGCCGCGCCGCGCCTCCTATGCATTACCATACGCACTGCGACGTGGATCAGTCGACGCGCAGTTTGGCGGGAGGCAAGTTTTTTTTTTTGAAAAGAGAAGTCTTCACTACACATTCACAAGATGGAGTGTTATTCGACCCGCTTGACATAGCGTGGCGTCAAAATCGTCCGCAATCAGCTTACCAAGGTAACCACGGGTGCACCGTTGGAATTACCTAGAGAAACGTTTTGACGCCCATGTCGGCGATGGGTAAGTTTGTGTGGTGCTAACACGTTGACCCTGGGTAATCCCAATAATGCATGCTACCCCACGGGTTCATGCTGGCACCACTACATGTGAAGCGCAGTATTGTGGACCCAAAACTGCATTCAACCCAAAGCACTCGCGTTAAATTTATGAACGCCTGACCGAGAGAAATAACAACCCAACCCGAAAGGTTAACAAACCAACTCTCACGTCCTGTTTCTCCTTGCATTACATAGTTCTTAGGATAACCAATCCCGCAAACATCGTTTCCTTGTTTGGTCATCGTTTCATGAATCCCAGCCCAGACTACATGAAAGACTCAGGACTTTCCAAGGATTTCCGCAAAAATGGGGACCTCTTGCTGGCTGGCAGGGGTGCATTGGGCAACGCCTTGAAAGACTTGCATTCCTAGTTCCTAATTTATCCCAAGTTGTCCAAAGTCTTCGTGAAAATTGTGCATATTCTTTGGCCGAAACTGCAGAATCGAATTGACGATTACCATTCTACATAGTTTGAAATTCTAAATTCCGCAAAACTTATACCGCACTGTCCCACCGCCGCATAGACGAAGCAGTTTTGTAGTGTTTCTTGCAATATTCACTTGCAAAATTTCAGCCTATTTTCTGATGTGTTTATAGTCGATCGTGTTTGATCTTATTAATGTTTTCTCATTCTTGTGTTTACTTGTGGTTTTCCAACTGCCCTATCGTTTTGATAGTCGTGGGTTTTTTATTAGTAGTGAGTGCAATAAAAATTGAAAAAAATCGAAATTGAAAAAAATAACTAGAGGTAGTTTGTTTAGAGTTAAAGGAAAGTTCTTCCTTCATGCGACTAGATTCAGCAGAGTAAGGTTCACAGATCGCCGGTTTTTGATGTTCATAGTTCCGTGATATTCTGTTCACTATCTAGCGACTCAGACGTTTTTCCTGATGATAAAACAGTCGGATGACCGCAGCGCACATTCAGAGCCAGTGATCATTTCCTGTGTCTGTGATTAGGGCTCACATAAGTGCTCAGTGCTTCTCTCCACCTGCACGTCATGCTGAGTTCGACAGGACCGGAGCGACTGCATAATCTAGGAAATATGCCTCCAATGCAGAATTGAAATCGCCAGCTAGCAACATTTTCGTCTTTGTGTTTTATCTCTCATCTGTCGATTTCCTAGCGAATCGCTACGTACTCCGATTGCTTTTCTGACGCTGGACGGAAATGTTCTTTCCTCACTCTGCAAGGAGCTTAGCACGGGATTAGAGACGCCAATTCCCGATAGGACATGGTGACGTGACAGGAGAACATTATGTTTCGTAACTGAAATATGCAACGAAGTACAATCTTGGCACAGTTTCCTTCAAAGTACATGTAGTCAGAAGAAGTGACGTTTTACCCTAGAACTGGATTAACTATGAGCAAGAGATAATTGAAATTGTGCAGCATCCACGCCTTTCTCCTAAACAAAACGAAAAAGGTGCAGATTAGTTCCAGTTGGAGTGAAGAGATCGACTTTGAAAAGAATGGCCATACCACAGAAATAGAAAATATCTGATGACCTGATCTGATCGGGTGACACTTATGCAATCACCAACATTGGACCGTCGCGGTGTTGAAGGCTAGCTGACGCTTAGTTTTCGCCGAAATTAGATAAACTTTGAACTGACGGCACAGGGCTTACATGACGAAATATCCGGGATTCCCTGACCAACACAAGCACTTTCGAAGATGGCGCTTCAAGAAATGATGTGAAGACGTGATGTTTCGGGGTTGTGAGAGGTTGTCAAACTTCCGGCACCCTTCCTCAAAGTCTCTGTTCCTCGCCCAAGATATGTAACTGACGAATTCCGTTGCTTCGAGCAGCTGACGGTTGCCTGTCTACTAGATGTAAGGGAAGAATAACGAACGATGAAGTATGAATGATGGAGGACATGATTATATACGTAAGAGTTAAGAGAGTTAAGAAAGTCGGAAGCGGAAGCTCATCGTTCATATACATAGATTTAGAGCACTGGTCTTCCCGTGATCATCACCTTTTGTATCATCATCGTTCACGATGCGCCTTGAATGAATTAAATAAGGAGGCACATGTGGTATAAAAGCAGTCGGAACGTCAGTGAAACCTACTAGCTGTACAAGAATAGGCCTGTATCTGTAGGTCCTCAGACAATTTCTGCTTTTCCTGATGAATCGATCCCATGTGACCAAATAACACCCATGAATGCCTTTCTCGCAAATGTTTGTTTGCTGAGCAGTACTGATATTCCACTACTTTTTACTGCAGTAGCTGCTCAGGTGCTCAAAGAACAAAAGGGGTTTTAGGAAGTGCCTCTGGATAACTTTAGGTCTTGCTCAATGGGAGCACCTCAGAAGATTGAGTGATCAACAAATCACCAAAAGCGTTCCAAGCATTTCAATAGTAAAAGAATTGTATATTATATATTGGGTTGGGCAATAAGTTCGTGCGGTTTTTTTTTCCACCCTAATTTTTTAATGGGAACCGAACTTGTTTGTTTGCATATCAGTAACCATTTTGTAGCCCTTGATTTACTCTTTCCAAATATTTCGACCGATTTCCTCAAATCTCGCCACACCTCATTTTCTATCGCCAGGAGTGTGAAACACCATTTCGACTAGAACGACAACCTCCGATCACACCTACCGTTTGACTTCTATCCTGGATCGAATGCAACTCAGAAGGCAAAAGATATCAAAGACATATGAAGAGAAGCCATTATTGTTGAAAAGACGGCGCAAAAACGGATGCCCGTCTCAGAGAGGTTAATTTTAGCCCAGAGGATCTTTCCCTTCCAAAAGTAGAGTTTGAAGAACAGTGAGACGTTTACGCGCCAGGTTTTGCTCCAGATGTAAGGAAGAACCACTAAGAATGTTAAATTCTAGCGAAAACTAAGTTTAACTGATTTGGTTCGCGAAAAAAACATCGAGGGGCTCAGTACGAGGTGACCCCTCACACAGAGAGGGCGCGCCACCCCCGGGCAAATTCCATTAAAACGGTATCCGACGTTCTAGAGTAAAAGGTAATTTCAGTCATACAACCTCTTCAGGCCTGAAGCAGTTCCCACCCACTTATTTTGGTTATTTTCTTGGGCAATTTCTTGAGTTCCACTGTGAATTTGCAGTTGAGAGTCACAAATTGGGTCGTCTCGAACAATGTGTCTTTTCATGGAAATGAAACGAAGGAGCTGCTCCTTCTCTGATAGTGTTAAGAGCGGAGGAAAGGTGCTACATAAATCACTTGTTGTGATTCATGTTATTCGTGAAAATCGGTACTTTTAGTGTCCCTGAAAAACCGCACGAACTTATTGCCCAACCCAATACATATACACGTTCCAGAATCGCCTTCCTCAGAGCCTGAAATCAAATATAGAGCGAGCTATCCGAACAAGCTCATCTACCACCTGAGCTGATTGTTGTTGTTTTTTTTGTTTTGTTTTGTTGACCTCCTCCGTAATATCATAACCAACTCAAAAGAATGAAATAGCGTATCTAATTTACGATCCACAGAGTGGGGATGTGAACTCATGGTCTCGTAGCTCAACAGTGGCACTAATAGAGACTCATCACTGTTCCAAAGGGATTCTATAGAATGGGCATTATTTCTGGGTGGGGTAGAAAAATATTCTTCTTTGCGTTCCTTTTTAGGATACTTGTCATTGGTCAAAGTGCTTTTAGAGTTTCGTGAGCACATAAATATTTCAAACTTATACATATGCTCCGATCGTAACAATCATTCCAAAAATCGGCTTGATTGAGAGATGGCTACGCAATACATAGAGATGGGTTCCAGCTCCACATTTACAGGGTGGGCAAAGGAATATGGTAGCAAAAGAAGAGGCAGCCAAAAAACCAGTGTGCTTTGGGATAGAGTGATGCGATTTGTTTTATTCCGCTTTTTTAAAATCGCAGACCGTGGCGCGCGCTCGGGTAGTTGAAGTGCAACTCTATCCCTATTTTTTGAAATGATTTTGGAGAATCCAAAATTCTGCGGGATATTGAGCAGGAGATGTCTCGGGTACCTGGTGATCATCGGAAACCCTTCCAACCCATTCGATTAAAAACTGCGCAACTGAGTACCCGCCCGATAAAATGAGTAGGTCCTCAAATTTGTTTTTGCCCCAGTCTTACACCAAACCTCGCCCAGCCTGATCACCTGTGGCTGGCCTTATATTCAAGAGTTTATCCTTAGCCACTATAGGCCGAGACGAGTAACAACCGAAGAATAATGTCTATATGTTTGGGACAAATCCGTAGTAGATGACTGCAGTTGTTGACTAAACGAGGAAGGGGGCAAGAAATTTCCTTAATGATGCAGCCAATTTTTGAGTGGCTCTCTGGAGCACTACCCATAGGTCGACCTGCACTTGTTGCTGCATGTGACCCATTTCTCATAAACGATAATAATCTCTTAAATTCAAAAAAAATTCAAGGAAATCGATTAAAAGATCATTTGTAGGGCAAAGATCTGCTGACTTGTGGCACCAACTTTGGCGCTAAGGTTGTCCATCTACTTCGTCTTACCAGTGTTCTAAGCATGATCAGGCACGGCCGAGCGACAAACGGCTAGCCTCCCCATCGTGTTCTGCCCACTTTGTACTGGGTCGGATTAAACGGACAAGTCCGGTTCGTCGACTGCTTCCGGAGCATTTTCCTGGCTCTCATCTCTCCTTGCAATTCTTGAGAACCCACAAATTCTCGATCTGGACAAAATGCTCTATGCAAACGCAACATTATTGTTATAGGTGATTTTCCTCATCAATCGTTATCGGATTTGAATTCAGCAAAATTCTACGAACTGTTGTGCTGCTCACGGCCTTAGCCTTGCTCCTAAATTACTGCAACGCAGTGATATGGAGTCCATTCAAAAATGGTATGTATACCAGCTATTTTCAGCAATGGATACAAATGAGAGCCATTGCAGGATCAGATAAATTCAAAGCATGAAAAACACCGGAGATACAAAGACCTTGAACAATGGACTACTATCAATTACTCCAGCACTTTCACACATACCTAACAATAAGGTGAAGGGAGTGAACCTGAGCAGCAATTTCCAAGGTTGTCTAGAGTTTTAAAATAAATTACCAGTACTTCATCTAGAAGCTGAAATACAGCGATGAATCGAGTCGAGCTGCAGTACGTTTTATAACTATAGGACACCCCCCCCCCCCCC
>JARK01001418.1:385674-442794 GCA_000688135.1 Ancylostoma ceylanicum
CCCCCCCCCCCCCCTCTCTCTGACCGCGGAATTTTTCCTCTAGCAACATTGTGATCAATACCTGAAATAACCCTAGTGCCCAAGTTTTGGGCTCACCACAGCAACTCTGGTTTTCAAAACTTTGTCCTCTGTTCTCGCACATTTCGCAGTACCACACACCTCCACGTCCTAGCAGGTTTACTTGCCGCGCTATCAAATTTACGGAAATTCCACATACTACTAGGATTTCAGGAAGTTGTTTAGATATCCAGAATAGGGAACCACGAGTAGCTAACCAAGTGGTCTTTCTTTTTTACGCTCTTGAAAATGAAGGCGAGTCACGACACGACCAGTCGTCAGTTAGTCCACCGTAGGAATTTCAGAACTAGTTCGAAATATTGTAAACATTTAGTTACTTTTATCGTTTAGTAACTCCAACTCCAGGACTTTCTTTATGTCTATGCCGTACTATGCCATGTATTCATAAATATCTATGGAATATTTTTTACTCCATCACTTAACAATTGATGTGATTTGACTTGTATTGATTCGCTTTTATTCCCCTACTTCAGTATCTAGGGCGGCTGCATGACAAGACGCACGCTGCTGAGCTGTGATTGGTCGATTCATGCGCACGTCGCGGCTGGAGCCTTCGAACGTACGAGCAGCGCTGGTAAGAAATAGACGTGTTTTCTGAGATAAGGTGGGATAGATGAATGCCATAGGAGCCGAAAAAATGTAAGGGATGTCCACTGAAGTCATTCAGTGCGTCAGCGACGTTCTGACATTTGCACCTAGTGCGAAGATAAGCATGTAACTACTACAGACAATTCTTTAATTCTTTTATCACATTTATTTACATTTATTTAGAATGTACCCCACAGAATTAATACACAAACGAGTGAACAGAACCAATAAATATTATCTGCACAAGATGTGCATCTCATGACGCCATATTTTTATCACAACAGTATCAGTTAATATGTGTATGTATATAACGTAACCCCTTGAGGCTGTAAAGCTAGAACCCCTTAGGTCGTTTCACACAAAGACATATGGAATGCTAAAAGCAACGTGTATCATCTTGTGGCGTTAACGTGCGCTTTAGAGTCGGCACTGCTGTCCAACCGAGAGGCGTTTTTCGGATTTGTCCCTTGGCTCTCCTTTTTCGCCTCTTGACTTTCCTTTTTGTCAGTGGCCGACTGGTCGAGAACTTTAACACCGCCCCCTTCATTGACGGCTTTGGTGGCTGCCTTTTCAGCAGCAGTTGTCATCTTCACCTCAACAGGAGCGTTGGTGGAGATCAACGCCTCCACCTTAGCAGTCACCAAAACCTGAAATATTAACGAACAATAACTTTAAAAGGACTTGGCAAAAAATAACTCCGACACAATGAAGTCTGTGGACATACCTGGCTGTTACTATTGTTGTTGCCTGCAACATCACTACCTTTCACAAGTGGAGCATTGGCTGACTTAGGTGATGGAGGGTGGGCCGCATCAAAGAAATACACCTTAAAGAAATCACTCACCAACATGATTATATTCTAAGATTTCTGCAGCAATGAACAGATCTAACGAATAATAAAAAATTGCACTTTAAACATACTAAAGTAAGTGAAGACATCATAGAATTAAGCATGACTAGTATGAAAAATGTTTTTCTCATTTACAATATTATGATTTAATTCGCACAAATGATTTTTGCCGCATTTGGCAACTCACCTTGAACGTAAGAGCAAGCAAGAAATGCAACAATATTACAGAGAAGATTGAGATGTATGCAATCTGGAAAAAAAGTATCTTAACAAGTCCGTGTCAAATTGTAGGTAGCAAGGTCATGAAAATCACTGCAATACCACAGAAAACATATGTAATACGAAGCTACTCTCTCATTCTCTCTACCTCTTAGGTGAACATTTCAAACTCTGCAGGGTTCGTGATGATATAAAAAATTAAAGTATCAATCTCGTAAGGATTATGGTTCAAGCGTGCAAGCAGCACTTCTTCACAGTTAGCGAGGACTTGCTAGTCTTTCTGAGTTGAAATTCCGCTGAAGTCAATCACCCAACCTTATAAGAAAAATGCAGGGTTTACAGTGGTGCTCTGTTATGTTGAAGCATTTGTATCCTAACGGCAAATGTACACTCGATTCAACATCGGCTCCACCAAGGGAATTATAGCGGGAGAGTGGTCCACCTGTGAGGTAGAGCAAACGCAAAATGATCTATAGATCAAATCCTTTTAGATGCGCAGGTGCGCGCCAACGCCGCTGCAATGCCTCTGATCTCGATTTCGAAATACTCAGTTCAGACGTGTGTGTGCCGCGCGTGCGGCGGGATCTCTTTCTATTTGAGCTTATTCGTGTTGATTTTTTTGCATCATTCAGCTCACTTTTGTGTCTAGTATTCACTTAGCTTCGTATTCGCTGCCTTAAACAGAAGATCGTTTACCTCGTTATCAATTGTTTATTTTCTAACACTAAAGTTTCTTTGATTTCCGTGTATTCTTTGTACGGTTCGGGTGAAAGGCCTGGATCATTATCAGCTAGCGCACGAGACGCTGTGCAGTAGGCACTTGCTGTAAGAGACAAATCCACTAGACGACTTGAAGGCTCGTACAACCTTACATGGGGGCCGGCCTCACATCCGAGCGCGCATAGGATACGCATTCAAAGTTTCTGGAACTAGTGTATAGTGTATAGGGCTCCGCTAATAACGGTCAAGCGAAAACCGTTTCCTAGTCCTTTTCGGTTATCATCCCTCACCAACAGTCGTGACACACGTGTATCGATCGATAACGGGTCAGTGCGCGAACTTATCGATCGCGCCCCAAACCGACCGGATATCGACCGAGGCCGCAATACACTCCTTGAGCGAGCGTAGTTATCGATTGATTTGCGCATCATCGATCGCCGCTAGGTGAGCAAAGACCGAGAAACGATCTTCATACGGACCACAAGTGTCGCATATCATTCGAATCCTCGTAACGTGTTCGTTCTGCTCACGAGTAGTATAAGTCACAAAGACTGTTATTTAACAAGTTCTGTTGCAGATGAGTGCGGAAGATACGTCCCGCATGGCTGCGCTCACTGTAGCTGAGGAAAAACAGCCGGCTGCAAATAACAATGTTGCGGTAAGTGGCTTAAAAAGAAGTATAAAAGGGATAACCATAAAAGTGGATGAATCGCTGGGCAAATTCTTGCGAGCGAGCGACACAAATAGAACTTCGGTGGTTAACGCAGTTAACGAACAGGTCGAACATGTAATAAGCATGTTTGACGAGTTTGTAAAAAACGCAAAAAGCGATGAGCTCCTACTTTCTCGTTCGTGTCAACTTCTAAAGATCAACAAGGAAAATCTTATAGAAACCATTGAACGTCTTATGGAAAAAGAATTTCAGGTAGAGCCCGATCGTAATAAGGAGCGGCGTAACGCCCTCGAGGCCAGAAGACGAGCACTCATGGGCAGGCCACAAGAGCCGATGGATGGTGAGAGGTTTACCACGCTTCAAAATAGTGACATATCCGATAATGACGATTTAAATCTTCAGTCGACGTCGCCGCCAGTACCGCAAAGACCAAAGCGGATCCGGTATACCTCCAGTGGGCAGCGAGGTCAGTTTAACGATTCCGATTCCGAGAGAGAGTCGTATGTGTCAGGAGTGTCAGGGAGGAGTAGTAAAAGTGGCAGAGGTTACGACCCCATGCACGAGTACATGAGGGCGATGGCTATGCCAGCAGTAAAAGTCTTTAACAATAGAAACGGTCAAAAGTTCTCCGAGTTCATGAGATGTTTTACACTAAAATATCCCGAGTACGCATGGTCGGACGAAGACAGGAAAGAAATTTTAGCTGGATTTCTGGAGGGGGAAGCAAAAATGCACCTCTTAACCTTGTCAAAACGAATCCGTGAGGGTCCATTTAAAGGTGTCATCAAGGCTCTCAAAGAAAGATTGAGAGTGGATTCACAAGGGGCGCAAGCAAAAGCCTTGAGTGAGTTACGCACCCTTCAAAAGCGAGAAGAGCAATCAGTCCTCAACTTCTGTCTGGAGCTGGAGCTACTGTCTGAAAAAGCTCATCCAACCGCTGACGAACGGACCATAGCCCTTATCCAAGCAGAAATTCTCTACGAACAACTCAAACACTGGCCAGAGGCATATCATCTCGCGGAGATTTTGGAAAACGAGAAGAGCCCAAAAGTCTTCGAGAGGATGAGAGAAGCCGCGGTAAGGATCGAAAGGATTCGAGAATCACGCTGTGCTAAAGGGAAAGAGACCTCACAACAACAGTTCCATCAGCAACAAAAGCTGTGGAGGAAACAACGGGAAGTGAGGACACAAAATTTGTTCGGCAATCCATCTGCGAGCAACACGGCGAGCAGTGGCATGAATGCGAAACCTGTCAAGGACACAATTTCACGGGGAGACACACGTCAGAACTCGAAAGAAGTCCTAGATCGTTGCGAGGTTTGCAACAAACGGGGACACAGCACCAAGGATTGCTGGAAACGCAAACCAAAGGAAACCACATCTTTTAGCGCCACCCTGCATTCATGGTCATGCGGTCAGGTTGCAACGAAAGACAAGTGTTGTCAACTTGTTGGACCGAGGCAGATGGTGAAAATAAAGTGTCTGGATGATGAAGTGGACGCTATGGTTGACACAGGATCACAGTTGACCATAATGCCGTTGAGTGTCCTGCTAAACGCACAAACAAGAGGTGTGGACATGGACGCATGCTGCACAACAGTCGCTAGTGAGGACATCGACGTATACGACGCATCAGGAAACAAAATGGATTTCCTAGGATGTATACAAATGGATATGAGTCTACCAGGCAGGAAACCTGTAGGAATCAAAATGCATGTGAAACGACTTCGAGACAACATAGTGCTGTTAGGCACGAATGCACTCGAATGTCTGGGCATTAAGATCCTAGTACCCAAAATGACGGACGTTGAAGATGGTCGAGTAGACAACGAAGTCACAGGAAGCAACTCGAGAGTGTCAGTACCCGAGGCAACTGATGACAAAATCGTTGCAAAACCCACAAAGGTGCAGCAAACCATAGCAGCAGAGGATGGGAAGGAATCATTCGTTCACGTTCAATTAGGGAAAAGGCGAAGCCGGAAGACTCAAGAGCAGTCACAGAACGAAAACAAGCGTGACGGTAACCGACCAACAAAGCCTGGCTGTGTTGCAAAAGCAGCGGTAGTACAAAGAGTGTATGTACGACCAGGGGGCAGCGCAACATTACAGCTACAAGGGGGGAAACGGTCCAGTAGCGCAATTCTGTGGCCCAACAATGACAAAATTCCACCAGGAGTGTGCTCCATTTCAGAGGAAGGGTTAGCAGAGATACCTATTATCAACAACTCACTAGAACCACTGATCTTCAAAAAGGGAGAACAAGTCGGAGAATGGGCAGAGAAAATGTGGGTAGATTCCAAAAGATGGGATCCTACCTCAGACATGCTCGAACTGGCTAAGCAAACCCCTTCAACAAAGGATCGTCTGGAAAAGTTGTTGACCACTCTGAAAACGAACAATAAAGCCGGAACACTTCCAGAAGAGCTACAAACGCTACTGGAAGAATTTCACGACATTTTCGCAATAACTGATCAGGAACTGACGCAGACAAACCTTGTCGAACACGATATCGACACAGGATCGTGCAAACCAATCAAGCAGAAAGTGAGACCGATTCCACAAGGGCTTCGGAAACAGCTCAAGGAGATGCTGGAAGACTTGGAAAAACGGTCCATAGTCAGGAAATCTTCCTCCGATTGGGCGTCGCCAATTGTCCTCGTGCAGAAAAAGGACAAAACGATCAGGCTTTGCGTGGATTACAGGGCTTTGAATAAGGAAACGCGACAAGACGCATACCCGTTGCCAACTATCGACACCGTACTTCAAAGTCTAGGAGGAAAAAAGTATTTCAGCACCCTAGACATGGCATCTGGCTATTGGCAAGTAAAATTGTCAAAAGAAGCACAAAGGAAAAGCGCTTTCATTACACCTGAAGGCCTATACGAATTCCTTGTCCTACCATTCGGGTTATGCACGTCACCCGCGGTATTCCAACGCCTTATGGATGCAGTGCTAAAGGACCTCTTAGGAGAAGAGGTGTTCGTCTACATTGACGACATTTTAATAGCGACCGACACTGAAGAACGCCACATGGAATTGCTACGGAAAGTATTTCAGGCCTTCAGAGAAACAAATTTGCGACTCAAACCACAGAAATGTCTACTCGCAGAGAAAAGCGTGGCTTATCTGGGACATATCCTCGATGAAAATGGCGTAAACATGGATCCCGATAAGGTGAATAAAATTGTAAGTTATCCACGCCCGACAACGCTAAATGAGCTGCGCACCTTTCTGGGCATGTGTGGATATTACCGCAAATTTGTCTTGAATTTCGCCAAGATCGCCAAACCAATGTATGAGCTCACAAGTTCGAAAGCTCCTTTCGTCTGGAACAATGACGCTACAGAGGCGTTCGAAAGGTTGAAAGAAGCCATAGTTCATGCACCAATCCTGGGTCAACCGGACATAGAGGGGGCAAGAACAGGGCGAAAACCGTTCATCATATACACTGACGCGAGTAGCCTAGGAGTTGGAGCAGTCCTTTGCCAAGAAGGCGCAGACAAAATGCTCCACCCGTTGTATTTCGCTTCAAAAAAATTGTCGAGTGCTGAAAAGCGATACCACATAACAGACTTGGAAGCACTTGCTATCGTCTTTGCACTGAAAAAGTTCCACTTCTTTGTATTTGGAGTAAAAACGATTGTTCGTACAGACCATCAGCCCCTAACCACGTTGTTCAAAAGAAACAATGTGTCTCCAAGAGTGATTAGATGGGCTCTGGAAGTACAAACATACGACCTGACTATCGAGTATGTCAAGGGCGAAGCAAACAAAGTTGCCAACGCCTTGTTCCGTGGATTCGTCGCTCACTCAGATCAGGACGAAGTCAGGATAGACGACGCACAGGAAATAAAGGTCGTAAACACAGTAGCCACGGAAAGTGCTTGGCTCCAAGAACTTCGTAACGATGCTGATTACGGCCCGATCATAGCAAAAATCGAGGAAGGCAAAGAAAACGTTGAAGTTCGACTGCCTCGGGAGCCCAAGAAATTCCGGATTGCCGATTTTTGCATCTACGATGGGGACTTGAGACTATTTCTTGAAGACGGTTCAATGACGAAGGTGGTACCCAAGTCCAAAAGACGCGAATTGTTCGACGAGGCACACGCAGGAAGCCTCGCAGGACACTTCAACGCACGAAAACTGGCTAGACAGCTGAAGCGCATCGTCTATTGGGAAGGGATGCAACAGGACATCTCAAAATGGTGTAAGGAATGCAAAAACTGCTTCCTTGCAAACAGTAAAATCACGAAGATTCCACCTTTGAAACCGTTCACAGTCACAAAACCCTTCGAAGTAATCGGAGTCGACGTCCTAGAAATGGGAAGAACCAGGAACGGAAACAGATATTTGGTTGTAGTCATAGACCACTTCTCAAAATGGCTCGAAGCATATCCTGTTGAGACGAAGTCAGCAGAAAACATCGCAAAAGCCATCTTTAAGCGATGGATATGCGAAGGAGGACGGTGGCCACGAGCAATCCACTCCGACCGTGGTAAAGAGTTCGAAAACTCAGTAATGGCCGCACTATGCAAAGTCACAGGAATAAAGCAAACCTTCACGAAAGGTTACAATCCAAGAGAAAATGGTTTGACGGAACGAGCCAACCAAACCCTCATCAAAATGCTCAAAAAGAAAGGAGGCATCACCACAGAATGGGATGAACTCGTTCCTCATGTCCTGTACGCATACAACATTACCCCACATGAGGCCACAAACGAGAGTCCATTCTTTATCCTGTTTGGATTCGACCCGGTCTATCCGTCAAATGTCATCCCACAAGACGAAGTGTCACCATACTGCATCGACATCGACGATTACAGGCGAGAACTGATGACTGGAATGAAAACAACCTATGATGTCGTCAGGGAATACAACGAAAAATACAGGCAAAACATGAAAGCCCAGTACGACCGAGTCAACCGTGTAGGTAACACAAGTTTACCCAAAATAGGTGACCGCGTTTTCATGAGGCTCCCTGCCGAAAAGTGTAAATCCAGATTTCCTAAGTTATCTACCGACTGGTCAGGACCATACCGCGTGCTTGAGTCGACGGAAACGTCAGCACTCATCACAGAAATCAATGGAAATTCCGAACCAATAAAAGTCCAACATGACATCTTAATAAAAGTTCCTTCAAACATTGACGACAAGCCGCTAGTGACCAAAACTAAGCGTAAAGGAAAAGCAGAAGTAGCGTGTGTGAGTGTCGAAGCAAGCCATATCCACAATAATCTCTTTCATTTCAGACCATACCCACGCCAGCTTGTACTCGGTGCGGACAAAGCCCACCCACTCCACGTGTTGTTCAGCTGCTACGAGAAAGCCTTAGCCAGACCGCCACGAGAGCAACCGCGGAAAGTAGGATTTCCTTGCCAACTGGAACAGAATCCGGAAAAGCGGCTGCTTCGGAGCGTAGTCCGCGACCTACCACATGCTGTTGGGAAGATACGCTTCGACAACGTCTACCACCTCGCCCAGCTCATCGCGATCACCTTGGAAGGAAACGTGCCGGAAAAGGAGTTGCTGTTCAGATGTGCCAAGAGAGCAGCTGTTGTGACGACGGACACGTTGAGCATCGCACTTGTTGATGATTTGTAGTTCATCAACCATATATTTCTCATAACTTTTAGGTTCAGAGATCAATTGTATGTTTAGCCTGTAGTTATTTTCCTCCAGCATTTGTGCTTAGGTATCTAATCACTCAACTTGGAGTGACAATTGCGCAGTCGGGGTCGACCCTTAGAGCGGCACCCCTTTGAATCGTTATATCCATTGGCACTTTAGCCACAGCAGTCCCATATCGGGTCAGCCCCGCCCATTTATGTGTGCATAAAAGGGGCCCCCGAATGTATATTGTACTCGTCTATCTACTGTGTGCAGGGCGAATAAATCTGTGCCCAAATCTCGTCCACCCCACAATCACTTGGTCGTACCCAAATTGGTGCATCGGCCAGTGATCCTTCCTTGTGTCCCTCGTGCGCGTCCTTCTGCAAGGAACCCGAGGACCGAGGCAAAGTCCCGCGTGGCAGCACACCACCACCACCGTTGTAGTTCATCAACCATATATTTCTCATAACTTTTAGGTTCAGAGATCAATTGTATGTTTAGCCTGTAGTTATTTTCCTCCAGCATTTGTGCTTAGGTATCTAATCACTCAACTTGGAGTGACAATTGCGCAGTCGGGGTCGACCCTTAGAGCGGCACCCCTTTGAATCGTTATATCCATTGGCACTTTAGCCACAGCAGTCCCATATCGGGTCAGCCCCGCCCATTTACGTGTGCATAAAAGGGGCTCCCGAGTGTATATTGTACTCGTCTATCTACTGTGTGCAGGGCGAATAAATCTGTGCCCAAATCTCGTCCACCCCACAATCACTTGGTCGTACCCAAAGCACTACTCTATTGGAAGGAACATTGTCTGCATTTCCAACTGTCATAAGAAGGACTTGGACCAAAAGATGTCTACCACGAGGAGTTCACGCTGAACAGACAGACGATCACTATCAGCCAGATGTATCAAGAAGCGCTAGCGAAGATACAGAGGTCGCAGTGGGAAGGACCAGTCGCGAGAGTCACGAAGAAAACGTATCTGATGCTTCCACAATGCATGGCGAAAGCGCTGGAGTATGTCATGAAAGGAGTGACCTTTTTGACGTACGAAATCGAGCGACTGCCAAAAGTGGATCGCATGGCCGACATTGTTATCATGGTTAGCCCACGAGAGGCAGAGCAAGACAAGCTCACGATGTACCTGACACCATGGATCGAGAAAAGATGTCAGGAAGGAACAGAAATTTCTGTGGGAATGTGCCCAATCCGCAGCGGAACCGCAGGAGCCAGGGAACAGGCGAGAAACTTGCAGAACACGCTAACACGACACCGAAGGGCATTCACATCTACCCAGACGCGGAACCTGGAGAGTGGGACTATCCCACGAGAACGTTGGGAAGCGACCCCTATGATGAAAATGGGAAGATTGGATACAACCCCATCAGGAAATGGCTCAATAGTGTGAGAAAATACTGGAGATCTGATTGGCCTGATCCCATGGACAAGAAGTCCCTCGAAGCCGCTACGTCGCGCAAACGCAGAAGTGACGACACAGAGCCGCAGGAGCCCGGTCCATCCAAATCTCACTACTGGAAGCGCCGCCCCTACGGATATGGGTATGGACACCCTCACAGTTTTGGATACAATTACTACTACTAAGGGTGAGTACCACAAGCGTACTTCTTATTTTCGAGTGTGGGACCACTCTTCTTCAAGGGGGGACATGTGAGGTAGAGCAAACGCAAAATGATCTATAGATCAAATCCTTTTAGATGCGCAGGTGCGCGCCAACGCCGCTGCAATGCCTCTGATCTCGATTTCGAAATACTCAGTTCAGACGTGTGTGTGCCGCGCGTGCGGCGGGATCTCTTTCTATTTGAGCTTATTCGTGTTGATTTTTTTGCATCATTCAGCTCACTTTTGTGTCTAGTATTCACTTAGCTTCGTATTCGCTGCCTTAAACAGAAGATCGTTTACCTCGTTATCAATTGTTTATTTTCTAACACTAAAGTTTCTTTGATTTCCGTGTATTCTTTGTACGGTTCGGGTGAAAGGCCTGGATCATTATCAGCTAGCGCACGAGACGCTGTGCAGTAGGCACTTGCTGTAAGAGACAAATCCACTAGACGACTTGAAGGCTCGTACAACCTTACACACCAAACTGCTCGACAACATGTCGGCCGGTGGGAGTACTTCCCGACCCCGTCAGCCTGTAATGACAACTAAGGAATTGCGCCATATGACCAATTCCCGGAATGCTTCCACTTCCTTACAGCGCGTGGTCAGAAATTGTGGAAAGGATGAACGACAGGACAATTTCAAACAAATCCTCAGCGATTAGAAAACCGAAGTTTGATCTGATACTATTTCATAAAATCATCAATGGGATGTGCAAAATCAGACCTGAAATGATCTGTTCATCTAGACCCTCTCTCACCAATGGCAACGCCATCAAATATTCTATTATGCGGGCTAAACACAACCACAGGCTACATTTCTTTACCATCGCGGCTGGGTCTGAATATGTTAGCCTATACAATAGGAAACCATTTCCTGCTAAACCCAGCTCTTTCAAGAATATGATTAACACCTATCTGGGAATGTAGGTGGGTGCGCAGCTAATTGCCCACAATCTTTTTGTCTATCTTCTTCCTATTTTGTGAAAACCTGTTCTCAATGATGTTGCAGTTTTATCATTTTACGGTTGCAGTTAAGGTTTACGCCGCAAGTTTACCTACCTCACTTTCATTGTTATTATTAATGTATTACACATGAGTGATCCCATGTAATAAATTATTAATATTTAATTCTTCATGGGGATTGTATGCAGAGGAAAACTCAGTAATCGGGAAACTACTAGGCTTGTCTGTCGCATCTGCATTTCACTGATATTATCAGCCTAATTTATGATCGATTCAATCGCTTTCTGTCCAAAGCTGAAAGCGCCGAGTGGTCATAAAGTGAAAAATGCGCAGCCTGGTCCAGACCGCTGGAGTGCCCCAAATTTGTCTCACAGCTCGTTCACCCTTTCCTCCTTGTGATTGCTAGCTAAACATTTCGAGTTCTTACAAGCAGTAACTTTCACACAGCTTGTGAGACCATAGCAATATTTTGTAAACTATGCTATGCATGCATCAATGAAGAGAACATTTCTGAGAGGAGGCTGTTCATGCCACAGCGAACTAAAAATTATCAGCCCGAGTGTCCTACACCAGGCGAATGGGCTAAAAGTTTCAAAAATGAAATGATAACGTGAAGAAGTAATAAAATGATAAACTAATCGTGGGTAAGAAGTCACATCCATAGATGCTCGTAGTAATGGCCTTCCACACAAAAAAAAAGAATAGTAGTATGAGTCCTCTATTCGAATTAACATTCTCACCAATTTATTAGGATCAGACTTGAATGCAGGCCAAAGTGCTTTTGCAAGCACGGCTCCACTCAAAGAAACTGCTGTGAATATGAGCGCCCATCTGAACCAGTTCACATCTAATGTCCACAAAATCTGCAAAAGGCAAGGTATCACTACTTTGCGAAAGAGAATTTCGGAACGTCGGCAAGAAAAAAAAAACGCACCGAAACCGGAACGAATATGGACAAGCTGTATCCATAGGCGCATAACAAGTCCGACAGAGCATACTGTAGTTCTGTTTTCCGCTGCCAAAGAATGGCTGAGATGATAACAGGTACAAGTACAACGTAAAGGAACACCAATGTTGCGGAGGATGTGACTGAAAAATTCGGTTGGCAGAGACTACACATAACGGAAACTATTTTAAAAAAACATACCTAGTCTAAAATCGCTCCCGTAACTGCCTGAAGCGCCTTCGTTTTCGATATATTGTGCAATGTTGCCGAATACACCGACTGAGAATACCAAGGTCACTGATATCCAAAAAGGACCTATAAAGCGTTTAACTTGACAAATAAAATACGGAACGATCATGAACATAACATTATTTCGGTGTTCTTGTTGTCAATGTTAGCAAAAAAATGAGTATGGCAGGAAAGTGAACCAACCCCATAAGTCTGGCATCGGATGAACGAAATCCAGGATGAAATTCTTATTAGTTGGGATCACACTGTTGAGAACCCTTTTCAAAACCTGAAACAGCGATCTTAAACGAAGGATAAAGCAATCCACACACCAACTGCAGTTTGCCTCGCATATGTGTATGTTCATTATGAAAATGAACCTTTCTCAATGATCCCTACTCTTCACCCCGTGATTTTTCTATTACATTAGTAAATCCCAGAGAATTTTTGTGTTCCAACTGAAGCTGATCGGAAACGGAGTTAGTACTAAACTGGACTCCCACTCAAACTTGGGAGCCGCCTCTTCTAATTGGGAATTTTTTTTAAATTTGAGTGCTTGGAGTGGGGTGTATGCCGAGAAGAATGACAGCTGGCAATAGTTGGTTGCAACGAACCCGTGTGTCAATATCCATGCAACTGTACCCTATCCCTAGCCAGGTGACAGAGATTTACAAGTATTACAGATGTACTTGGGTTAAATATCCTCATTGCTGAAGATGGTTATGACCTAAGCAAACGAAATCCAGATCCCATGATTATTGTGAAATGATTTGAAATGTTCCTGTGGTTTGATAGCACACAATAGGTCGTTGACGGACATATGAGAATATCAATCTTTGAAAGAATTTATGCATAGTGAACTACCCATCGCGACGTCTGTTTAGTGGTTGTAGTATGGCAGCTCGAGAAAAGTCACATGCTTACCATAAGCAAACCATGCGGTGTTGGTTTAACACTTGAAAGCACGACAATAACTCCCATGTGCTCTCAAAGTCTTAACCCTTTGACGACCGTGTGGCTCACCGGTGAGCCGCGCTTTTTCGGTCGCGTGGGACCGTGCGGCTCACCGGTGAGCCACGCTCTTCTAATCAACTTTTGGACCGCATTCTCACATTATTCCGCTGCATTTTCACTCCAAGTTGATGGAATACTTCTAAACAGTGTTCTGTAAGCTGTGCCTCGAGACACACCAACTTTTTGTTCCAAAATAGAGAGTGTAAAGGATGGATTTTTCGAAAAGGAGGTTAAATGGGTTACATTTGATGGGCAATGAAGCTATAAAATCCAAACGCATGTCCACTTTTGTTGCACAAGAACACTTAACTATACCTTACGCTCATTTCTTCGTTAAAGTGAAGGCCTGGAGGAGTATATTCTTTGGGTATCTTTCCTAATAAGACAAGAAACGTCTTAATCCAACTTCTTGCAGACTTAGAGTAGGGAAGATAGGGTTGAATGCTCTCATTTTTTGTCCAGTGGGACTAGAAATCTTCGAAAACTAGATTCCTAATTGGCTTTCTGAAACTATCTGTTTTTGCTTTAGTATTGTTATAGTAATTGAGCGAAACCACGCGGCTGCGGCGCTGTCGAAAGGGGCGTTGGTCCCACGCGCCAGACACGCGAAAACGGGCGCGGTCGTCAATGGGTTAATCAAATTAATGGTAACCATCGTGATCATCCGGCTAACGCCGAGCTCTTATGCTTATTTTCACGCTCGCTTCGCTCGTCTTGCCTTCATGTGGCATCTCCTTCACACCACGTCGGCCATTTCTCATTCATCAGAACTCCCGTTTTTTGCACCCTAGAACTTTGTACAGCTGGGCAACAATCGAGCGACATCTTTCGTTGTATAGGACAGTTGGACCCGTGTCCAGGCAATTCCCCAACTGTGGACGCCCTTATCACACCGATGGACCTATCTCCAGACGTTTTCCCACTTTCAGACGCTGGCGCCCCTCGCCCCACGGACCCGTTTCTATGCTTTCCCCCACTTTTGGACTCCGCGCTTGTCAGAGCTAATAGAGGCTCTTTTGACATGCCACACCCGTTCTGACCTGCTGAGCGTAGGAATTTCAGTTGGAGTAGGCCTGCGCAGGAAGCGCTGAGTGCTTTTGACAAGTAGAACAAGTTTTAACTTGTTAATCGCGTTGATTTTTAGCTAGGAAGAATGGAAACAACGAAAAATACCTGGTGTTAGTTTTTCGACTTTTTGTTTTCTACTCTAATTTCAGGTTATTACTATATTAACTACATAATCCTGTTATGCAGCTTAGGCATAAAAAATCAGGTTAGATAGCCATTATGACCACTCTTTGGGGTGCTCCCCCCTCCAACTCTTTCTCATTCAATAAAGGATAAAGGATAAAGTGGTCAGCGTTGATCAATCCCGTCATGAGGGATGCGCCACGCATTCGACTTCACCAGAGCATCGTAGAGGCGTTGAATGCGTATGTGCCCTATACAGTGACTTNGATTCTTCATGAGGCATTAGCTGTCGGGAACATCAGCTCAGCCACTTCATGGAGTGAAATAGAACATGCTATTGAAGGATAAATAATATAGTGGTCCGCGTTGATCAATCTCGTCGTATGGGACGCGCCACGCATTCGACTTCATCTGAGCATCATAATGGCCTTGAATGCGTATTTGCCCTGTACAATGACTTGCGGGGGGGGGGGGGCATCCGATGAATCAAGTCAGTGCTTCATCCTCCCAGATTCCTCTGGTACCAATTTACCGACCCCGGAGGGATGGATGGCTTGGTTGGCCACGGGCGCGGGATCGAACCATCGACCGTGTGCGTACGCAGCTAGCCTCTTACCACTATGCCACTCGCGCCCTAATTTCATCCAATACAGCACTTAAATAGGAGAATAGTATAGCTAACCTGGTCAGTTTCTACATCGAAGAACTGCTGGTAAAAACCAATGGATAAGAAATTTGATTTCCGTCCAGAAGTCGATACATTGTCACCAACATCATTAACGAGCTAAAATGTTCGTCATCTACAACGTAAACGTTTAATGGTCAAGACTGATACACTAGTCTGCAAAACCTGATTCTGATCTCCGATCCTGCCAGTAAATCCTTCAGCATTGGTAGAATTGATGGAAAACCCATCTTGGAATGCTAGAAACAAATCCTTCTCCAAAAGCAGATAAGGAACTCATAAAGAATCACTCACGGTGGAAATCCAAATTTGCCATCTTATCTCTTCGAGCGACAATGGAACTGAACTGAATGACTTCGGTGTAAGTTGCTTAGATATTTGCTGGTGACACACAGAAAGGATAAAGATAGCTACAGGAATGGTGAAATTACCAATGGCTACAGAGATAGCTTCATAATTTCCACAAACATTTATTAACAAAAGAAAAGAAATAAAATAATAAGCATAGGGAACGAACAAACCGTAGATGTGTTTCTAATCAATATATTAATGCAAAGTGAAAATACGTCTAAAAAATCGACGTAGTACCAAAACAAAAACTGCACAACAGCACTGAGATATAAAACAATAACAGAACCAAGGACTACTAGACTAAAGAACATAGATCAATTTTAGATTCTGGTGGCAACGCGAATTTGGTTTAGCTTCGGCACTGATCACCTGCGACGATCACGAGATCTACTCCTAAGAGAACAACTTCTGTTACGACACGAAGTTGGCTTAGAAATTAGAGTGCAAACCTCTTTCTATCTCTGTTTTTGTCGCGAGAACGACTTCGACTTTTCTTTCGATCTCTTGATCTAAACATTTAAGAAAATGAAAACCACTGAGAAATCAAAGAAAATAACCTGAATAAACGCCGAAACGATTAGTGACATACCTGCTTCTCTTTCGGTCCTTAGCTCTGTCCCTCTCCTTAGAGCGACTTCCTTTGTGGTCGGTTTCCCGATGATGCCTATCTCTTTCCCTTCCGCGATCCCTTGATTTTTCCCTTTCCTTGTCTCTCGACCAACTTCGTTTTCTGCTTCTTTCACGATCACTGCGTTCTCTAAAAATGTCAATTTCCAACCTTCCAGAGCGAAATTTGATGTTGGTTAGTTTCTAAATGAACGAAATATTAGCAACATTAACAACGCAAGTGTTGTGGGTTAAAAATCCTCCTTTCGACAAAAAGATTACATTTTTCCAATTGAATAAATTTGTTGAAGAAATTCCACTTACAAATCCCGTTGACGTGAAGACTTGTGCACTTTATCACGGGAGTGATCTGATGACCTGTCACCATCCTTCTTTTCATTTTCACTTTCTTCGCAAGAACACTCTCCGCCGGAGCAGGAGCAGGAGCAGCTGAAGTTACAACAGATTACAAGTTAACAGGAAAGCATAGTAGCGTAATCACGAAAAAGAAGCAAATAATAAAATTCAAAAAGTTACAGTCTCAATCCAATGGCTCGCAATTGAATTGATTACTTTTCACTAACTCCTGAAATACCCTCACAGAGCACCGAAGCTTGTGTGTGGATAGCTGCGTGCGGACATACAAGCTAATTGATCACCGTATTTCATTAGAATAGTGACAGCTGTAAGTGAGGTGTGGGTCAAGATGCGGCAAAATGGGGGCGGTATATTCCCGCCCTTCGGTGTCAACTCGTACCCACTCACATTCAAATTTGCATGGGAAGGTATAGTGAATTCGCGCGCGACTTAGTACGAGTAGGTCCTGAACGGCAGGGCGATGGTTCGATTGAACCAATCGCAGACACATTGCCCACCCACTTTTGCCGCATCTTGACCCACACCCCTGTAAATGACCTAAGGTAGGAAATGAAAGCTGCACAACTGAATGAAACAAAGGAGTTTCTGCAATCTGTTACTGCTCATAGGCTATCGTTCAAAAAAGAAAGAAAAAAAAAGCATGGGGCTGAGAGGAAGGTTAGGTCCCAGCCATCCTCCCCTAGCTAAAAAAAGAAAAAAGCAGAACCTTGAGAAACCAACGCAAACTTTGAAACTTGGCAAAATTTCACTTGGATACTCATTAATTGATTCCAACAATGAAAAGAGGGTTGATTTAGCTTCACTACAATCCGAAAATGAGAGCTATGCTGTAAATTGTTAGTAGAATAACATCATCACAGATATGTTAAATTTAAATTAGTTATACAGAGTTATACATTCGTAGCTCACTCCAAACAGCATGTTTCTGATCAGAAGTTAAATTTCGATTTATTCTATGTTTGAGGTGTACACACTCACTCGCTTTCCACAGGACGAGGTGGTGGACGTTTGACTTCTATTTTTATCTCGGCCAACTCAGGATCGGCTGTCAGGTCATACTTCTCCAAAATGGCATCGTCATCCTCCTCCTCTGATTCCTAAATTTCACAAAGATAGCAGTACTTGCGAAAGCTATTGCAGCTCCTTCACAATATTACTCACAAAACCTGGTCTTACCTCTAACCCACCTCATCCTCTTCATCGCTTCCGAGTTTGTATTTGCTGATTTCGCCTTCTTCCTCTTCCTCCTCTTCATCTAGGGCGGAGGTATCTTTGGTCTCATAAATTTCACGACTCGGAGGAGGTGCAGCATTTGGCTGAACAATGATGAATGCTTGCTATCTTTTTTATATCAGTCTCCATAGAGAGTAATTTGAAAGCTGCAACATCAGAAAGAAATAGCCTACATCTTCCTTTCTTTTCTTTTTCCTTCCGAATTCGTCAAACTCATCATCGTGGTCTCGTTTTATGTACTCGATATCCTGGCGGTCATTAAATCCACCTCCATAACCTGATAATAAATCAGTTTCAAACGCGAATTAGTTTCAGGTAAGAGCAATGTGGAAATTACCCGTTCTTTTCTCAAGGTCAGCTAATTTTGGAGCGTTGCACACGTTGCAAGTCTTCCTTCTGGCCCAATTCACGTTACCACACCTAAAAACATGGGCTCATTAGAAGTTGCAAAACCTGCAAAACAAAACTCACTTCGAGCACACCCAGTCTTCTGCAGCAAAAAGTCCCTTTGACTTATCGGCCATTTCTTTACCAATTTCCTTCCCTACCCGATTCTTCGAACGAGGCTTCGCTTAACAAAATCATGATAGATAATTTCTTATTAGGAAAGAAAGCGGAGCAAAACGAGTCAACCTACATTTCCCACAAGCCTCGCATGCGTTTCTGTACTCGGCGTTCACTTGAGCGCATTTCGGATCAGTACAAGCCCACTCTCCCTCTTTGAGTATACGCCTGCTGCGCATCTCCTTCTCGTGCGCTGAGCCACCATCGTCGTGACGGGTCCCCATTACGGGGTTCCTGAAATACCGAGAGCATTGAAGTGACCGTCTCGAAGTGAATGGTTAGAACAGAACGATCGTATGGAAATAAGGAATACTTAAGCAAATATGTACTTGAGCAAATTCCCACAACATTATCTTGTTTGTCCTAAGGAAGCTGATGAAGAACCACTTCAATAAAAGCATACTATTAATACAAACTAATAAGCAAAGGTTAGTTCTGCTGCGACATCCTGCCATATCATGGTACAGATAAAATGCGGAAAGAAAGAGAATTGGTGAAGCGATGTGGACCGCCTCCCTCCACAAATCTCTAGCACAGTCCGTGTGACCACCAGGGACGATCGGATACGAAATTTTCCGAGACCAGGGTAACGGTCTGGGTAACGGATAGACCGCAAATGACCGAATAACGGATAACGTCAACGAGTTTGTCGTGCAGGACACCACCCACTAAGGCAGCCCAGGCAATCTCAACCAGAATTTTCTCATTCTGCCTAGGGGAAAATGTTCAAGTTCTGTGTTAGTTCCTTATACGTTACTTCAAGAATCTAAACCACTGATGAAACCTGACGGAAGAGGCGCAGTGATACGTGGCACAAACTGTTCCCTGTAAACGGGGAATGTCTTCCATAGAAAAGAGCAAATTGAGAGCAACTAATTTCTGATGTGCTAAAGGCCCAGGCAACGGTCCGGATTAATGATGGGAAAAAAACCTGCGGATAACGGCCAAACAGGCAATTAGATGAGGACAATTCATCCATACCTGCCCACCACCTGGGCGAGTTTCCCTTCGGGGTTGCTGGAATGTTTTAAACACAAAAAAGTGTTCAAAGAAACAATAGCATTGAACAAGCTCACGACCACCAACGAAATTTTGAGTAGTCGTGGAAAGGCGCGGTCCCGCACGGATTTGCCTGCGTTTCAGTGAAAGTGACGGCTATCCACGTAGATTGAACTCAATTGTGACATATTCTATGCAAATTCACTTCTCCTTGCTTTCATTTCGTTTTTCCTTGGCTCCAGGTCTCAGAAACGTGTTAATAGATCTCACAGAATTCACTGCTCGATAGACATTTTTTCGCTGGGTGTCCCTGTTCAACTGCCGCGTTGCTCTGTTCATGCCATCATCTTGTGAGGATCATTTAACAGAAAGTTTCGCACGAATCCGTTCCCTAGAAGGGATCTACAGTCCAAATTAGTCCACTCTTTCAAAGTCCACTCCTCGGAAGGACTTCTCGTGGATTTCTTGACCAAACTACACTTTTCTTTACAGGTGCTTCATTCATTGGTCACAACAGATGAGTTCAGGAGAGTTACCTTGCTATACACTAATTCATGTGCCCACTGATGCAGATCTTCCCAGCGAAGCACAGCTGAAGGAAAAATTCGAGAAAGGTAATACAATATTCGTCTTCTGGTTTGTCTCCTTGTTTAGGGTTAAGACTATCCCAGACAGAAACTTAATAACGGTCCGGGGGGACATTTGCTCCGAACCTACCCAGCACCTTGTACAAAGTCCTTTGTATTTGCGAATGTGCATCTGTCCCCATGCCACACTGATCCTCCAATCGGCGAATCAATCCCAATCAAGCCACAACTTTAGTGGAAGTAAAAGTCATTCGAGTGACTTTGTACCCCTGTTGAACAGGGTCAGACTAATAGGTAACAAACACACATTAATTTCACAGGTAGTATTATACTTCGGTTTTCTTACGAGCAGATTTCTACGTGATTTACTCTTAATTTACTTTGCTACCCATTTCTCTTTCGTTTCATTTTTACTATGTTACCATGTATTTTTACCATACCATACCATTTTTTATGTAGCTGTCCTGAGTACGGTCGGAGCAGATGACCCCCCGGACTGTCATTAAATTTCTGTCTATCCCAGGAATCACGATGCAAGGCTGCTCTGTTCAGGAAATGATAAAGAGAAGACTGAGGCATTGAAGAAGTTGATTTACATGATCCAAAATGGAGAGAAGGTTGGACAAGGGATGCTCATGTATGTCATCAGGTTCCTGCTACCATCGAGTGATCATACACTCAAGAAGACTCTGCTAATCTTCTGGGAAGTTGTGCCAAAGGTAAGAGGCTTCTAGCTTGATCAAACGAATCATCAACATGACACTGCAGCATCCTGATGCTGGCATGGCTAAGCTCTCTTGCTGAATAAGGATAAGGAGTACCACCTTCACAGGGTTCTATCGTTTGCTGTATCATAGTAAGAGGGGTGTGTCGCCTCCGACCTCTGGACAGAGAGGTATAGGGAGGAACCACTCTCGAGTAGTGATGGTCTGCGAGCTCATAGCCGCTTCCATGAGATTTCACATCTTTAAACGGTGGAAACGCTTCTGATATGTCGGAGCTAGATGGTGGATATCCTCAGCTCCCATCGCTTTCACTCTAGTGATGTGGTCATCACATAAAAAAGACAAGAAAGTGATTTCTCGGTTATGTTCACACGAATCTCAAAAACCATATTAGCTTGAAAATATGTGCACCATTGCAATAACGATAGTGGGTAGGACTTCAACTTCTTTTTATATAGAGTTGAAATTTCGTTCCGAGATGACTGTTACTTGCTAAAATGCTTCTACACAAAAGTCCCACAGCGGGTACAACGTGGTCAAGTTCATATAATTAGTTCAATTGGTTTGTAAGATCATCCTTCCTCATTCCGTCATCTACGCCCTTTCAGACCAATGCACAGGGAAAGTTGCTGCAGGAAATGATTTTAGTGTGTGATGCATACAGAAAAGATCTTCAGCACCCGAATGAATTTGTGCGGGGCTCCACACTCAGGTAACCATTGTTACTATTATACATTCCTCTAGCGGATTTCATTGACCATTACTTGTTAGCAATTCCTTTCTTTAAGGTTTCTTTGCAAATTGAAAGAGCCAGAACTTCTCGAGCCGCTGATGCCCTCAATTATTGGGTGCCTTGAACATCGTCACTCCTACGTCCGAAGAAATGCTGTCTGTGCAATCTTCACAATTTATCGTGAGCAATATTAGTATTTTATCCCGTCACAACAGCCTTGGGTCTTCCAGCATGACTTTATCTTGTTAGAGGTTGCGCTACTTTTGTCGTTGGGATTGCATTTTTCAAAATCATACCACATTTCATCTAGGAAGGTTTTTGGTACTCATGATCACACATGATCGCTGAACATTTTGTCCTATAACGGTGCTCGCAGTATCTGTATGCTGGGTAAAATCCGTGATTCAGTCATAGTCTTCACTTGTCAAACATCGATTTTGATTTTGAAAAAAAAGTTTCTTAATTAATGTCGGTGATTATGGTCATCGTATGAAATGACTCGTCTAAGGAGAGATTGAAGATATTCTAGTAGATGCAAACGTTGCAGTATTTTCGTTGTAGATCTACAAAATGCGTCAGTTTGTATAAGGTGTCAGATTCCTGCTTAACACCTGTCCCCTTCCGCGTAGAGATTTTGATTTTTAAAAGGCTCTGCCGCTTGTGAAGGGGAATATTGCAGCAGTATTCATCAACTCGTTTGTCTTAAATACTTACATTTTTTAGGAAACTTCGAATTTTTGATCCCTGACGCCCCCGAGCTCGTGTCGAACTTTTTGGAGGGTGAACAAGATGCGTCTTGCAAACGGAACGCGTTCATGATGCTATTGCATGTTGATCAGGCGCGTGCGCTCGATTATCTGTCAGGTGAGCATCATTTTTTCCTACGAAATTTTCTAGGAGTGTGCTCTCACAGTCAGGGCGTAAGTTCTTAATAGTAGCGAAGGTTTGTTGGGAGGTTCTGAAAGCTGCTTTTATTCTTGAATGATTTTTTTTCAGGATGTATTGACCAAGTGGCTCAGTTTGGTGACATTCTCCAGCTCATCATTGTAGAGCTAATTTACAAGGTCAGCATTCCCTGTTGATCTTTTCTTACTACTTTTTATTGCTCGTACTTTTTAAGGTATGTCATGCTAACCCCGCCGAGAGATCGCGCTTCATTCGATGCGTGTACAATTTGCTCCAGTCTTCCTCTCCTGCTGTCAGGTGGGATTTTTCAGTTGCCTAGCTGAAGAACATCATAGCTGGATGGCTAAGCGACTACTTTTCTTTTCTAGTACTTTCTCAACACTTAAAATTCATTTTAGGTATGAGGCTGCTGGAACTCTTGTCACTCTTTCAGCTGCTCCTGCTGCTATCAAGGCTGCTGCGCAGGCATATATTGAGCTTATCGTGAAAGAAAGCGATAATAACGTCAAGGTATCAACCATAGTCGATTTTATCAACTTTCTCCACCTTCTGTTCTTGGTTTTGAGCTCATCGTGCTGGATCGACTGATGGACCTTCGTCAGACGCCGTCACATGAGAAAGTATTGCAAGAACTGGTCATGGATATCCTGAGAGTAAGTTTTTTCTTCATTCTTTTGTTCGTTTAGTTGCGTAATCTCTTTAATAAAGCTTCATTAGGCCTGCACGACCTGACATTGGGCTGCCATAATGCTGCGGTGCATCAAACAGACGGAATCTTTCTAATGTTCTCATGGTTTAGGTCTTATCTTCACCTGGCCTAGATGTTCGGCAGAAGACTCTCAATCTGGCGTTGGACCTCGTGTCAAGTAGAAATGTTGAAGATATGGTCATGTTCCTGAAGAAGGTGAATTTACTTCGGTTAGGGTTTCTTTTTTTTGCCTCCTTTTCAAGCCTTCCATTATTATAGGAGATCGCGAAGTCCACTTCGGAACCTGCCGAGGAAGCAGGAAGATACCGTCAAGCTCTAGTGAAGACACTCCATTCAGCGACGATCAAATTCCCTGATGTGGCCCCATCCATTGTACCGGGTGAGTTCTCCTTGATATCGACTGTCCTTTGTTACTTGATAGCTAACCATTACTCCACAATGGCCTAATCTTTTGCGCTCCCTCTACTCTTCTACCTTTTTCTAGTTCTCATGGAGTTCCTCTCTGATGAAAACGAAATGGCTGCACAGTATGTGCTGTTGTTTGTCCGTGAAGCTGTTCACAAGCTGCCACACTTGAAGGAGACCATTCTTCATTCCTTGCAGGTGAGAAAAAGTCAATAGTTATTACCTTCATCGGCTTTGGTCTTTACGTTCATTTGTCCTTCTCGTTCTTTGTGTTAGTTTATGTAGCTTATGATTGTGGGTTCCTTTTCGACATCGGGAAGTGATGCCGATGGTGCTGGTTTTTTTTTTCTCCAAAAATCTTTGTATACTGGGAAGTTATCACCGGAAATGGGCGTTGCTAGAATCTTGTTAAGAAAATTAATCTATAGGAACTATTGAAAATATATGTTAGCAAACAAGGAGGAAACTGAGAATTGGAAAGCAAGCCTAACGGGGTTTCTTATCTAGTTTGCAATCAACTTTTCAACTGCTAAGTCCGAATGTGATGATTTTTTTTAAATGTCGGCTCAGTGCAGCCCTGCCTTCTTCACCGGTATTGGATACTTCCATGAACTGTGACATTCTTGCTTGTTTTTGGAATTAGTGAAGAAAACAGGAAATGTAACTCCTCGCTGGCTTTTGAAAACTTTGTATAACCGAACTAACGTTTACTGGAAATGGAAACTGGTAATAATTTCATAGTTTTTTTCTTTCAGGAGGGTCTTCCATCTATTCGCAAGCCGAAGGTATTCATGGCAGCTCTGTGGATCCTTGGAACGTACTGTGACAACGACGCCGCTGTGCTCGCTGTTCTACGTCTTATAAAGTCTTCTCTTGGTGAGCTACCGATTGTTGAAAGTGAGATGCGTCTCATGGAAGGCGAAGAACCTGCTCAAGATGACACAGCCGAGAAGAAGGTTCGTTTTCATCAAGTAATTGCAAATGTTGTTATTGAAGCTGTTTTTTATAGCCGGCTGTGAAGCAGCTCGTGACAGCGGACGGTACTTACGCAACGCAGTCAGCTCTTTCCGTTTCAACTAAGACCGTCAACAAGGAGAAGCCTCCGCTCAGGTAGTTTTCTGTTCTTAACATGATTTTAGGTAGCAGGTATTGTGACATATGAAACCTGATATTTTCATTTGACACTTACTTCCTTGTACGACTATGACTAGCCAGGCTTCACCTAAACAGAGGTTCAGAGGCCGTAGTTCCTGTTTCAACAGACAAGCAGATATTGATATTTATATTTATTACATGAATTACCATGTTAACAGGAACAACACAAAATAAAAAAATTAAAACACAATCAACATTGAAAATACAATCAAGTTGACCTGTCTGCATCGGAGAAGAGAAAAAAACGAATTCATGGGAGCGTAGGTTTCTCACCAACATACTTTTAAATAAACTCAACTTATTGTTAGATGGAATGAGTTGCTTCTTGCTGAGTTTATGAAAATCAGATCCGGCACGATTAACGAAGAAATAATGCCTTACATTACTTTTAGATGAAATATTTACAATTGTGATTGTATTTTCGGCGGAATTTCCTTAGAATAGTTTGGTTGAAGATTTTCCTGCTCATATTTCTTTTTTGTGACCACCATGATCAAGTACTGAGGCGAAGCAAATTTTTTCATTTCCTGTTCCATTTTTTTTTTTGCTCTGGGACATAGAGAGCTCTTAAAGGATGTAGTAAATGCGGCTGTAGATGTCTTTTGCCTTAGACTTTAGTGTCTTCGTGATGATGTTGCAAAAATCGGTTATACATAAAGCTAGCACTGGCATAAAATTAATTTCCCACTTTGCTATGAAGATAGAGATGAGGTTGCTAATTCGAGCGAAATTCAGACAGTTCCTCCTCGATGGCGATTTCTTTCTTGGAGCATCTCTAGCTACAGTGCTGAACAAGCTAGCCGAACAGTTCACTAAGAACAATGGAGGTTGGATGATTATTCACCTCTCCCTGTTTTTGATATTTGGTTTTCTCTCCTCATTATACTTCTTAGTCAGTGAATTTGTTTGCTCTTTTCAAGTCTCTCTCGTCATATTTATTGTAAATTATGTATACAGCCGGCTCCCAGCGTGCCAATCGCTTCCGTGGTGAATGCATGTTCATTCTTGCATCGATAATCAACCTGGGCAGAAGTGGTCTTGCAAAGCAGAACATTACTGAAGATGACCTGGACAGGTTCGTTGGTTTAGTTTCAATTGGTCTTTTTGAAACGAATTTTACCTTCTTCCAGGATGGGAACAACGATCAAGTTGTTGGCTCAAGGCTGTTCTGAATTTGACGACATCTTCGTTGAGAAGTGCAAGGACAGCTTGGAGCTCATGTTGGCTAGTCGCCAGCAGGATAAGGCGGATGAATTCTCTACAAAGAAGAAGAACATTGTGGAGGTAGATACACGCTATTTTTCCTGCTGTTCTCATTATGGATATGAAGTTGAACTATTTTACAGGTCGACAAGACGATCATGTTCACGCAGTTGAGCGCACGAGCAGACGCAAGCATTGGTGAAAACCTTTTCGACCTTTCTCTTTCTCAAGCGCTCGGAACAGCCCCGAAAACTCAAAAATTCGATTTTTCGAGGTTCGTTTGCGAATTCATTCCTACACAGCTTGACATCAGCACGGTTGATGCTCGTGTACACATGTTTGGCATTGGGCAATGATTTTTAAGCTCGAAGCTGGGCAAGGTCATCCAGCTTGCTGGTTTCTCGGATCCTATCTACGCAGAAGCATACGTTAGTGTCAACCAATATGATATAGGTGCGTCTTTTCGACTTTCTTTCCTTTTTCTATGTGATTATCCTTTAAACTATAATATTTACGTATTCAGTTCTTGATGTGTTGATAGTCAACCAAACTGCTGATACACTGCAAAACGTTTCGTTGGAATTGTCTACCGTCGGAGATCTCAAACTTGTTGATAAACCTACACCAATTACATTAGCTCCTGCAGATTTTGCAAACATTAAGGTGAGTTTTGCCCGCCATTCATTTGCTCTTGACAAAGTTATATTTGACTTTGATTATGGTGTCCCCTGTTCATCGCTTGTCGTAGGGTGTCTAGTGAGGAAAAGGGGTGTAACCAAAGGACCCTGATTGACTCGTTCGGGTTGCCCATCACGTCCTAGTTTGAACTCGTACTGCTCCATGCACAAATTCATCTTGTTTTACGAAGTCGGCGCCGTACGAGCTTAAACAGGTGGGTATGAGGCGTGGCCCGACCGCGCCATCAGAGTCACCTGGTTACGCCCCCTTTTCCTTCACGATGATCAACACCCCTTGTCACACACTGTTACACTACCTGGACTTGTCGGAGGCCCCAATCAGGAAGGGCCACTATTTTACCATTCTCGGATTTCCACTGACCACTCATTTTAGGCTACTGTTAAAGTCGCTTCAACAGAAAATGGAGTGATTTTCTCAACAATTTCGTATGATGTTCGCGGCTCAACCTCTGATAGAAATTGCGTGTATTTGCAAGATATCAAAATCGACATCATGGTGGGTATATTTATATTTGACTGCTATTTTGTTTGCTTTCATCTTTCTCTGTTATTGTCATTCATTCTCGAATCCCTTACTTCAGGATTATATTGTGCCAGGCAATGTTAGTGATGCTGAGTTCAGGCAGATGTGGTTCGACTTTGAATGGGAGAACAAGGTGAGTGTCTACTCTTTGATCCTTCTCCCTATACGTTATAGTGGCATTGTTAAAAAATCTCTATCTTCTTTAGGTGACGGTCAACACTCCTATTACTGATTTGCGGGAATTCTTACAGTACTTATCCTCAGTCACAAATATGAAGATCTTGACCGGAGATGCCGCGATAGGTTTGGTTTTTTGAGATGTTGGTTGTTTAATTTCAATGGAAAATTAGACGAAAAAAAAAGAGCCAATTCTCGTCACTGCAAGCATATCGTAGATTGAGATATTATCCTCTTTTTTCTGCTTTTTTTTTGCCCATTTCCTTCTCTTACTAGAACCATCAAACTAATATGAAGTCTCCCTGGAAACGCCAATGAAGCCGTAGTTCCGCTTCATTTCGAACGCGAAACCACATAAAGTAAGAGACTAATACCTGATTGATGTTTCCATCTTTATGTATTCCGCTTTTGTTGAAAAAAATCCATGTACTATAGATGGCTTCTCCTTCTTCCTCTTCGGCTAGTTTTGATCTCTATTGCTAATTTTCTGTTTCTATTCTAATTGTTAAGGAATGGAGTATTCAGAGGGTGACTGTGGATTCCTTGCTGCGAATTTATGCGCTCACTCGATATTCGGTGAAGATGCGCTGGCCAATGTCTCGATCGAAAAGGCATCTCCTCTTGATGAAGGATCACCGATAGTTGGACACATTCGAATTCGTGCGAAGAGCCAGGGTATGGCGCTTACCCTCGGAGATAAGGTGAGACATGGTTGTTTAATTTATTAGAAGCGGGCTTTGCCATGATAGTCTGTGTTCCAGATTAATATCGCTCAACGGGAACGAAGGGCAGTGGCCGTGTGAATAGTCTTCCTGTTTTGCTCTGAAATAATTTATTTGCTTGTTTTTTTTTTTGTTGATTTCGTTCCGCAGTGAACATCAAATGTGATATTGCATTGTTTCATAGTAATATACAAGTATGTGCTTAATCTTAATACAGCCAAAGGTTTTGGTTTGAATAAATAAGGGTCTCATTTTGTGTAATACAGTTGAAAACGTATTTTCTTGCAGTTGTGCCTCAGTTAGGACCGCTGTCTCCAGAGGGATATTCATCAGCCCGTCTGTCTTCTGCATAGAACTCGATAATAATTTCACTAACGGGTCCCCTAGGCGTGGCGTCTTCATACACCTAAGGCTCAGTTTTCGCCATAAGACCGTGGTTCGATTCCTTGCGAGAGCGTTGTTTTTGCAAACATTTCAGCATACTCTTCTTCTTTTAATACGAAGCAAAACGAGTGTGAAATTCTCAGTGAGCATTTTCTCCTCAAGCTTTGGTGTTTCATCTGGCTGTGAATTTAATCCAAGAGACCAATAATTATGCAGCTCATAAAGCAATTACATAGATGATGTCCTACTACCTTTGGACAGAACATAGTTCTCCAACACTGTAGACATTTTTCCTAAGTCTATCATTATCGGCATGCAAAATCCCAGTTCCTTTCATTCCTTGATGTCTTTTTTATGGCGATGAGACTACACATGATATGACGGTAAAATTTGTAAATTCTAGGGATAGTGCCTCCCGATAACTGTCAAAGTCGGAAATCCGTGTGAAAAAAGACGTCATGCTTATGGGAGAACAAATCTTCCTTCATTGTAATGTGTGGAATTTGTTCCCTCCTACCGAATGGCGGTGCAGTTATTCACCTCGGAATAATACCACTTCCTTGAACTTGCCAAAAATTAGGTCTTTTTTTAAAGGTTCTTTTTCTGAGCATATGCTGGAGTTGACGAAACCTTAAACATGAATCTGAAGGAGGAAGTCACGCTATATATCCCCTCAAAATTTCACTTTTCAAGCTTACCTGAGACGGGTTTTATTCCGTTGGTAAACCGATGGTAAACTGTTGGTAAAAATGGCAAATTTCCCATGTTTTTACCAACGAACTGACATCCTAATTTAACCCAAATAAACTAAATCTTTCGAAAAACAAAGAAATGCACCAGAAAGCGCAAACTTTCCTGATATCAGAATGGCTTGAGCCATTTCTCCAGGTTGCGTGCCAACCTTTTTTTAATTCGTGACAAACAACCACACATCTACAATTGTACGAATCTGACTCTGAGTGAAACAAAGCCACTCACGCATGAATTCCATCGCTCGAAAATGGTCCTGAATATTTGAATTTCTTTGAACATATGGGTTTCCAATGTCTGACTGCCCCCACTTGCGTTTTTCCAGTTTGCAAAAATTAGTCTCCGGCGGGGATCAAACCCTGGAACAGCTTGAGCGTCAAGCATGACTTCTCTGTCATTCCCATTGCTTATTAAAAGTTTGTAGAGTGTACGGCAGACATATGTATGACAGTTGGACTACCTACAGGACTACCTAGGATCTGAACTACAGTTGTGTTTAATTAATAAAATTTAAAGTTCAAAGTTGAAAAGTTATTCTCAAAAATGAATTTAATTCAGAAAACATTTTTAGTAGTAAAAAGGTGCTTTAAAGATTTCTAAATTACAATAACTAAAAATGTGAGAAAGTTAAAAGTCCGGGGGCGGTCGCATTTTTCCAGTTTTCGAGGAGGGGTCGCCTCGGGGTCGATTTTTTACCAACACCATGTTTGACCCTTTGTCCACCTCAGAGACGCTGATCTTAGCCCAGAGGATGTCCCCCTTCTAAATGTGGAGTTTAAGGAACAGTGAGACGTTTACCCGCTAGGTTTTCCTCTAAGTATAAAGGAGAACCACTAAGAATGTTCAATTCCAGCGACACCTAAGTTCAACTGATTCGGTTCGCAAAAAGCTTTGAAGGGCTCTGTACGAGGTGACCCCTCAGATTGAGAAGGTGCGTCGCCTCTGGGCAACCTCCACCAAAACGGTATCAGACATGCTAGAATAAAAAGTAATTTCACTTGTACAGCCTCTGCAAGCCTGAAACAGTTAACAACCACTTATTTTGTTTATTCTCTTTTTCAGTCTCTAAAGTTCCATTGAGAAGTTGCAGTTGAGAGTCACAAATTGGGTCGTCCCAAACAATGTGGCTTTTCACTGAAAGTAAACAGGGGAGCTGCTTCATGTCTGATTGTATCAATAGCGCAGGAAAGGTGCTCCATAAATCACTTGTTGTGAAATAAGTTGTTCGTGAAAAGCAGTACTTCTAGTGCCCCTGAAAAACCGCACGAACTTATTGCCCAACCCAATAGTTTAGAACCATGCATGAAATCATGAAAAAATAATGAGGGCCAGCGAAAATTTTTTTGAAATAACTTATTGAAATTAACTTGTTTAAACTGTGTATTTTAGTGTCAGATAAGTGAATAAGCAAGAACTGAAGGTGTTCGTAATCAAATAAGTGACAAGAACGGAAATCCAACAAGAATAATTCAAACAGTGAAAATCAATCACAGCACCGGTCAACCAGTCTTGCTTGATACTATGTACTCTTCGTCTGGTCTACTGCACCACACCACCTGCAGTCGATTCTTCTTTAAAGGCAGCACCCGGGAAATCCTTGCGTTGGAGATTTCCGCGAATTTCGGGGTTTTTCGGGACGGCGAACTCAAAGGCAGGGGTGAAACTGCGTGAAAAACGCAAGAAACGCAAGAAATGAAGGTGCTCTTTCCCACGTATCGAAGGCGCGGACGAGTGCTCCGCTGTAGGGTGTGCGCGCGTCCCGCCACGAAACCCTGCGAATGGTGCGAATTGCACGCATCCGCCGCGGCAGACCACCCACTGCGATAGCGTTAACCGGTGCGTCGTGCCGTTGAAAACCCGGCGTGGCCGCGACAGCGATCCTTTTTTCTCTGCAGGTAGACCATCATTCCTTGTGTTCTTTTCACATCTGTGATGTGCTCACTCTCTCACTCTTATGAATTGCACCTCAGCTCCGAGTCGAGGATTTCGGTTATTGCTGCCTTTAAAGGCAGCACTCACGCAAGTTTTTCGTTTGAGATTTCGCTGAATTTCGAGGTTTTCAGGGAAGCTGAACTGATAGGCAGTGATGAAACAGCGTGAAACACGTCAGAAGACGGGAAGTGAAGGCACCGTTTTTCATGCGTTCACAGCGTGGACGAATTTTCCGCTGAGGTTATACGCACTTAACGCCATGAAATCCTGTGGATAGTGCGCATTTCGTGCACTACACTGTACACTATTCCATACACTACACTATACACTGCGCTAGAACACCCGTCGCACACTAATTACTAACTAGCAGCCGGCTACACGGTAAGCGGCTCAACTCAAAAGTGAAATTTTCCGTGAGTGCTGCCTTTTAGGCGCACTATTTAGCTGGATTCAAGTGAGACTACCAGTAGTTACGTGTTCAGGGCTAGGATTCACGAAACAAAACCATCTGTAGTTAGCGAGACAGGTTCTCCTATAGACTATGTAACCTTGAGAGTCCCAGGACGCAAAAATTGGTTTACTAGCTTGGTTTCGCTTGGTTCTGCGTTCATGAATCCTGCGGAAGTATAATCTGTTTGGTGATAATGACTTTTGCGCAAGATCTTCCAGAGAATACAGAGGACCAACGTTGGTCTTCCTAACTTAGCATAGCAGTTCGTGATTTCGTACATAGGCATCATAGAGGTGGTTTGTGGCATAACCTGTATGGTGGTGGCGCAAATACACATGGAGAAACGACTTGAGAATTGTTCTGTAGCGTGATCAGGGTCAGAATCCATGTGCTGAGCAAAGCCGTCGTGCTCGTCCTCGATTCAGAATCATGAGAGCCGGAAGTTTTTGGTGGAGTTCAAAAATCCTCGAACAAATCACTCTTATCAACTACGTAGATGTCTACGTCAGGACGATGTTTTCAAGTGATAAACTGTTTTTCGCCTTGGTCGTTGCCAAACACATTCGTCGCCAAAGATTACTCTGAACCTTATAAGCCACCTGGTGGGCCTAGCTGATGGCACAATGTCAGTATCTGTTCGATCTCTCCTTGTCTTTCTGTTCCTAGCTACAATCTCAGTGTCACCGTTTTTCGTCAGGACAAATGGTGATGTTCAACGGAAGGTGAGTCGTTGTGAGTGACTGCTTTTTTCTGTTCTTTAACTAGTTTTTTCAGGCAGCTAACTCAAGTAGAGAAGCTGAAGAAAGTCTGGGATGCCGCTTGTGCCGAAAAATCGCTCTCGACGAGATCACGATCGTAGCGGATCGGCTTGTGAGTGACAATGACTTTGTGATTATTACTGTATTGTTAACAGGTATTACTTTACAGAAGGTAGGCGAGACTTTTATTGTGAATATATGCAACCAAGCATTTGGACTGGTAGGCGCAGCACAATTTCAGCTCATCGCCTGCAACATGTTTGTCAAGGTGAGTTTAACCATGAATTCAATCACCAACGTAGAACGTTCGGTCTTTATTTGCAGGGAAACCTTGACAAATTCATCCATGCTTTCTCGGATCCAAAGCAAGAACAGCTGGAAGTAACCGCAGTATGCAAATTCCTGCATCTGTGCACAGCGTAGGAAACGGTGCATGTAGGATTCTATTGTGACATAAATCTTCAAATAATTCTCTTGCAACTGATGTTATCATACAAACTGATGTTTGGATGGAAAACACTGCCAAAGCAGTCTCACGAAGCTGACCTATAGATCTAGGGAAGATCTAGCAGTTCAAATTCTTTAAAAAAAACACTTGTCGAAAATAACGATATCGTTATGAATAAAGTCCAGTTTTGGTGTTTTTTTCCACCTTCCTGTGACATCTGTCTTTGCCAGCTCACACCAGCTTTTTGCATACTATGTACACCTCTACATACTACATATGTTCACTCTATGGAGTCATGTCAGTCGCAACTTACATAGAGAAGGAAGCAGTCAGTGTCTATCAATAGCAATAAGAACTACGCGCGCTTATTCACAGAGAATTCAACAGATATAGAAGTAATAGTCGTCACAGTGAGGACTTTTTCGTCGCTACCACTGAGCTAATTAGCCACCTTCTCCATCTCTTGGCACGTATTTGGAGCTAGCTAACAGGGACCAGTTCCACAAAAGGTTTGCTCACACATGACTCTGAAGATCCAGACAATTAGGACAGCCACCACCAAACCAAGTGTGATATTATTTGTTGCTGTATAAAGACCGTAGGGAGATAGACTTTGTCACTCAGAAATGCTCCTTGAACTCCTGAACTCTCCTTGTTCGCTTGAGGGGGATCACTTAGTGAATAGCAGTAATCTTGGTGCATCCGGTATGATCGCGCTGGCGCCTAGGGAGAACCCGTGGTGCTTTATGAGATGCACTCACTGTTCGCGTATCATCTGTTAGCCGGCGTTTCCGGTTTGGGTATCTCTTTTCTTGGAGCGATCGAAATGGAATCCAGGTCAGACTCTCACTGTCACACAGCATGCGGTTCTCCTTCGTCTTCACATTGCTAATAATAATCGGCAAGTTTTTTTCGGTAGTTTCAAAACCTCTTAACATTGTTAATATTAGTCGACAAGTTTCTTGGGAAGTTCAAAAGCCTTTTTTGCGTCATCGGTTTTTGATGCACGAGCTCAATTTTTTAGAAGGGGTAGGGGGAATGCGTCTCATATTGAGCCGCACAGTTGATCAGCGCAACCACAATTTATGCGCGTTTAAAATCCTACTTACAATGAAACTATTTTCAACTCAAAGGGAAAAAGCGCTAGCGCTGCTCAGCATTGGACGAAATGCTTGGTCGTTTGCCCTTCGTTCTTTTGACATTGTCATGCCATTCTGGTCATTGGTAGGAAAAACTTTTCGGTGATCAGCACTACCAGTAAGCTCTCAGAAGTAAAGCTACGTAAGATTTACAGCAACTGCAAACGCAATAAACAAAGTTCTGAAGAAACGAGGCATGATATAATTTCTAGGGTTTTTCACTGTGTTGAGTGTCCAGAACCTGCATCTCTTCTTATTGGCAGAATTTCGCTGTTCTAACTTCATTTCCACACCTCTAAAATAAAGGGCTCCAAAAACGGATAGGAGCTTCTCATTTACTTGTTGAGGAAGCTTGCGCTTTACAGGCTTGAGAAAACTAATGTGAAAGCGAGAACGTTGATCGAAACGCTGGATTCTCAGTTTCTCCGAGTGATATCTGAAAAATCGAGTGTTGTTCTTTGAAGACGCAGAAATCATGAGCAAAGTTAGGCCCTCACATCAAAGTGAGGACACCGAATAAGGTAAATTTATGAGTTGAAAACAAACTAATCGAACAAGTGTGCAACTATTCCATCGTAAGTGTGCGGTTATATATCATTAGAACTACATACTAGTGCAATTATGATTGCATAGACAATAACTAGGACTCATAGATTTGCCTTCTGAAAAGATGTTATGGTAATCGTAAGTGCGCAGCAGTTTTGCGCTCCAATTTGGCTCAGAGCCATAAAATCCACCGGACAAAGGGGAAGACCTTGGTTTCAAAAAAAAAAGCGTGCTAGGATTCTAACCATACCTGCAACGTCAAACATGGCGCGCTACTTTCAACAGTCCCTAAAATTGACCAGTGCCTTACACATGAACGTTTTCGGGAAGGTTCTGAGCCACTGACAACCTCGTGTTCGGCTAAGAAAGAATATAATTCACACTGATTCACCATGCCGAGGTTCAAAACGATCGAGCTTGGGAACTGATAAGATGTGGACTATTTTGATATCTTTACTACCACATGTCATCGCTAACTTAGATGAGTTGCTCCATCACAATGTCCCCATTTTTGCCTCAAGAACTCGTTCCACTTTGGATGAGCGGGAAGGTCACAACCTCTCCAGGTACAACATGAATACGGGCCCAACACGTGCGATGTGCGCAATGCTTGGCTGATCCAGTGAAGATCGTAATAAAAAGATAGGAGGTATTTTGTTGCAGGCATTGCCGAGTGTGTGGAAGAGGTACCGCGAGCTTCACCAATTCACAATGATCAGTCACGAGAAATTCGAAGGTTCGATTGCTTAGATAAATATATTCAATGTCTAGCTTGTACTCGCTACTTTTTAATGTAAGGTGCTCTTGTTGGCACTTTAAAACTATCCGTAGATGCATGGAAATTTTGTGAATGTCGTAGATGCAACTCCTAAACCTTCGACAATGCACATGATCGTGCATTCACGCAGCGAGTAACATCATTTGGTCAGATGCCAGCATATCCCTATTACTCGTAGTTGATACTTTGAGTGTAGCTGCTTCCGTGAATACAAAGATGATTTTTATCGGAGCGCACTTATCAACACATTGGCGACCTTACACTTTTGGCATGGTGTGTCACGTGGGACACACGCGCTTTTGCACAAGTAGGACCCGTGCTCAACCGCTTGAGCACGTGATCCCACGTGGTAGGAATTTTTCCACTGCTGCATAATACTCCGAAAATGCGCGAATTTGAGACAAACCAAAATGCAAATATGCACGAGATTGAAGCTAATTCAAGATGTTCACCTGCATAAGAGGTAGCAAGTAAGTGTGTTAATCCTGATATAAATTGTTCTTTTACTTGTGACTTTCAACCACGCATTAAAGAAGTACGAGAGGATGTCTGCTCTGCCCATCGCGTGTATAGATCGCTTGAACATTTGTTAGTATGCCACTGTATAGGAGTTTGCTCATTAAGATTGCTTCGCAAATATATAACTGCGAAAAGGGCGTGCTCACCCGGTTGAGCACGCGGTCCCACACGTCGCACAATGCGTGCTCAACCGGTTGAGCACATTGTCGCAAATGTGTTATTAGGTAACCCCAGTAGTCCAGACCTGCTTGTCGCTCGACTTCATCTGTGTGTAGGCAACCTGACTAGCTGCGCCTCTCCGTTTCCCACTGATGTCACTTTTCTCACTTACGATAGATCCTTAGATGTGATATGTATGAGCATATCACTACTGCTGGAGTTCTTTCATGTGCTAGAAGATCCTCGGTCTGTAAACAGTGTTGACGCTAATTGTGTTTTCAGAGCTCCCGTTTACAAGCCCAACAGTGTTGCCCCTCGAGCGAAAGGATTCAGACGGGTTTCCACGGGAGTACGACGAGCACCGCATGGTACCAAGTCGGCAGCAGCCCACTCTCCTAAGATGCCACATCCACGTCCCGGACCGGCCATCCCTCTTCCCTCATTGCTTCCAATGAATTTCCCTACGGTTACCTTCCCTCCGATGGCCTCTTTCCCAACTCTGCCAACCTTCGCGACCATCGCCATGCCCACTCTGCCCAGTATCACAATGCCTCCTTCGTTCCAACGGCTCATGGGAATCACTACGACTGCTGCTCCAAAAAGGAGAAAGAGCAGCAGGAAAATGGGAAGTGAAGAAGTGGAAGAACGACCACCGAGAAGGATGCAGGAGAGCAGTGAGAGGTAAGATCTTTTTTTTATTTCTTTTTATTTCTTCGAGACAAGAAGCTCTAACCAAAGGTGTGCGGAAGCAGATTTATCATAGAATGTAAAACCTAAAAAAGAAAAGAAAAAATGGCCACAAAAGAGAAAGCTTGGAGAGGAACACGAGAAATCCTGCACAACCATTGATCTTTCAGAAAAAAAAAATGCTTCTTGTAATAGGGATATATAAAAATTGGAATAAAAGTTCACTCTCCTGAACTAACAATCATAACGGCGTCGGAAATGAAGAAGCTGAACTATTAGACGAATTCAGGAAGGTGTCCTAAGTTTGATATCTTGTCCGAGAGATCTTCACATGATGGGCAGAATATTGAACGGGAAAAGCACTGCATGCGACAACGGCATAAACTCTATCTCCTGAAGTCCTACGTTTAAGAAACCTTACCCTTTGAACGGAAAATCACGTGAATTCTGCCATAAAACAGTTCAGGATGTATGTACGGTTCTTCCTCTATAATAATGTTTTCATTACCATTATCATTCTTAAAGTTCTTGCGTGGTTCGCATGGTATAACATTCATATTATCAGCTTCTTAATGTTAAAATCGTTCCACTCAGTGAAATTGTACCTGGAATATATCATGTGCTTTCTTTCAGACGAAGCCCAGATGCCTTGTCACCAGTTTCTTCACGGCTACCCAAGTTCGTCAATTCTCGGAAGACCGCGATAGTGTCTCCTGAGCAGAACGCAGATTGGATAGTACCATTCAAACTGTGATGTCGTGTAAAACTCAAGGATCGAATCGTGTAATATAAATACCGAGAAGTAATAAATTTAAAGTATTTGTTTGTGCACAGCTGTTTACTTGTGGTGGAGGTATTTTTCCATTTGAAAAAACCAGCTCAGGAATGGTGGCTAAGCAAAAGCCATTCACGGCAAATGACTGAGCAAAACTCCTTGAGTTATAGGAGTTATGGAAATTTTCAGAAATGCGAGGGCGGTTTGAAAAGTTTCCGGAATGACAATGAAAACAAAACAAATCAGATGCAATTAATATCCTATTTCTTAACTCAATCTTCTTGAAGCCCAGCACACATGGTGCGGTCTGTTTTCATTTTTCCATTCTTGACCTAGAATGAATTTGTTTGGAGTACTCGAAATAACCGGGTTGAACCATGATTAACTCGTCGCTTGATCGGAATCTCTTCTCAGACGGGGAGACCTTAAGCTGCTCTGGCAGGTGGAAGTACGAGGAAGCCAAATCAGAAAACTCATTGGATGAGATGAAGTTTTCGGTTTTATTATCATAAGTTTTTTTCCAGTGGTAACCCATGCAATCGCGATCATGCTGACATGGAGGGACAACACGTATTTCTTGGTCAAACCCATGCGTGTCGCTCGAGTTTTCACGTCCAGAGCTTCCACGAATATTGGCGTAAGTTCAGCTATAGTAAGTTCCCCATCTTTCCCTTGATACTCCCAAGAACAGATGCCGTCACCATCCCACCTCAGTGAACGGTACGTTTTTCTTCAAAACCCATTCCTCGTGTCTAACCTACTGTTTTCATCGCCCTTATTGTGACCAGCTTGTAGCGCGTAATTTAACATTCAATATGGATCACAATTTTAGATTGAAACAAAACTTATTATTTCGAAATAACTGGCTGACTTTCATGTTGGATCGCGTTTTTGTCTGAGGTTGGGCAAATGCGGCACAGTGTTTTGAAAATGTTTTTCCAAACTCAATTCGTCAGGTAAAATAGAGGATAATCATTCGTAAGAGATGCCCTAAACTCCCTAATTTAGCACATATTTATATCACATCTTTCAAAACCATGTCAACGATTTTATTCAAATTCTCCAAAATGGTGACCTTTTTTCGGCATCTCGCCCATGGTTTTTTCTTTGCTCGCGTTCTGCTACGGCTGGTTTTTAAAACTCAGATACTCCGGATGGAAAATGAAGGTGATGATTCTTCGAAATAACCATCGAAGTACTATTTGGTCTACTTGCGATTATCTCCTCCTACTGAAAGAATTAATACCCGCACAAATTTCACAACTGTCTGCAAGTGAGCGCAGCTGAAGTTGCACAAGTTGATCTACTTGTCAAAAGCAGAGCCTTGATCATATCAAATCGAGATTTATGGTTAATTCGTGCGAAGAACTGGCCAACACGACTGCATGAAAAATTTTGAAAAAGAACAACTCCTTGGTGGTCATTCCGGAAACTTTTCAAACCGCCCTCGTAGATCGAATACAGGAGCAGTTCAGGTGTAGTTGAGGATAATTTGACGAAATTTTTATTTCTACCAGGCAAATTGAACACGTGTTTTCTTCAAGGAATCCTTTCCAATGAGTTTGGACAACCAGGCGATGATGAAAAAAAAAACACTGCTTTACCAAAGACATAACGTGAACTATTGGGTTCAGCAACAGGTTCGCGCTGTTTTCCATGAGGATTGGAACTTCTGCTTTTCACAAACAACATCAATCAGAACAAGTAATTTGTGTGGCTCTTTCCTCCGCTATCAATGGTTTTCTTCCATATTTGATCGGGCTTTGAGAGATAAATGGAAATAAACATAGACCAAGGAAAGAGAAGATGGGCTTGTGTAGATGCCAAACCTCGTAAACAATGTGGTGTGTAAGAAAGAGTACTCCCGCGATCGTTCAGTGGCTAATGAACACTTTAAATCTTCACTTGTAGTACAGGAATTTTTCTTTCCAAACACCTACAAAACTACTGCCTGTTTGGTGCGACATACTAATTAGCGGAGTAGTGTCCAAGCGTCTCGACCGACCATCACGGAACGACTATTCTCTAGGGAGCAAGGTACAAAGTACAGATGTTGTTGTACCGACCGCGGTATACTGCGAACATCCACGACCCTCTCGTATGCTGTGATTACTTTTGTGACAGTTTGATTCCACTATGTACTCCGTATCTTCCTGAAGAGCACACATTTCTACTTAAAACTTCTAGAAATTTGTGTAAAAATTCAAAAAAGTCCACTTTCGCATACACTTGCACAAAAATTTAACTGTTTTGGCGAGCAGCGGTTTTGAAGTTGGTTACAGGGATTTCTTTACCTCAGAATCATAGGACCTTCCTCAATTTCGTGGGAAATATTGTTTTCTTTTGAATGGATGTTGAATAGTAGCGTTGGAGCAGTGTTCGCCGCCTGTTGCCGTGGCCTTGATGTTGTTGTTGACCTTTTCAGGTAGTCCCATACTAATATTCAAGAAGTGCCAAAATGATACGCCAGTGGTCAAGCTCGTTTGCCTCACTGTGCCGAAATGTCTACGCCGTTCAAGCCACGGCCATAAGGTACGCTTTCCTTTACGAACCTTGTATAAGATCTGCTATTTATTTTTTATTGATCTATTTCTTACAAGAGTAAACTCATGTGGGAAATGTAAAACCCAAGCAAGACATGTAAATGTGTGGTCAGACTATGTGAACCTCACTCTGCGCTCAGGAAGGCACCGGTGCATGGGAAGAGCCGCGTGCTGTTGTGTGTAGTATTCTGCCCGACAGAATATTGCACACGTGAGGCCGCGTGGAGCGTGTGAAATTCTCACCGGCGGCGCATTATGCGCGTGTGACTCTGCCCCTATAGCTTCAGTTCTTCGGTTGCTCTCTTTTCTGCTCACTTCTGCTTCACCTGCTCCACTTCTACCTTGTATTCTGAATGCACGGATCATTCGTTGACAGTAATGGTTGCTGAAGAGAACGACGCTGCAGCGGGATCCTCTGACTACGGCGGCTTTAGCAATCTGGAGTATGACAGAATCTTCGCTTTCAAGAAAGAAGGAGTTCTGCCCAGCTTTGAAGAGGTCGAAGAAAGCAAGCGCAAGGGTAAGAGGAGCACATTCAAGCACAAATGTGCTGACTTCCACATCTCCACAGATGGCTCGACCTTGATGTACTTCAAGGTGAACAAGTCTAATTCCAAGAGGAAGCTGGTAACCGGGGACTGTGTGCCAGATGTGGAAGTGAAGAAGATGAGAAAGGTGGTCCGGAAGGGAGACGTGGAAGGGGTTATTCGTGCCGCTCACGAAGAAATCGGTCACCTCATGCAGAACAGCACGTACGAGCATGTGAAAGAGCGCTTTTACTGGGACACTGTCCAACGGGATGTGCGCACCTTCGTCGCCGCATGCGAGGAGTGTCGTAAGAATCGTGTTTTCAAGGGTAAACATGAAATTCATAATCCCTTTCCCTCTCCTAACGAAGTCCTGAGTCTATGGGCTATGAAGCAGATCAAGACCGAACCTCCAGAAGAACCCGACTACTTTATAAGCTGTAGCGACCGATGCAATGACGGCGAAGCGGCTGCTTGGTTAGTGAATTTAGTTTTCTTTTTTGCTTATCAAGAAGTTCTTGGCACTATTCGGCTAGTTCTGCCCCAAAATCTCAAAATGAAATTTTTCTCCCAAACTTCGCCTAGGGTGGTTTTCTGAGGTGCTGAACACGAATATCGTGTCCATTTTGTACCGTCACCCCGTTTTTGTAAGGTTACGGTAGGCATACTGTAGGTACGGTATCTCACAGAATCCTCTCAAATTTTGCATAGGGATGTTATTTGGGGTGTTGATCACGATTATCGTATTTATTTCGTACCGTCACCCCATTTTTATTGGGATACGGTAGATATACGGTAGAAAATTCACAGAAAATGCCAATTTCGGGAAGAAAACGAGAGTGGCGTGCAAAATGATGTTCATAATCGTGATCAGCGCCTAAAACAACCCCTCTACGCAAAATCTGAGAGGATTTCATGAGATACCGTATCTACAGTACACCTACCGTAACCGTACAGAAACGGGGTTACGGCACAAAATGGATACGATATTCGTGTTCAGCACCTCGGAAAACCCCCCTAGGCGAAGTTTGGGAGAAAAATTTCATTTTGAGATTTTGGGGCAGAACTAGCCGAATAGTGCCAAGTTCTTCCTAAACGAAGGTCACTTATCATTATTTATTTGTTTTTTTTTTGTTTCTCGCCCACGTCACCTGATGACCTCCACGCTAGAGCAGTCAAGCGAGCGGAACGGTCCAACTTTAATAGCTGTTTCGCTATGCTGACCCTCTAATTTTGTCACGTCAGTGTAGCTCCCAACGGGTTCTCCGTCCGAACCCGTTGGGAGCTACACTGACGTGACAAAATTAGAGGGTCAGTATAGCGAAACAGCGTTTAGAGTTGTGGAACTATTCAGCCCCATCAGAATACAGCGGTGCCCTCAGCGGTTTACGGTACGGTTCATNTTGCTCTGTTATCTGAGTATACACACAGTCTTTCTCGAAAGGATAGACGGATTACGTGATTATAGAATCTCGGCGAGACCTGGACAAGGGATGTGGGGAGAGCATGCCTAAGGTGGGAGGGTCGAGTAGGTTCCGCCGCAATTCCACAGCCGCCACGCCCGCATGCGCAATCAGTCTAGCTGTTCGCTCAGCCTAACACCTTCTCAGAATAAACCAAACATATTTTCACAGACACTGGGATGAATTTTTAAACTTATTGCATCAAGAGAGGCAGTCACCACTTTCACCGGGTAACACTTATCTTCTCAGCTGCTCACATTTAATGGCAGCTCACATTTAATAGGGTCCTACAATGCTGATTCTGTTGAAGTACCTACAGTTACCCATGTCACTGACTTGGGATTTTGCTATGATGAAGAGCTTGATCTTGCTTCATTTTACACAAAGATGTGTGCCAAGGCACATATGCGCACGTTCCAATTAGTTAAAGCTCTTTCCACTACTGATCAAAATCTTCTTATAAAAGCCTACAAAACATACGCTCGTCATTCAGGAGAATACGTGTGTACGGTGTTCAGCCCGTGCGAGAAAAAACACACCAGCTTTTTTAGGGGTCGGAGGGGTTCCTTAGCTGTACTCAACGACATTATCCCAATTGAGCAGTCCCAAGATAAAAATGATCGGCGCGTGAGTGACGCTCATCGTCACGGCTTTTGACTTCTCAGAACTGTTTCGCTGTCCGATCTTTCTGGCTTGCTGGTTTAGACTTGCGCAAGCTTCCTTGAGATTGCTGTCTGTTAGGCCATGTCGTCTGTGTTGCCCAGGTGTGTCAGTTGTCCTTGTCTATTCCAACTAATGCCTGCTTCGTTTGAATTCATTGCCTTCCTCATGCCAAAAACCAGGGCGATGTTGAGAAGGACTGGCGTGAAGATGTATCTTTGTCTCGACAATGTGGTGATGTTGGAGAAGCCGTTGTATCCCCTTGCAGTTTTTATGCAGCAGGAAGAGTTGAGGCACAAATTGCTGAGTACGTCAACGAAGGTATGCGGTGCGCCATAAATCCTGAGGATAGTCCACAATGGTTCGTTGTGAACACTGCTAAACGCTTCAAGGAGGTCGACAAAGTTCACACACAATGGATGGCTGTATTCAATGCACTGTTCGATGATGTTGTGGGGGAGAGAAAGGTACTTGTTCGCAGAACGATCTGTAGCTCCTGAATCCCTTTTGTTCTTCTAGCATTCGCTCATCGATAGCATTCCACGAACATCTCAGCATTCCTATACAGAAGTTTCACTGGCACCGACAGAATGACCATGCCTCTCCAGTTCATGTACTCCAATGTGTCTCTTCTCTTGGGTTCATTAACAATGACTCCTTTCCTCCATTACTCCGGTACCTTTGTTTGCTGCCAACAGTCGTTGAACACCCATGCTGCTCCGCCATCGTTTTGCCGCTGCTCTTCGGCAGCGCTGCTGGAATTTCATCAAGCCCTGCGCACTTTTTTATCCCGAAAGCTTTTAACGGTTGCCTCTCTCTCCTCTACACTGATATTACCAATATTGACGTAAAAATCGCCGGATGATTGTCCTTTGTCGAAGCTGTATCTCTCAGCTGGGTCGGGTTTATTGAGGTGAGGACGTCATGAAAATGCTCAATCCACCTTTTACTCTGCTCTTCGTCTGTCATACGCGTCTTTCCGGTCCTATCTTTGGTATGTCAAGTTTAGATAGATTAATTTGAAATGTTCTGTGGGTACGTTGATCATGCACCAGAGGGTTTTTCGAATCCCCTCAATCCGTGGCGTCTTGTGACTCTGGTTCTTTCTTCATTGACCAGTTCTTCCGACAGGACTTATTGACCCTGCAATCCAGTTCGGTATATCTTTTGTATTCCTCCTTTAGCTCTTAGCATGCATATCATGTCGAGTTCATTTACATACGTCTGTGGATAAGTTCTGAAACAGCATAATTACGTGGTGAGTCTAGCAAATACTCTCCAGTCTCAATGACAGCTTCTACTCACATGTTGATGAGTCGTGTGAGCTACAGTCTGGTTGATTTTATCAAAACAGATTTGTTTGTATCCGTAGTCATAACGACGATACCTTTTGTACCAGAATAACCAGTTGAGAAGAAGTTGAGGCATCAACATTGTATTCCAAAATATAGCAGTTGCAGCAATACTGTCTAGACAAGAAATCCGTTCCCAGGTATTTGAGTACTATCGCAGCCGGTATTATAATTGTGGTATTGCTGAATTTCTCTTCGCTCGGGCGAAAAGTATTATATTAGTATGACGACTGAGCTCTTGAGCTTGCTTTCGCAAATTTTACTAATTTTTGGCGGATCGCTGTTCGCCAGCTTTCGCAAATTTTACTAATTTTTGGCGGATCGCTGTTCGCCATATCTCTAAATCGTATGGATAGCAGACGGCCCTTTGCAAAGTTCTGTACATTCGGAATCTCTACGCGGACATCCATATCGTTAGAATTATTTGTTCATCGTGACTGGTGGTAGCACTAAGATTAGAAGCTCGCCAGAATAAACTTCCCAATTTTTTATTGAAGCGATCCTGTTTCGCAGCGAGAAGCAATGTTTTCCCAGAGAAGCTGTCAGAAAAACGGGGAGGCACTGCACATTCAAACAATATATAGCTTGGGTGGTCATCTATCTACATGATTTCGAAAACATTTTTTTTATTATTGCATCTCTTCAAGACCAAGAACTTAGTTACCACCCTAATACAGTGCGTTTCATAATTATAGGACACCCCCCCCCCCAACTTTCCCACTTCCGGCTTCCCTTCCAAACGTGGAATTTTTCCTTCAATACCATTGTAACTGGAAGAGAAAGGACTTATCAATGAATGAATATCATGACATTATTAAGAGACATCCGTTGAGGAGATGAGGACTATCAAAACTTCGAGAGCTAGGAGACCTAATAATTTTCACACACCGGTTTCGGGGCTTGAACTAGACCAAAAGTGTGGTCTCCTTGGCGTCCCCGGGTCTTGAACCCTTTCATCAGTAGTTCTCAAGGAGACTTCAAAAATGTATAGTGCGGATTTTCTTGAGTTGTTGAGACTCTTTTAGATGCCTTTATTGTTGCGAGCTTTCGGCATTTAATGCCTTCTTCAGACCTTGAAAATCAGAATGCATGCAACATCATCAGTTACAAACAATCAAACAAGGAACAATACCGTGCGGCGAGACGTTGGGAGTGACTTCAGCTACCAACACGGCAATGAAAACCTATACACGGGAAATTCATTGAGAATGAGAGAGAAAGAGGAGCGCGCACAAACCAGGGGAATCCTGCGATTAATTTCTTGAATATCAACCCCAGACCCATTTAAGGCGATCTTGGCTTTGATTGTCCTCACTCTGCTGCTGCAAACAGAAAGAAAGGGGTGAGGCCCTCGTTTGTGCGCGCTCCTCTTTCTCTCTCATTCTCAGTGAATTTCCCGTGTATAGGTTTTCATTGCCGTGTTGGTAGCTGAAGTCACCCCCAACGTCTCGCCGCACGGTATTGTTCCTAGTTTGATTGTTTGTATCTGATGATGTTGCATGCATTCTGATTTTCAAGGTCTTAAGAAGGAATTAAATGCCGAAAGCTCACAACAATAAAGGCCCAACAACTCAAGAAAATCAGACTTCTAATGAGGCTCAGAGACGGAATCGTACTGAATGTATAGTGCATTCAAGACAATAAGAGTCAGTGAGTGAACAATTGCTAACAAGAGACAGAGGGTGATATGTAGCAGTCCAATGGGCGAGAAGAAGTTGCGGTTAGCTTATATACTACTCTGCGCCTGAGGTGTTCACACGTATGTTGATACATATGTGTATACGTGTGTTCATATATGTTGCTTCATCTGTATTCATATATGTATACGTATGTTTTACATGTATATTTCAAACAAAAATCGCAGAGGGTGGACCGATGCAAACCAAATTTAGCAGCTTTACCCTTCGGGAGCCGGCGGAGGTTACAGGCTAATTTCACCCGAGATTATCGATTAGCAAATCGATTGCGTCAAGCTTATCAATTTTTCGCCATTTTTACTCTTTTTTTTCGCTCCGGGTTAATGGGACATACATATGTATATACAGTGAACTCCAAAAAGCCAGGTGATAGGTGTGGGTACTGCGGCGCAGCTCTTGAGCAGAGACGCAGATTAACAAGTCTTTATTTCCCGCTGCCTCTTCGCACGTTTCTTATTACAGTACATTGCAGGAGACAGCCAGAGTGCCGCACTGCTGTATTCGCCCCTTTCCCGCTTTCGTGCTGGCGAAAAAAGATTTGCCGAAATTCTTTAATATGTTGGTCACCGAAATTATGAGCACTCTGAATGAATGTTTAAATAAACTATCCGCATCAGTGTGAAGATCCGAGAGTAGTGAAATTCCTGAGCAAAGCCAGGTATGCAGCCCAGTAATTGAATAAATAAACGAATAAATTTGGCGTGGAATACGACATGACTTCCAAGAATTGTAGTATTTATTGGGAATAACTTGCTAATTATTAGTAGTGCAGTAGCTCATTATTCATATTCGAATAGTTCGTATAATTTCCTCTAGATTTGCATGAATAAGGTAGTAAATACCCTACAGCCACTCGGGTCTTCGTTTGGAGTTACTCAAGCATGTGTAGGGATTTCTGTTTTGCATTTGCTCGTAATTCCCTACCTAGTATGCACATTTCATATATGTAAGTAACCTGCAAAGATGCTATTTGACATCTAAAGGATGGCATTGCTACTGTACCATTAAAAATTTGCTCGTTCCCCCTAAGGCCCGCAATAATTAGACAATTAGGAAAAGCATGTTTCCCATGTTAATTCGTTCCTGTAATTCCATCGCTTTCGTTCATCCTAAAAAAGCTCAGTAGCATTCTTTTCTTCAGTGCTGCCATAAAAGGACATTTTCTCTCCTCATTTGCTCAAATAATTCCATATTTTGGGGCATATCTCTTCTGATAACTTCTCAATTGATAACTTCTCCACGATGGATACAGCTCGATACAGTATGTAGTTTATTATGCTAAAGATTCAGCTTGTTCTCAATTGCCATCTGCACAATCCCTTAATGCTCGCAAAAAAAAAACAAGCAACACTGAAGGTAATCATCCGGATTGAAAACCTGCGCACCAGCTTCTCACCGTTAGCGGTGCCACGTACAAATTTCCGAGGATGTCGCTTGGCAGGCGTCAAAATTAACGGAGCGGTATCACTGCTTATTGCGGTGCTCTAAGCTTTTCTGTTCATTATCCGAGATTTCGCAAAAATGCAAGAAATGCCCAATCTTTCAAGTGCTGATATTTCACCTCTTGTGAAAAGTGGAGACTCTCACAGCTAATCATACGTACGATAGGAGTGAGACAGGGGTGAAAAAGTGAAGGTTGTCTGAGCAGAAAAGTGAAGGTTGTTCCGAAACCATAGCTTCGATAGTGCTGATTAAGGGTTCACCAAAGTGAAAGATGACATATACTAGACAGTGAAAACTGTTTCAATCATGGATTCAACCGAAACTATTTTAATATTGCTGAGATAATGAAGAATCGTTTGTTCAAACGCCGAAGCTGAGATTTGGGCCGGCTTCCTGCTTTCGTGCCGGGACCAGCGCTCAGCCTAACGTACAGTCCTTCTCAAAAAGATAGACGGATTGCGCGTCTGCGCCATCGCGGCGGGGCCCGAACGAGGGATGCGGAGAGATTATGCCTCTAGTGAGAGGGTCGAGTGAGGTCCCACCACGATGGTGTAGTCGCAACACTAAGAATGTCCTGTGTAGCTCAGGGGGGTTAGCGAGAGAGCACGCGATATGGGAGGGCGCCAGACGCGAGGGTGAGCCAAATGGGGCATCTGGTTTACCCTGGTTTCTCCGTCGGGAGTACAAAGAATTATATATCATTCTACTCAGAATTTTATTCTCAATTCAGCTGATAACGGAGCAACATGAATTTCTTTCAAATAAGCAGGATAATCCTCTTTTTACGTTTTCACGAAATTCCCAGCCATTTTCAGCAGCACCTCCACCACCTGGCTATCACCTGGTCCTCAATAACATTTGCAAGAAGTCTAGCAAATGCACAAAGCTTAATTTCCCAAATAAGAACTATATTGTCGGTCAAACCGTAACTTTGCCGCAAATTCCCACCAATTTTATGGAAACGTTTCCTCTAAAGGAATCAACCGGCCATGTTTGAACTTTGGCCTTTCTTAGACTGTATTGTGTGAAGAATTTAAGCCACAACTGCGCATTCCATGTAAACATGCTCTGCTCGAATTACAATGCCTATTTTCATTCCTTTTTTAGTCCGGAACTTCGTCCCGGACACATCTTATCCTCTTCGCCATAGGTGAGGGTTCCCCAACCTGGAACCATTTAAAGTGATTGTAGCCTGAGACACGTCTCAGGCCATTGGACGTATGCAGTTAATTCGACTCTTTCACTAACGGTGGTTCTGATGAACCCCAGCAGATATGATCGGATGATGGGGATCTGAGTCTTTGTAACTGTTGCTTGATCTTAATATCAAGTGACTCACCAATTCACCTATGTATTACTTGCAGGTTATGAGGTAGAGGAGGCATTGAGTGGGGAGAATTTCGCTAAAATTGCATATCTCATAATGTCCATATACAGGGTGGCGAAAAATTACGTGCGCGTGACATTTGACTACGTTTTATTTACTGTATGGAGTGATGGTGCATGCTTTTCCTTTCTAAAACATTTATTTGTTTCTCATTATTGGGTTTTGGGAGGAAAATCTGTTCTCCTAGCTATGACAAAGGTTTGCCCATGTCGTGACGTGATTACACGTTTGGCAAAAAAGTGGGATGAAGAACTTAGCAATTTCTTCAAAGCTCGGAGTTCCTCTGGGAACTGTCCAGAAGGTTGTGAAGCAATGGAAAGAGGAAGGACACGTTCAACCCCACCCAGAAGTGGACTGTCAACACCCGAAAGATGCGTGGGGTTATTAAGAAAAGGATTGATCGAAAGGATGATCTGAGCTTGAACCAGATGGCCAAACAACTCAACATTTCTCGGAAATCTGTCCAAATGACTGTGAAAAATAAGATTGGACTTCGAAGTTATCGCCTGCTTAGCGGACAAATTCTTGCTGACCAAGCGAAGCAAAATTGGAAGGAAAAACGGAAGAAATTACGGGAATTTTTCAAGCTGCGCCGCATTGAGGACGCCCTCTGATCTGAAGAAAAAGTTTTCACTGTTGAAGAGGCTAAAAACTCTCAGAATCACCTTCAACTTCTCAGCCCAGATCTCAAGAACGATTGCAAGCGAGAAACTGCCACAAGAAATCTTTTTCCTGAGAGCTTAATGGTTTGGGGCAGTATCAGTACAACGGACAAAACTTTTTTTTTATTTTTATCGACAAAATCGTCAAAATTAGTGCAAAAGTCTACCAAGAAGAGATCCTCGAGAAAGTTGTGGTGCCCTGAAGCAGAAGCATCCCAATTTCATCATCCAACAAGACTGGGCTACAGCCCATGGAGCAAAAACGACGATCCTCTTCCTGGAGACCAAGATCAGCTCTCTCTCGAAGTATTTGTGGCCTCTCAATAGCCCGGATCTGAATCCATTGGACTTTTCTGTTTGGGGCTTCATGGAAGAGCAAATCAGGAGTAGATATGTAAAGAAACTGGTGGATTTGCGAAGAGGTTTGATAGAAATTTGGAACAATCTCGACGTTAACTACCTGCGCCGCACCATCGATTCCATGAAGAAACTCATTGACGCCTGCATCAAAGCTGATGGCGGACACTTCGAAAATACTTTGTAATTGTGAAATATTTTGCCTTGTTCTTGTATAAAAATAAATTTCTTGAAATGTTTGTGAACAACAAATAAAATCAGAACGCTTTTTGTGGCGCACGTATTTTTTCGCCACCCTGTAGAGTGCTGCCACCTGGCGAAAGGCCCTGAAAAACTTGCTGGATACATTCCATGTTTTCAGGACTGGAGTCATTGAGCCGGACAATGTAGGCTATTCGCACTGTCTTCCAATTTTCACCTCTAGACAATTAACTACCACATCTAATGTGATGCATTCATGTTTAACTCTACTCGGCAGATGATGAATGTTTTAGTGTTGCATGAGCGATCATGCGCACATTCACTTTCTTTTGTTTGTTCGAGATTTGCAAACGGTCTTTTCTCTTCACAAGATTTGGAAATAGTCCCTCTTTCTTTTCGAACAGTTTCCTAGGTCTGCGCAAAAAAAAGATTCATTCATTTCTCAAAATCGCGAGACGCCACGCACAACAACATTATTTGTCCATTAACAACATTGTTTTCCCTTCGCTGATGCTGAATATTATTCCATGCATTTTCGACGACGCCTTCTTTTGTTCCTACCACGTGTTTACACAATAGTTGATTTTTTCCACTTCTCACATATTTCTTGACAGTCAGTTTTTCAGATGGCAGTACTAGATTGGGTTATTCTGTTCTGGTTATTATTTCTGATTTTAATCAAGCCAGTTTCATCTAATCTTACTATGAACCTGCCGGAATTTCGAGATTGGGCAGAAGACCGTTATATAGAGTGAGTTGACATCTAACAATTACTATTGTTTTTTTTTGCTGGAAGAGCAGGTACTCATTTTTCTGACAGTTTGTAGATGTTTATTAGTGTATCAGATGCAGCTGTACCTTTATTTTAGACAAATATTGCGTCCGTACCACAACCTCGATAATGGAATTACCCCCTTCAGCGAATAACAATAGCAAATTTCTCGTCGTATTTTGGAATTGGATTTCCGTTCAAAATAGGCCAAATAAGCAGCTAGTATAGCAGAGGAAGTCATTACATAATTCAGTTCAATAAGATCCCTACTAACTGAGTCTAGGATAAAGGGGGGACTTGACTCATGAAAATTTTGTTGTGAGAATTACCAACAAAAATTCACCATTTAGATCTCGGAAGTAAAGTTTTTGTTGGTGAAGAGCGCAACCACACTCTAATAGCTTATGTGTGGACATCTGGGTTCCGTCACTGACAGTCACAATTACTTGCTTACCTACTTCTCCCTTAGCTGAAGTCTGCAGAAGCGGTCAGGCCTCTCCCAGCACATTGCTGTACGTGTGGCAAGGAGCACAAACGGCACTGTTCACAAAAATACTTTCAGCTTCTTCGATACTGCACAGCAGCGTCCTTACTGCACCGTAGCGCTTTGACTTGCTTGATTCAGGTTTTCTTTAATGCCATCCACTGCACTTTCCACTGTGTAGGTTGTTTCCTCTACAGGAGACATCGCATTAATCGGATGGAGACCATTCTGCAGGCATGACCAAAACATTGTAATCTTCGAGTTTGGATTTGTTCTTCCACCGTTGGCAGGTGTCAGCAAAGGTCACGAGTAACTTTGGTTCGGTTGCAGTTTTAGCGACCTTTCTTACGAGGATCTGCCGGAGCCATCGTGGTCGGATGGCCAAGTCTGTTCATATAGTTAATTAGGTGACAAGTGCCATTAAAATTTCTGGACACAGTAGGAACCAATATAGTTTGTCGCGTAGTGGATAACGAGTAAAAGCGACAAATACTATCTCATACATGGAGCGTGCGGGTCGAGGGTGTGAGGAGCACCTTCGTCCGTGCTCTTCGGTGTAGCCGATCATCATGTTATCGTCCGTCGGTCTTTTATGGGAATTGCGAGCATTCCGTTTTCGGCAATCAACAGTTTTCATCTCAGACAACACATGCTTTGAGCTTGATTGATTGAACCTAAGATGTCTAACTTCCGATGAGCTCCGATGAGAAACCTAATGGATCCTCATCTATCTGATTCCCAAGAAAAGATAGATAATATCGAGAATATCCCATTTCAAGTCGTTGTCGTATTATAGTTCAGCATAGTAGAGAACCCAGTAGATATGTGCTTAAAGGCAAGGTCCGGCCAAATATAATATGTCGGTTTCTCGTTTGAAACGCTGAATCTCAAAAACCCTGAAAAAGATCCGTTAATGCATAGTACGTGCAACCTGTGAACGACCACTAGTTGTCGGGCTACATAAGTGACCATTCCTCGCGGATTATCTCTGATGGGCTGCTCCTCGGTTAAAAAAAAAGTGTCCAAGCCTATGCCGCCGGGTGTTCGCCGCGGCAACGCCACCGCGACGTCTCCAACTTATGTTTGATCATAGGCGCCACGGCAAAAGTGTGAAAGTCCCTGTATTCAGTGGAAAATGGAACTTTCGTAGGTATGCTCTCGCCGTCACTTGAGCGCAAGTTTAAGTTTGTCCTTTTCCTTCATATTTCAATTCAACGTGAAATATCACGAAAACTACAGTCGCTCTCAATTATATTTGCATCACACAGCATCACCCGTCTGCTGTGCCACCTCTCCTTCATCACGGGTGGTGCGGAGCGGCTCAGGCAGACAGGCGGTGCAGCGCGATACAAAGACAGTGGCAGACCCCGGGGGTGGGAAGGGGTGCGCGTCCCCTCCCCACTGAGAAGGAGTCGCCAAATTTTTGGAATTACTTTGCAGTACAAATAAGAATCTTGTATCAGTGTATTTTTTATTTGTTTATTTTTATTATTCTTTTTTAATAATTTTTACTAATTATTTATTATCATAATTGATATTTTTTTATCAATTTTATTTCTCATTTGGGTCCCCAAAACGGTGGAGACCACAATTTCTTCCCACGCCCCCTCCCGCTGACTTTCTGCGTCCACCACTGTTAAAAACATGATCAAGAACGATTCTACCTCACCTACTACGAACTTTGGTAATGCCTAACGTGCGTAACTACGTTAATATCAAGGTACAGTCCTTCTCAAAAAGATGGACGGATTGCGCGTGCGGTTTCCTACGGTCGCGACTGCTGAATCGCGGCGGGACCTACCCGACCCTCCCACCTAGGGCACGCTCTCTCCGCATCCCTCGTTCAGGTTCCGCCGCGATGGTGCAGTCGCGCAATCAGTCTATCTTTTTGAGAAGGACTGTACATACTGTGCTAGGCATTTTTCCTTATATTTCACCTAACACAAATTACAGGGTTATGGAAAGGGACTAAGTACGTAACTGTTCTAATATTAAGGAAAATGTTACAACTCTCTCAAGAGATGTAACTGCTCACTGATTTTGCTACAAAATAACTAATTTCTTCACAATTCGGCTTCTTCAGTTGCAGTATTTTGGTTATTTCAGCTGCATTTTCTGCATTGACTACGACAATTTCAAGCGAATAAGCGTGACTGGATGCGCTTCATCTAATCCAGTCATTTGCAAAGGAAATATGTGCTTCATGAGTAAGTCATATGGTCTATTGATTATAGGGCCAGAAGGTGTTGTTGCTTAACTTTCAGTCCTAGCAGATGAGGATTCTTCCTTTAAGTGGGCTGGAATTCGGCAATACTCCATTCTAAACTATAAAATGTCAGACATGTTTCGACCAATTCCTGGGCTCTAGCGAAAACAGAGAAAATCACTATGAAATTGGACTATTACATTTACGTACAAGCGGATATGTTCTAGGAAACATAGTAAGCCTGCTCACTCAAATTCCGGCCTGAGACCCAACGGAGGGATCAAAGGCTACCTCTGAGACCGAAATCGCGGGACCATCATATTGTAAAGTCCAAATAATACAAAGAAATTTACCTATTGAGAAATTTGGCAGGAAAATAGAGAAAAGGTTTATTAGATAAAGCGTATTTCCAGGGCAGCATAAAAGCAACGTCTTCTTCCTGTATACTAGTGGTTGCCTCAATCTTACCAAATCTGAGTTCAAAGAAATAGAGCAGGAGCGGAAACAACTAGATGGCGAATCAAAATTAACATTCGAAGAAACATTACTTTGTGAGGTTGGTGATTAACTATAACTTTTTCACAGCAGTTGAATAAGCTTAGACGAGCGAGAAGTACTATTCTCAGGTGTCCAAGAAATCAAACACATGCTTATGCACGGATTCTGCTCGTTGCAATAACGTGAGCCTTACCGCACCGTTCAGGTATGATTTATCTATTTCTATATTCTCAGAATGATTACTTTACTAAGGGAATGGAGGAAAACTGCGGTTGCAAAAAGAAGGGAAATTCGACAAAATTAAGAAAAAATCCTCAGTGTTGTGCAAAATGATTGTCATCTACGTTTTCAGAGTTCTCGCTAGTTTGTGGGTAATATTAATAAAAGATAAACTGGTCGGCGTTAATCAATCTCGATCGTGGGATGCGCCACGCGTTCGACTTTATATGAGCATCTTAGAGGTGCTGAATGCGTATGTGCCCTTTACAGTAACTTGCGCGGAAGGGGGGGGGGGGGTTCGATTAATCAAATCAGTGCTTCATCCTCCCATAGTTCTCTACTACCAATTTACCGATCCGAGGATAGACGGCTTGGTTGGCCACTGGCGCGATCGAACCATCGATCGTTTGCGTGCGCAGCTAGCCTCTCCCCGCCGCGCACACGCGATGGGTAAAAAGAATAATCGATAAACGATTTTTGGCGCCTTAAGAAGTAGGGTTCTCTACGTTGTCATGATCTTTCGTTCAGATCATGGTTTTTCTAAATTTAGGTAGATTCTGATAGATATGTGAAAAGCACGAAAACAATCCTTGAGGCGAGACCGTGCCTTTTAATTTTAGGATCACACATTGCAAATCAGTAATGGAGTAGTTCTGTCAACCGCTGGGGAAAATATCGGGAGCCATCACTTTGCGCTCGTGTGAGGTAGACTGGGTAATTTCGAGTCTTACTCGGAAGGCGGTAGTTAGTGCGTGCCTCCAGCACTGTTTACTTTTTCACTTTCACCTTCAACTCAGTTTTATTTCTGATTGACTCACTTATTATTTAAAAACGACCAATATCAAAGAAACCTACGTAGAAGCAATTCTTACTGGCATGAAATATAAGCATTTCCAGTGAATTTCACACCTCATCACTGTTCTCGCGACTGCAGTTCCATGAAATGCTGCATTTCCGGATGTTCATACCAAATGAACCCGTTCTCCGGCACTCCGACATCAGTGAACTGGATCAGCTGCTCCACTATTATGTTCCTGGATATTCCTCGTCATCCAATCCCTTAGTTTATATAGTTTTGCTTGCTACATTGATCCGTTTACTTCTATAACACGGGTATTTTTGCTTTATCCATTTAATTACTTGACGATTCCGAACTTCACACATCATTTGAGTTCAGAAGACTGATCTCATTGTTAGCTCATGCAGGGTGCGGGGAAAGGTGTTGTTCTTGTTAACTTTCCGCAAGAATTCAGGCCACGTAAAAAAATTATTGTACATAAATGAATTGATGTGTATGTCGGCGTAATTCCATGAGATGCCGAGACTTGCATTATAAACAAAAGCAGCTGCAAAAGTGATGACTTTCGCTGTTATTAACGGCGATGAGGACCTTTTCTCGTTTGCGTCTTTTCTGGCGTCAATTTTAACCACGTGATCAAAATTGTATGGATGCTGCTTGTTTCTTGTGTCGATTTCAGTTCCAATGTTCGATTATACGTCTTCTGATGAGATTTTTATGTTGTTTACGGAGCGAAGTCTTGAAACGTCTCGTCTTGAAACATCTTGAAACGACAAGCAAGTACCACGGCAGTGCATCGACGCATTTTTTTTTGGTTACCTGCATGGAAGAGCAGCCAAACATGCATAGGGAACATCAATCACGATTGTCACTCCCGCGGACTGGTGCGCCGCAACATCCACGCGGCGCGGGCGAGCGCTGTGAATGTTGAGTGTTGCCTCGCCCGCGCCGCGTGGTTGTTGCCGTGGGCCAGTCCGCGGGAGTGGCAGTCGTGATTGACGTGCCCTGTAAACTAAATTCAGAAAATATATGGAGTGTAATATTGCTTGCTTTGTTTAATTCAACACGCTGCGTATGAATCAGCTCGGCTTTTTTTTCTCAACTACCATGGCTTCCACGAGTTGTTCCCTGACAATAATGCTTTCACCGCACCCTGTAGAATAAAGAGCTTGAATACTACAATTAAATGGTCCTTCGGTGTTGCAGAGTTAGTATTTTGTCTGAGCTCAAGTAATGTGATGTATGTAGAGTTCTAGTATGTTTTCACGGGTATGATGATGAAGAGTGAAATATGCATGCTTTACGGTTTTGTCACATCGATCGCGTAGGTTTACATAGCTCTATGGACAAGTATAAGAGATCTAAGCCAGAAAACTGTGTTTAATGTCATAGCAGGCAAGTATAAGTAAATACGCCATCGTGATTTGTGCCTGTTCTGCCGTTGGAATGCTGTAAGAGTTTGAAAAAGTAACAAGGAGTTTTGTATCAGTGACAAAAATACAGAAAGAATAAACTACATTATCCTCGAGTGAGAGTGTTTAATGTTGTAGCATGCAACTGCACTGCAACTGGACATCTGAAAACTTAATCTCCTGATCGGCAGATGACTGGAATGCCAAGGGGTCAAAATCGTTTCAACCACAAGCAAACCATATGTGATTAGCATGTTTGGTAGAATGGAGCGCGTGCACAGTTAAGAGTCTCAAATTTATCATCTTGATGGTTCGGCAGGAAAATAAACACTGTGTTGACATACAAATCCACTTTCTAGACGTCAGGAACAAATGTTTAGACAGACTAGACTACTTAGCGAGTAAGCATCTCAGCAAATATAAAAAATTAGCGAGCTCAGTAAAGTGCAGAAAAGCTGTGGACGACAATACTGAGCACAAATCACCAGAGAATGTTTACCGATGTCACCGCTACTAAATGTTTCGTTCTAGAGGAGTTCTCAATGTCAGACTCAATGTCAAAGTATAGTCAACCAGCTTTCAAATTTCCAACGTGCGATTTCATTCCGCAAGTAACGTTCCTAAAGAGTCACCTTCACTGTGCATCAAACTCGGTTTTGGTTTCTTCCTCCTAGCCTTCAAAATTCATAATCCTTTGGTGTTGCCTCATTTACGCGCCAGATGATTGACTGAAAAAGAAACAGGAAGCACTCATTCGGGAATAAATCAGCAGCGCGATATTATTTCAGATTTATTAAAATTCACGGAATAGATAAGAATATCGCATCAGTCTAAATATGAATTCTAATTACTTTTATGAACATGTATTTCATGAATGTCTAAAGCATCCGGACAAAATCTTATTTTCTGATTTTCTGATCAATATATTTTTGGAATTCCGGCCGATCAAGTCTGGCTACTGGTCTGGCCAGTCGTGTGGAAACCTCAGTTTTCTAACCATCTCCTCCTCCCCTTTCGCTCCGTACCTGTGCCTTCCTATCTCCCCCCCCCC
>JARK01001418.1:450671-467530 GCA_000688135.1 Ancylostoma ceylanicum
TCAAGAAACAAAATCACGAAAAATTGATTTTTTGGGATTTTGAAATCAATTTTATTCCAAAAGGAAAGTGTCGTTTCCGTCATTTTCCTTTGATGCTCAATGTGCACATGGAACCGTGTCTAGTATCTCCAATAACTTTTCCTTATCTCTGTTTAAANTAGCAGCCTAACTGATTCAATTTCCACTCGAAATGTTCAAGAAACAAAATCACGAAAAATTGATTTTTTGGGATTTTGAAATCAATTTTATTCCAGCAGAAACATTTTCTACTCTTCATCTTCTTCACACACAATCGTGGACCAATGCCGCATTCGAATTTTATTTAAAGACATGCTCATCTCCTTCTGAGGGTGAAATAAACAGCTGCAAACATGACTGGGTACACATTCTCCTTTGAATTTACGTCAAATTTAACAGCCATTTTCTTAGCTTTAAACAGAGATAAGGAAAAGTTATTGGAGATACTAGACACGGTTCCATGTGCACATTGAGCATCAAAGGAAAATGACGGAAACGACACTTTCCTTTTGGAATAAAATTGATTTCAAAATCCCAAAAAATCAATTTTTCGTGATTTTGTTTCTTGAACATTTCGAGTGGAAATTGAATCAGTTAGGCTGCTAGTATGGATTAGAGTTCACTGACACCATTTCGAAGGCCAAACGTCCCTGGATCAGTAGTTTGAGGTGTGAACATGGCCCGCCACCCCGCAGCATCCGCGAGGCAGGCGCGAAGGAACCTTGACACCCGGAATTGAGAAAAGGTCAAAATCGTTATGATAACCTGGAAACACCATAGTACGATAGAATCTGTGGCTACGATTATGACAAGTGAGAAAAGATCGACTCTGGAGGAACAAAACACTGTAATTGGACGACTGAATCTGAAAGCATATAATTTTCGGCAATTTTTAGCCTTTCTGTATTCAGCAAGCACACCTCTTCCAAAGAAGGAAATATGTGCGTCTGCCACATGGCAGAGGGTGCTCTTGATCGCTGCAAAATCGTCATATGAGGAGTCTGACAAACGGAAATTTTTGCTGGTCCATCTGTGAAAATTTGAAAGAAATTTCAACGTGGTGCTTACTTTGCAGCTCGCTCCTGTATCAGCGCTAGAAGTGAGCTGAACTCTAACCTATGCAGCTTATTGTATTCCTCCCCAAAATGTAGCAGCATTGAAAGGAACGTTCTGCGTTAGATCAATCAGGTGAAAATTTGAGTGGTAAAATTGAAAATATGCTATTTTTGAGGATCAAAAAATTGTCAACTCACTGAATAAATTTCATATGGGATTGTTCGCCATCACCTATTGAATGCATTGGAGATGTTTAAAATTCTCCAAAATGTAAACTGTCTTCACAGAGAGCAAAAAATTACACGGTTTTCCGCATTTGACCCTAATTAGTGGGCGGGGTCAACGCAATTAACGAAGTTTTTGAAATATTTGGTGACAGCCGCAGAACCGAGGCATGACCAAGGTGTGAAAAGATGCAGAATGCTGTTCTGCATCATATAGTCTTTTGTATTTTCAGGAATCTTCGCTCTGAAATGAGTTATGGAAAAATCCCGCAAATCCCGCGAATCACGCGAATCCCGCGAAAATTTTCACATTCTACCGACGCGACTGTACTATGCTGGGTAAAAAGAAATCAATATATTGAAAAGCAGTCATGGAGCCAATAGTGCCTATCAAGTGGGATGAGCATTGATTTCTGGCTTCATTGTAGAAGAAGGCCCTTCATGAAACAATATTTCCATGATATCTACATCGGTGTTCAATTAACGTGCTTGCAAATTGAATAGTGTCCTTACTCACTTACTTTGCTTATCGCATGGCTAACCTATGGAGGAAAAGTCCGGTCTCTCAAACAGTACAATGCTGTAGGTGCCAGTAGAGTAAGAATTGTCCAAACGACATGATTCCACTCTTGAGGATTTGCAGTGGAAACCTTTCTAATGAAATAGCACTTGAAAAGCCGTCAAACAGCCAGGCTTCTAACAAATTCGAACAAGGATGCGTTGTTGTAAGAGATGCTGGTGTAGTACATTGACAAAAATTCCAGATGTCAGGTATTTATTTATCAATACATCATAGTTAACGTGCTCAATACCAGCATCAATTCATAGGACAAAAAAAGCATCAGGAGAGCGTTGAGTGCATGTGGAAGAAAAGGATGGGCGTTTTACCATGTACTTAATTCAAAAAATAATGACTTACTAAGTCATACTGCCATACATCATAATTTTTCTTTTCGAAATGTCTCGGTAACATATGTGCTACTGCCTGTCAAGCACACACCGCAGCGGGGTCTGTATCATTAAGTATCATTTCTCCACCGATTTTTAGGTATAATTCCTCCACTGAAATCACTTTTTTATTCCTTTTCTATTCCACTGCCATCGTTGGTGTTGTCTCTGAGCGAAGCCATTAACAATATTTCTGTATTCTTTCTAGAGTTGCAACCTTAGTGGAAGGAGATATGAAAAAAGTAGTAACTTTAAGTACTTTCCTGGAAAAAAGTGATAAGGAGGAGGCTTTATAAGCCTACCCGGAGAATTAGGGTCGACTCTGTAAAGCACTTTCTCAGAGCGAATTGTCCTGTTAAATCGAAAAGTTTGAACGATACACGTTACCATACACACAACCAAGCCAGTGATCAAATGAAGGCTGATCAAAAATGTCTCATTCTAACAAATAATAGATCGAGAAGCGGATTGGACTGGCACTTGTGGTAATAATCCGTGAGTGAGGCGCGCTGCAGGTGAAAACTTCTTTTCGCGTTGGGACCATTGTTGCAGTGTCATTCTCCACCCTTCAACTGTAAAGACCGCAGCTTCGCACGGCATGTCTTCCTTGAAAAATTCAAGAACATATGAATCCTTGCGACTCCTTGAATTTTTGATTATACGGAAACTCAAGTAGATGTTCGGATTTTATTCGATCACGTCAAAGCTCTAGCCTGTGGTCCACATTGATTGTTGTCCGTTGGGCTTTTGTCCGATGCTGATATTTGGCGGGAGGGAGGGCCTTTGGGTCCCGTGAAAAAGTGGGCGTGGCTAACGATGCCCTATGGATACGCGCGCTCTGCGCCAGCGGTAAGTGACAATCAGACAGGCTCATACGAACATATGAAAGCACATGTTATTAGCGTTGTAGAATTGAAAAATTCTAGTAAATCTTTGAGATTACGTTCCGATGTTTGCTTGTAATTCTCTTCGCATCAAGATTTGAAATGCACAGACTTTTAGAACAACTTTAGAATAATGTGTATCGTTGTGTTCGTTAGGAATGTTCAAAACGTAAGAACAAAAGAAACAGACTATTTCCTCTTATTCTTGAATATGAATCCATTGAGTGTTTTCTTCGGAATTTGTGCAATTTCTTACGTCCGCATGAGCCTGCCTGACTGTCACTTAGTGGTGGCGTAGCGCGTGCGTATCCACGGGGCATTGTTGGCCACGCCCATTTTTCGACGGGACCCAAACGCTACGCCGCCATTTGGCGTGTATTTTGTGAACTACGCAATGTTTGGACATTTATGATACCACCTTAATGGTGATGGATGCAGATGGCGGGCGACTACTGAGTACGACCAGCTAGTGACCAATGGAGCTCCTTGTTGGCTGTGTTGAAGGCACCTGTGAAATTCTCTCTCCGTACTCAAAAGCGACGGGCCTCTGGAGGAGAAGTAGTTCGGTGGTTATTTCCTTGCAAGAACGTCCCTATTGCTTGAAACTCTGTCTCTCGAAGTACGATGATCATGTTGGTGGTGTCCATGATTTTGCTGGAGTCCATAACGTGAAAAACCGTTTCGTTCTCGATAATGATTCACGACCTTTCAAGCAGGTTCTTATTGCTTTTACATCTTCGCAGAACGTTAGTTATTAGCCAACTCCTTTATAGAAGCATACTAACAGATAAACAATGCTCTATATCGTGATCAAAGCAGATCTTGGTCACTAGGCATTTCAAACCGGGACAAATAACGGAGCATGAACTCTATAAAAACTCTGATAATATTGAATCAGTAAACAAGCATGGAAGAAACTTTCGAGAGACCAATTGAGATTGCATGCAGGAAATCTTCAGATCTTCTCAATAAATTTTTCTCCTCGAGATTTCTTCTCTGTCATTTCACTGGGTGATTAGAGGGGATTGCTGAAGCTGCATTGTGCAAGAGAATAGAATATAGTCTCACCTCGTGTTGCCCTGGCTAGACTTTGTGAAGTGTTTGTTGTTCTAGATGATGAGACTTGATTTCTTCAGTTTTCTTCTTCCTGACCGCATTGCTCTTCTAGCAATGCGGTTTACTGTTGTACTGATATGTGTTTCCAGCGGTTTGACTGCATTCCGTATGATGCTGAAAAGATGAGTCAGAGGAGATCTGCCTGCAGTTTTTGTGCTAACTAACAGTCCTCTCCTCGGGAAAGGTGAGTGGTTGACCAAGGTATCTGATGTCACTATCAGTTGATTTAGAAACTGAGCGAGCGCTGCTGACTTTCCAGTTCAAGCAATTGCGGCCTTTTCGCTCTTCCGTCCTTATATTACTAGAAAAAATTTGTCAGCTTCTTGATGGTTGATTGAGATTGTTGACTTTGAGTGAGACGTATGGAAAGCACCACGGGTGCCACACGAGTGTCTGCATGTTATTCAGTCTGATACGTGCGCCCGCACCCACATTAAAGCGGGCGCACACACTGTTCGGGTTCGAGGAAGGGATGCACTCAACACTGCACCAGCCTGGGTAGGATTGGCGCTTGTTTTTCCGTAGACGTATTTCCCGAAAAGTGAAATAATAGCGGCCGAAAACGGAGAAGGGTTTGCAAGAGAGTAACTGAATAGTTCTGTGCGATAGTATGGTTTCTGGCAAAAAAAAAACCAAAACCAAGGAAGTACAACCCAACTCTCAAGATTGAATACATTCACGTTCTGATTTCGTTTGCAGTGTAGAGATGAGAACTTGGTGTACGTTTTATTTCATGAGCTTTCGCCGATTAACGCCTTCTCCATACATTGCAATGATCACTCACTGAGCTAGTAAAGGAAACAGTAATGAAATCGTCCCAGGACCACAACGACTATTTAAAGGACTATGTATTATACGATAATCCTAGCTTCTCGATTTAACACTTGTTCTCGTGCCTTTCCGCAATTGATCGAGCATAGAATCTTAAGGCCTCCACAAGTTCTTCCTTGCTGTTGATCTCTGGCTTGCACCTTCTCATTGAGATTCGAAGAGGGTGTTAATCGCCGAAAGCTCATCAAATAAAACGTACACGAAGTTCCCATCTTTACACTGGGAACGAAATCATTATCAAATGAGGCTTCAAGACAGCCGCATTATAAAACACCTGCGTTCAACAAATCAATACATCCACTCGAGGTTTCAGGACACCTCTCGAGGGATATAGGATGATGAAGATAGGTGCTAACTATCGTTTGCAACCGAATAATGAGAAAAATAAAAGCAAGGCCTCTGCAACATCTTTCCATGCATTCAAGTTCTCTTTGCAGCAGATTGTGTTGGTGCGAATAAATGGCGCATTTTTCTACGCACAATGTCGCGGGTTTGACCGATCTCGGTACATCGTGCTTGTATTTCCTATCGTGTTGGCCGTGCGAGGATTTGGCGAATCGCGAGTTGGGTTCGTAGTCTTGAACGCGTGCTCATTTTCTATTGAAATGAGCGTCCACTCTCAGTTCAAGAAACCAATACATACCTTCCCTCTAACTACAACGTTTATCCGAGCAGCTGAGGAGCTGATGATAGTTATCATAATTACCCTTCAGGTGGTATGAAGTATACTCGAATAATGACGTGTCTGTTTGATGGAGGCAATACTTTGACTAGTATGTTGAGCAACTGATGAGCCTGGACTGTGGTAATGATCAGTAAACGTGCCTGGTTATCTTGAACGATGCGGTGTTTTCATGGTGAAGGTGTGTATGTCACCAGGAACCGTCCTGCTTGCAAGACATTCCTCTGTGCAAATTCGATAGTTTCCAACGAGGATTGCAACTAAAGTGTCAGCTAGATGAACAGCAGTGATGTGCAAATCCCGACCAACTAGCTTCGTCTTTTAATTCTTCGAGAATTCTTTTGTTCACGGACGTCATTTACAGAAAAGCAAGGCCTTTTGTGCTGCTCTTCTTGTTTTTCACTATTGTTTAGTTCAAGCCTCTGTTAACTTTGAACCGTGAACGGACTAACGACTTTAAAGTGCTGTATGACAGAACCTATCCCACTCGTTGGCTCCTATGGAGAGGTTCCTTCATGAGCTCAGTCCGGAACCTTCGAAGCAAAATGAGACGCCGTTTCTAAATGTATAACTTGAGTCTCTTGCATATAATTGGATCCCACTAAAAACTCGCAATCCCATAAGCAAATCTCAAGTGATGATTGCATCCTAGGCAGATGTCTAACTGTACCTACTCGTAGTTGTAATTGTGTCTTTTTTCTGATAGCTTGAGATGTCTGATGTAAATAATAAGCAAACGAATAAAATTCGTACTCTGAAAACAAACCGTCTGTACGTGAAGTAATCATGAAATATGATAAGACTACAAAGCAGAAATAGCCTGATTTCTGTTCTATAGAGGAACAAAAATATCATAAGGGTTTTTCCAATTATATGGCACACTTTGAATGAATTGGATGATAAGGTCTGACAAAATACTGCCAGTTGGCTGTCCCGCCTCCGGAAGTGCATTTAAATCCTACACATTTTTCAATGTACACAGTCCTACATATCTCCCTATTTCTCCTCTCATCTTATCGAACATTACTGTCGAGAATTCCCGTCGTCAACTCGGTTTATTTGCCTTACTGAATCAACATCATATGTTTGAGTTGGTGGCAAAATAACTTACACTTTATTGCACAATGTGTCCCAACGTTTCCCATAAGAGTAATATCATGCACGTTTCCCTCAATCGGATCACAATTTCGTGTGATTTGTGCTCACCATACTCATTCCATATGCTTATCTTCGTCTATACATATATAAGCGAACATGGCCCGGAAACACGGTCTCTTCTAAAAACACAGCTCTACCTTTGATCAACGACATGAGCCATTTTAACATGTGCTAGCCCACTAGATTCTTGGTTTATAGTGCTTCATACAGTTTTTGTTCAGTGTTCCTTTTACATAAGGCGAATTTTCTTCATTTTCACTTGTCTTTACAAGCTGACGCCCTTAGAAGCCACTTCCCAAACCATTGTATTCCTTGCACTAAATTTATTGCACTGAATACGTTATGCCCCTTACTCGACTTTAGAAGGTTCGCCAAGCTTCAGTAGGCTTTGAACACCTAAGTACGTACACCACCTGGATCAAACTTCTTCTTCCCTCAAGAATGAGCTCGGAAACTTTTGGGCTAATGTACCCCTATGAGTGACCGCGCTGTGAAAACTAGATTCGAAAACAGTGGAAGTCTTAGATCGGCACCAGTCCGCATTTCGAAAGAAGAGCACAATCGTCCATGTTCAAATCTCTTCTGAGCTTTGTGGCTCGTACACCCTGTGGAACTGAGTTGGCGCCGTCGAAATGCTGTAAATGGTACAGAAATCTTCCCGGGAAAGCCATCCACACTACGACCCGCACATCTGAGTTATGCTGGGTTTAGTTGGAAAAGTTCCTCGTGTTTTCCAACCAAGTGGGGCGGCACCGGTTTCCCAAGTTCCTGACTAATACCCTACGAATAGCACACTGCATTATCTTTGAAAGGCATTCAGTCCAGAGTTGGTTGTTTTTCACGGCGCTGGAATTTCACGTCGGAATCCGTGGTTGTGTATGGGAACATGATATTGGAGGTTCTGGTACATTAGTACTTGTGAACAGCCTGAATAATTGGTCGCACATGGTATACTATTTCATTAAATCGCTAGGTCGAAACTGCATGATTTCCATCAAAATGTTTTCGCAAAGCTTGCTTAGCCGGCTCATTCGATACCTATCACGGTATGTTAGTGCTAGCTTCTGACTAGGAGCCGTAGCATATCTCCTCCTAACTGCTCCGAAGTTGGCGGCGTGAGCCTTCCGGCTTAACTCCCTGTGAGCAGACCATGTTGGAAGTTGGGAGCGAGAAATTCCCAACTCCCACTCATAGTCTCCACGGTTCCCCACACAACCTGGGAGACGCTGTTGCCAAATTGGGAGCAGTTGGGAGAAGGTATACGTCTCTTAATCCTGTCACAACTTTTCTTCTTTTCACATACCTTACAGCCTATCTCACAGCCTACCTCATAGCTTATTCTAGGAACAGGTGTGGACTTGGATTGATTGATAGGTAGAATTCAATCCATCTGATTGGGCAACTTTCTCAGAATCCATAGTATTATAGCTGATTGGGCAATATCTTCAATGCGAGAAATTAATCTGGAAGAGGACATCGACGCTGAAACATTGCTCTCGTTCGTTCTTCTACGCGGAATACCCATTATCGGTAGAATAAAGTTAACAACTAAGTGTTTACAACTGGTTCCGTTTCCATAAATCCCTGCGACATTACATTTACAACTTCAGTCCAGCAAGTTTCTCACATCAAATATTTAGTTCTTTATCACTGTGCTCACGTATGAATTTACGGTGAGAAGTGTGTTTATTCAAGAACTTCTTCTACTGCATACTTTGGGAAAAATAGTAAATGCACTACTTTTTTCCACTTATACTGGTGTGATCTGTGCAAGTAATCAATGCTCTTCTGCTTACATTGGTGATGTTACTGCTGTTTCTTTCAGCTGTCTAAAGGTAATTGTTGTGTTCCCCTTATCTTTGCCTGCACTTTCCCTTTAAAAAACTCAGTATTACTGATCAGAACGTGTCATGCCACGAACAGTGAACCCATATAATCAAATACACGTGATATCCAGACGTATGGAAATACACGGATTTTTTAATGTGATCTGTGCATATGATTTGGAATGAACTTTACGTACAGATGCGCTTATGCCGCAACGAGAAAAAAGTGACTAGAACGGGAAAAGCACGTGTGGAATAATCACAGGGCGACCCACATATGGACATCCATGGGTAGTGTTCACAGCGCCTTATGAACATCCACATCATTCCGAACATCCACATTTCGTTGTCTGCTTCTTTCTCTTCATTTTTAAAATGTTCTTTGTTATGATTTTCATCTTCGTTGGCAGTTCCTCACGAGATCCCTTCTACGGAGTGTGAAAAACGATATTTCGTTCTGCTGTGTTGTAGCGGCTACATGGTGTGTGCCAGCAGCCTTTAGGTAGACTGGTCAGAGAACAAGCGATTTTTTGTGAAACTTGAGATTAGCAAGCAGATTAAACGTAGAACGTAGTAGAGGGGCACGGACTAACCAAACGAACCGAGTCTTTTTTCTGGAGTGGGATTCATTAAACGTTAACCAAGCAAATTAAAGAATGGAAGCGTGATTGGCTAACACATGGACCGCGTTCGTGATTGGCTATCGTATAGACCAAGAAATGGTCTGGAGACTCAGGAAGCGGAGGTTGGTCTACTAACCTGGTTTCTCTCGGTTTTTGGGTTTAGGAAACCCAGCCCTTAACGACCTCCCTAACATCAACAGTGTTATAGTGCACTTTTGTCGTGACCTCATGAGAGAAGCACTTAGGTAGTCCTACTCCAGAGCTGAATCTGTAAGATCGAAAACAGCTGCACAGTCCCAAAATTAACGAAACTAATTGAACTAGTAGTACAAGAACTATGTGTGCGCTCACCCGTATCAGCTTCAATATCAACACCCTTATAACCAACATTCCACCTCTTCGACTCTGCAGAATAGGCAGCTCTTGGGACTGAGCTTATGCCGATAATTGCATCCTAATTTGCTTCTTGAAGACGTCCTTGGAGAAATCTGTGAAGAATTTGATGACAAGGAAATGGTGTTAGCGGGAAATGCTGACCTGAGGGTTTTCTTCCTTGCAAAACCTTTCCTTTCTTCAACAAAAACTGGACTTCTGAGAAATATTCAGTGAATTGTTGCTGCCAGTTCCTCCAGTAAACATGTTTTGATTTGCTCACCTTTCCTAATCATGTGGTTACCTTCACCGTTTTTGTTTTCGATCAAAAATCTTCGGGTCATCTTGTACATCTCACCCCTTTCTGGAAGAATGATTGCTTATTCATCTTATCTTCGCTGTTCTTACTCTTGATATATTGACCAATACTTTCTCTTCAGGAGCATTTAGAGTCGAAATATGACAGTAAATGCGAACGGCCTAAATATAAAGAAAATAGACGAAGAAGAAGAAGGAGAGAAGCTTGAAAATGGCTTGGATGACCAAAATAAGAAGGAAGTAAAGATTGCACTGCCGAAGAAACTTGTTGTACAGGTACTGAATTCCTCAATAATGACACTCACAATCATTAAATGTTTATGACAACATAAAACAGAACCAGTAGGCCTGCGTTTATAATGGCATATTTTTTGGAATTAGTCTAATATTCAAACGAGTCAAAAACGTAAAGCATTAACAAATCAAAAGTGCAGAGGATTATCGAATTTTATTATACAAATCGGTTTGTTCCCTCCCAAAACGGCGGCATACATTGAATGGCGGTGCAATTTTTAGGTTTCTACCGTTGATGATGACGATGAGAGTGTCCCGGTACAGAAATCCGGATGTGACAAGTTCATCGACTATTTACTATGCAGGTGGGATTTATACCTATGCAACTCTGCCCTATAGGAGTAAAGAAACAATATTCCAGAGGCGATCTCGCCAGCAAAACGCTTGCACGAAAACCAGTGCCTCTTCTAGGATTGGTAAAATGATTTCCTTGCAGTTGCAAATCATTTCTTCGTACGTGATTAACGGAGGCTCATGCAGTTTTTTGCAGTTTCGATACTCCACAAAATTTGATATCCTCTTGATGACTCTTGGTGCAGCGGGAGCTATAGCGAGCGGTTGCTGTCAGGTCTGAGCGTTGATCATAGGAAGATGCAGTACCACGCAACTTTGTCCTTTTAGCCTTTCCTCGCCTTGATTTCTGGGCAAGTGTTTGGAATCTTGACGAGTGGAAATCTAACAGATGCGGCAGCTGCGGAGCAGCAGCTTTTTACTTACGTCTACATCTACATTGGCGTTGGAATTCTTGTTCTTCTTATTCATTTTATCCAGGTAATTCTTGAATAGAGGAGAATGTCCTATTTTCTCAATTGAATAATAATGAAATAAAAGAGCGTCCAGTCTTTAAAAAGTGTAGTGGATAAGGTGTAGCCAACTGGGTATCATTCTTCCCCATTACAGGGTGGGCCAAAAATGCGGTAACATCGTTTTTTTTCTCCAAGGTAACGTGTTCTGCCCTGATGTTAACCCTAGTTGGAATGTCCGCCCGCGATGATTTACCACAATAATGCTTCTGCCCACAATTCACTTTTGCAGGACTAGGTCAGAAATATATTTTGGGTCCTATCGGTTTCATCTAGCGGCCACCCATTTGCTACGATCTCAATCAGTGAGGTTAGTACGTTTTTGTGGTACCCGAAACCTGGGCTTGTCTACAACTTCCCCGGGTCCATCAATTGAGAAAGCACTTTAAAAAATGTCAAATAAGTTGAACCTCAACCACTCGCGCGCCGTCGGGTGCGACATCACTAAGTGCCTTGGAGCTTGTCTCAAAACCGATGGAGGGTATCTTGAGGAGAAGGGGCGCCTTTTGTTAGTTTTGAGACAGTAAACATAGATCCTACGACAATGTTCCGAACAACACACTGATTCTTTTTGCGGGTGCACTTTTCGTTGTTACCGTAATTTTGGCCCATCCTGTAATTCTCGACTCTGTGTTCTATATCGTTTGAAAACGCCTTTCCTCCTCTTTGAGAAAGTTCAATCTTTTGATTTTTTTCTGGAAGAATGGTTTTCCTAATTTCGACGATAGAGAAGTGAAAAGTTAAGCCATCAATACAATAGTTCAGCGCTTGCTTCTCCTCCCAGTTTAGGCTCAAAAAGTAACTAGAGAGCACTACACTCAGAAAATCAGAATGAGCGTTTGGCATTGGCACTAGGACATATACTTTAGCAACCCCAACTATTGTCCAAAATCAATTTTTGACGGATCAATTCGTTGAAAACCGTCACAAGCTTTGATATTGTACGAAATTTAATTTTAAAACTGCAAATCGATGGCGCTTGAGCTCTTCATCTCGATGAAATTGTGTTTGAGGTGAAAGAAAGCAAGAAAAATTGGGTAATTGGTGCATATTCGGCTCCCAATACAAGGGGACGGCAACAATTTCTGGAAACACGAGCAGAGCCATCAGCTACTACGTCGTGACATTAGTTGAATTGCTGGTAAATGTAATGTTACAGAAGTTGTTTTGATGAAGGTTAAAGTTCAAGAAAGTAGCGGCAACTCATATTCACAAGTTTCAAGGAGCCGCTAGTATACTCCAGTGAACTGTATCAGTAACAATGTAGAAAAGTTGGACGAGGTGCATGACAAAGGGTCATGCATCAGTGATAACTACACGAAGTATTATGGAGCCGCTCATAGCACAAAACTCAACGAGTTGAAAACGTCAGATTTGCAAACTTCATGAAGTGTTAATAAGTAATATTCTTTTTTAGTTCCTATGTTTCTACATAGTGTCATGTCGACTGATTGCAAAAATACGGCACCATTACATAAAAGCCATCCTAAGACAAAATGCTGGATGGATAGACAAGCATCACTGTGGCGTCCTGACAACTCAGCTAAATGAGTAAGATCTTTTTCCTTATTTAATACAGGGAAGCTGGAACCTCTCCACCTTGCCTAGAAATCAGCATCACACACCAACTTCCGTTTCGAATAGTAAATAGTAAAATAATCCGATTAAAAAAGGTCCACTATGAAGTGAACGTTTTTATACGACAAATACGGGCTGCACTTGAGCATCGGCACGGAACAACTTTTCCTAAGGCTTTCCACCCCGACAAAAAATGGGAAAAATGGAAAACGAACGCTTCTTGGTTCCAATTCATGCTGCATATGCATGTTCGACCTGCTAAGTATGGGTTTGATTTTTTTCTACAGTGACAAAATTTGCGCGATTGCAATAGGTACATGGTGATAACTTCAACACCAGCTTCCTCCGAAACTCCTGCAACGTTGCAAAGAGAGTGTATTGTTCATGCAAATCACAAGCATACCAAGATTTTACATGCTAGCGTCGATTTTTCTGCCACAATCCATAGTTCTTCTCTAATTTCCTGCAAAACAACGGTAGTCCATAATTACACTGGAAGAGAGGAGCTGATTTCTATAATATCCTCTGCGTCTTCAAAGATATGTATTCAGACATACAGTTCCATATGACAGAATATTACGAGGTAGTGTTTGGTTGAGAAATTGTGTAATAGATTGAATAGTAAGAATAAAGAGACAGATTAGGTGGAATTACCAGTGAGCCGTTTCGCCTCTAGCCCAGTACGGGAAAAACTAAGGTAAAGCCACTTCCGAGGCTCTTTATTAGGGAGGAGTGGCTATCTATGAGAGAATACTAGGAGAAGTTTTACGTTCACCATCATCCAAACATCATCCAAACATCCGTTGAGTTAGAGTCTAAACAATTTTGGCTACTACATATTTAGGGTACGAAGGTTGAACAATGCATAAGCAATCTATTTTCAGCAATGTAGAGCGGATTCGTGAAGGTGTCGGTGACAAGATGGGATTGTTGATTCGTGGATTTGCCATGTTCTTCGCTGCCCTCATATTGTCATTTGCAACAGAATGGAGATTGGCGCTGTTTATGTGTCCAGTAGCACCGATGTCTTGCCTTTGTATGGGAATTATGTCAAGGGTATGATCACTACTTACTTACTTAGATACTTACATGGTCCGTTTTCACTTGTCGCGCGGGCTCAAGCATCGATTTCATTCGATTCTTTCTCTCGCCATTGTCATCCAGCAGCATCGTGGACGACGCCGGCGAGAATTTTGACTCGTTTCCAGCTGAGAGTTCAGCTGGTCCATCCGTGCAGCGAAAACATCTGTCCATTTCGTTGGTGGTCTCCCTCGAGGTCGTTTTGTTTCTCTAGGGATCCATTCCAAATTTGGGTTGTAAAACAGTGTTTGAGCGGTTTGGTTGAACACGCGGCACACACGGCGCACAGTTTTTGTCAAACCTCAAACTTGGCAAATGAAACTGAATACTTGAAAAGTAAATAACGATACAAACAAGTATAGCAGTGAAGCTGAAGCTTGGCAAGGGGAACGCGCAAACAGGGCTTTCAAAATAATATCAAAGCAGCACAAATTGACTTTTCCAAAATGGGCACAGACGAGAGGCGCACCTCAAAAAGGTGATTTTAAGCAAAGCGCAAAGAAAAAGAAAAAAATAAAATGAATCACGAGTGAAACCTTTCTTTGTGCTGCTACAAAAAGCTCAGCCGTTCTTGAGTTTTTATGCTGTCGCAAGAATGTGCGCATTCTTTTGTATCGCACACATTCACAACCTGGTCGGGTGACAAGCAAAAATTATATGTATGATAACCCTGCACATTCTTAAAGGGAAGGTTCGGCCAAAACACACTTTGTCGGTTTCTTGCTTGAAACGATGAATCTACTGTGGCAGTAACCCGAAACAACAATGAAATTCCGGAAAAGATCCGTTACGTTATGCTAAAGGCTGACATTCTGATTGCATGGTTGCATAGTACGTGCTTTCAATGGATACACGTCGGGCCACGTAAGTGGTGTGGCAACAGCAGATGTGGTGTTGCTCTGGGAGGTGCCACACCACCTGTGTCGCCGTGTTATTGGTGCCGCAGCGCCAGTGTTGTTGCGTGAGTCACTACAGCAACACCTCTTTGTCGCTGTGTGGAGGATGATTACGTCACGTGTTGCTGCGTTGGAAGGGAGTAGCGGTGGCAACACCATCCAGACCAGAGCACCACATACCGTGACCCTGAAGCATTTACCCTTGAAACTCCTGACTGACCTTAGCAAGCGCTCTCAAACTCGGGTCACATGATGTACGGGCGGGTTACATCACGAAGAGCTCAAGAACCCTATGTCGCAAATCTTGACCGGACCTTGCCTTTACTCTGAAGCGAAAATCGTAGTCACTCTCAAGCGAAATTTGTTCTTATGGGCTATGTTCCAAATTTCGGCTCTATTTTTGGCAGCACTGTCCAGTTTCCCCAGTTCTTTTATGCATTTGGGTGTAAATGAGCGCACTGTAGGCATTTTTCGAGGTTGTATTGGGTTTTCTGTCCTGTCAACAGGGCTATAGCCACAAAATCGCATGATTGCGAGGCGACAGATGCCCAGTTCCGCAAGGCCAAAACAGCGCTCTAGGCATCCTTGCTTGGGAAGGGCATTTTTCGTCATACCAACGCCTAGAAATTTCGCGTATAAACAAATGAACTCACTACCAAAACGCAGTCCAATACCTAGAGTTTTCGCTTCAGAGTAACATAATCAGGTGAAAAGCAAATAAAGTAACACATCTAGATCACGGAGATCGCGGGATTCCGCTATAGGTTGGAGCATACGGAGAGAGAGTGGGGGTAGACGTAAAATGTTAGGAATAGAATCTTAAGAAAAAGCTGAGAAAGACATGGAAGACATGAAAAAAAGAAAGACAAAGCTTCCTTGGTGCTCCAATGTTTAACAAAGGATGGATCTTACAATTATTCAGCGGCATAGCTCCCAAAGGGCTGAATTAAGTTCCGGAAAATTTCAAAGATTGTTCAGAAAATCTCCGAAGCAACCTCCAAGGAGCTCAAAGATGTTGGAAAAGCTGGTGCAATAGCAGAAGAAGCTGTGCTGGGAGTAAGAACGGTACAAGCTCTGAACGGCCAAGAAGAAATGGTTGACAGGTTTGTACAAGTTGGATTGACCCGCAATAGAGGTTTTAGTGCCTAAATCCATTGTAGGTACGCCCGAGAGCTCAGCAAAGGTAAGAACCACGCCCGGACAAAGTGTTTCTGGAGTGGATTTTGGGGCGGATTTTTCTATGTCATCCTTTTCACTTATATTGGAGCAGGATTTCTGTGAGTTTCATCTGAGAATCTGCACACAGTAGGAAAAACGGAAAAACATAGCAACACAGCTAATCTTTAAACTTTTCAGGTTTGGCGGCCACCTTTTGGAAATTGGTGCCGTCAATGATACAGGGAAAGTGATCACCGTAGTAATATCCATGATGCTTGGAGCTTATTTCCTTGGAGTGATATCCCCTCATCTTATGGTACTGATGAATGCTCGTGTATCAGCCGCGGCCATCTACCATATAATTGACAGAGTAAGCCTATCTCGAGATACTAAACCTATCTTAGGATATACACTACATGGATCGCATGTGCTATATTAACATACTAAGGCGTTACTTTTTCCATCACAGAAGCCAGAAATTGATGTCTACTCGTCGGAAGGGAAACTTCCTTTGAACATCAATGGAGACATTGAATTCACTGACGTGCACTTCCGATATCCAACCAGGAAGGACACAAAGGTAAACAAACTCGGGGAATTTCTGCCGCTTCCTGCAACACAAACAGCTTCAATCATTCCAGTGCCGATTGAAATTCATATACAATTTGCTCATTCAGACGGTGCGCTCCACCTACGGACACTTACCACCCCCACGCGTAGCGTCAGGCCATTTTGCGTTCTTGAACTCAAGAATAAACAGCCAAACGCATTTCGAAATATGCTCTGATTCAATCAAGCACCTTATTAGTCATCTAAGATCAAAGCTGACCTGTCCTTCCTGGGAAATTACCGGAAACAGCGGCTTTATGTATTCTATCTTAAAGGGGCCTGTCGCGGTGGTAAGTGTCCGATAATCGTGATAAACCTAGCATCTCGCTCCAATGTCAGCATAGCCGCGAGGCAGTGGCGAACGCAGGGGGAACGGGGCGGGGGG
>JARK01001418.1:468335-481933 GCA_000688135.1 Ancylostoma ceylanicum
CCCCCCCCCTCGCTCACTTTCTGCGTCCGCCACTGCCATGAGGCCAACCACTACGTGGAATGCTCCGTCTAAATGAGCACACTATATTGCTCCAAAAGAAGATGGCCGCCAAAAAAAACTCTTCAGGTCCTCAATGGTCTCAACCTTAAAATACAAGCTGGTGAAACGGTAGCCTTCGTGGGGCACAGTGGCTGCGGAAAGTCCACTGCTGTCGGTCTCATTACTAGACTTTACGAGGCGGAGTCTGGCACGGTATTTTAAGAAACATGCTTGCACACAGAAACAAAATCTCAAAAACGGAGACTTCCAGGTAAAAATCGATGACCATGACGTACGTGACGTCAATCTGGAATGGTTGCGCAACACTGTCGGAATCGTTCAACAGGAGCCTACACTTTTCAATGGAACTATTGAGGTACGTAATGTTGTCATATATACCTACCAGTGGTATGGGCCTCAATAATGCTTTTGTTCAGGAAAATCTTCGAGTGGGAAGCCCAGCTATTTCAAACGCGGAGATGATTCAAGTGTGCAAAATCGCAAACGCCCACGACTTTATTATGAAACTGCCTCAGGTAAAGCACGTCTCTGGCTATTTTCACCTTATTTCATAGCAATGAACTCCTCCTAGGGATGATGACATGCTAAACCTCAAGTTTCACTAAATTTGGCATCAATATTTAACGAGAACATTAAGGGCTACTCAACCGTCATTGGAGAAGGAGCTGTGCAATTGTCAGGTGGTCAGAAGCAGCGTATTGCAATTGCTCGTACTCTTGCACGAAATCCACGAATCCTTCTTCTTGATGAGGCAACATCTGCACTCGATGCCAACAGTGAAAGCATTGTCCAGGTGGGTTTTTGCCAATTGATGTAGGTCACACAGAATGAGCACAATCGATCGTGCAGCACTGATCTACTTCTGAGGCACTGTCCTGCTCAGAGGCAGCACCCACGGAAATCCTCACTTTCGACATGAGTCGTTCTCCGTGTGGTCGGCTGCCAGACAATCACAATGGTAACTTGAACACAGAAAAAAAACGACCTATCTGTGGAGATACTGCCGTGGACACAGAGCCGAGTGTGGCCATTTTGGTGTCCGCCACGCCAGTTAACGCAATTGATTTGGCATGCTACGAGTGGTCTAGCCTTATGTATCTTGTTGATAAGGAATATTGGGAATATTGTACAGTGTAGGGTATGGAATGCACACCATCCACAAGAATTCGTGACGATACGCATGTATACCCTGAACGGAAATCTCTTCCGCGCTGTGGACGCATGGAAAACAGCGCTTCATTTCTAGTCTTCCTGCGTGTTTCACGTTGTTTCATCACTGCCTATGAGTTCATCGTCCCTGAAAACCTTAAATTCAGCGAAATCTCCAGCACAAAAATTTCCGTGGGTGCTGCCTTTAATTACGTAGATCATGTATAACCAACACGATCGATGGTGCAGCAATGATCTACATTCAATAGACTGACCTTCCCTCGAGTGATCCTTATTTTCACTACATGTATACCTGTTTACTTACTATTTACAGCAAGCCTTGGATAACGCATCAGAAGGCAGAACCACTATAGTTATTGCCCATCGCCTGTCTACAATTCGCAAAGCCGACAAAATTGCAGTTTTTGAAAAAGGAACTATTATTGAGCTGGGTGGGAGTTTTCATCCAGAAAGCACTCCAAATTTCGGAGATGGTCACACGTTCAGGTACCCATCAAGAACTGATCGAGTTAGGTGAGCGATATGCAGAGCTAGTGCGAGCACAACAGTTCCAGCCTGAGGCCGATGAAAATTTGCCACCTGAAGAGAAACCGGATAGCGAGTGAGTTACAGCTGATAGGAAACTGTGGTTCACCACCAAGCACTTAATTTTCCTTGTTAAGCGAGATTCCCCAAGGTGAAGTGTGCCGCAAAGTCTCTGAGAGTTGCGAGCCTGGTCCAGCCGCATTCGTCAGAGGAGTAATGGCCCAGGATTCCTTCAGGTGGACACATTACCGAGGATATTCACAGCAAGTACCGCTGACAATTTGGTATCCTACCTCCTTTACAGTAGAAGCAGTTACATCATGTCAACTGGAGAACAGGTCACTGTCACCGCAGAAAGCACCGCATTTGAACAAGCAGTACAAGCTGATATGAAGCATGTAAGTCATATGTAACCTTATGAAATTTTCTGAAGTCACTTCTTTTTTTGAAGGATGGCAAGATCACAGCTGGGTTAGGTGCCATATTTGTGAACGCAAAAGGACAGTACTGCCTGATGTTTGCGTCGCTAATTGTTGCAATATGCCGAGGATTCGAGCAACCATCTATGGCTTTCATCTACGCTATGGTGAACCTTACTGTTTCTTCGTACGTTGTTAGCACAAAAATATATTCAATACCACTTAAGGTATTTGGAGCTATTAAATACTACGACGAAGACATACAGATGATGCTGCCCAGTTTGGTTATTTGTCTTGTCGCCTACATTGGCGTAGGACTTGGCACATTCTTATTCCATTTTGCTGCAGTAAGTGGCCCAATATGACTGTATGTAAATTTTCACGTGTGTAAATACCACTGTTCAGAGCGTTCTATTCGGCAAAGTCTCCGAAGAATTGACTCTCACTTACCGAGTGAAGGCCTTCCGGAATATACTGTATCAAGTATGCTTAAGCAACAATTAACCAGTGAAAATGTAGTCTTGAGTGGTCTTAATTTTCTAGGATGCTGCCTACTTCGACAACCCTCAACACGCACCAGGTCGACTGATAACAAGGCTCGCTCGGGATGCTCCTAATGTCAAAGCAGTAAGTTTGAAATGTTTTCAAAAGTAACCTTTTCAAACAGATGAGGAACAATTCAATCAGGTTGTGGACAGTCGAATGATGTATGTGATATTCAACTCAACGTCATGGGTGGTATGTATTATTCTTGCACTCACCTCATCATGGCAAGTCGGAATTGTGGGAGTCATACTCAGGTCAGTAATGACTCACAGTTTGTCTCATGGATATATCTGTCAAATTCGCATTTCCTCCTGGTACGCATGATTATTGGTCTGAAATGAACATCTATACAGATAGGATGAAATCTTCGTCCGAGGTCAGAGTCTATAGAAAGGTCTCCTGTGCAGTCTTCATTTCCGGTTTCGGGTATTGAGTGCTCTTTGACGAAGTGGCCTGCTGCTGCTAGAGCTCCATAAGTTATCGAGTTGGGATAATCCCCGGATTAGCCCTGAATGCTTGTAATAACCTTCTAAAATGAGGAAATGTGACATATGACGATTGCTTCAACTTGAATCTGCTAGCGTTGTCAGACCGCGGGAAGACAGTGCATGGAAAGCTGGTGTTCTCGGTCTCTCCTCTTTAAGAACAAGTCATCCTTGACCTAAGATGACTAATAAAGTACTAGAAGGTGTTAGGGCACTTTTTGTACTAGGTTTAGCTGATTTTTCTCATGTTGAAAAAGGCAAAACGGCCTGACGCTACGCGTGCGGGTGGTAAGTGTCCGTAGGCGCGACAGCGGCTCTGGTGGCATTGAGGCACGCAGCGCGGTCGGTCAAACAGCTGACCCACGATCAATCCCTTTTTTCGGTAAGTTTTATAGCTTGTTTCCTCTTACAGTTGTTCTTTTTCAGTCCTTATACCAACTATAGAAAGAAACAAACAATAAAACTCAACGAAAAAGTCAGCAGTCAGCTGTAGGGACGACCGCGCCGCGTGACCGAATTCCAACGGAGCGGCTTTCACGGCAAAGGCACTGTCGAAACGACTCGAATGTACATATTTCGGTCAACTAAATTGACTGCATCTCAATATTTTGAACCGTTTCGGGGGTGTCTTTGCATATGATTCGAAGGGAACGACCCTCCAAATGTTCACATAAATGAGTTGAAATCCAAAGCCACTTCGGCTACATTTTCGTCTCTATAGCTTTTGAATATTACAACTTTTTACCTATATTTATACCCCTGAAGTAAGTACAAGAGCCGTGGCAAAAGAATTTTGTCAGAATTCCATAGGCTATCGCCATAAGTCGTTTTGTGTTTCAGTATTCTCCTGGGTATTGTCATGGTTTCTCTGGCAAGAACCATCCAGAAACGGAACCTTCTTATAATGAAAGAGAACCAAGCCGGCAAGGTGACGAACAAGTGGATACTAATAGGATCACTTCTACTAGATAATATAGATAATATTCCAGCTCTCCATCGAAATCATAGAGAACGTTCGTACCGTACAATTACTTACTCGCGAGCGCTATTTCTACGACAAATACGAAAAGTCCTCAAAACAGCAAAAACGAAATGAAATGGAAAAAGGCTACTATGAAGGTAAGGCAAATCATTCCTGCTACTATTAGAACCGGTTAATTGGATTAAATTCAGCTGCAAGCTTCGCTTTAACGCAAACTTTCGTCTATTTCTCATTAGCATCTGCATATGCCGTTGGTATTCCACTTATTACTAGATGGAATTACGAAGCACAACATGTCTACAGGTAACATTGTTCAGATGTAAAGGCTATGACAACGAAATTTATAAAACTCTAGAAAACCTTTTCCTCCTTCAGAGCAGTATTCTCTGTGCTTCTCTCCTGCTTGGGTGTAATGAACTGCTCCACATTCTTCCCCGAGTTCACAAAAGCCCGTGCTGCTTCTGGTATGATGTTTAATGTGATCAACCGACGATCGAAAACTGGTGATATCAATGAGGGAATCAAAGCGGTAGGTAACATGTTTCCTGTGACGAAGGCTTAGCCACTATGGTGGACCCATTCCCTTCAAACTCTGTTTCGATTGAAATACTACCAATAATGTCCTTTCAGACTCTAAGAGGAAATTTACTCTTCGAAGATGTTCACTTCTCTTACCCTCAAAGACCACACCAACCTATAATGAGAGGACTGCAATTCACGGTTCAAAAAGGCCAGACAGCGGCCATTGTTGGACCGTCTGGATCCGGCAAGAGTACAGTAATATCGTTGCTGGAACGATTCTACGATGCAACAGCTGGCGCTGTCGTAAGTACATACTATATCGAACTACAATCTTTTGATCAATGGAATTTTTTCGACAAAAAAAAACCAAGAAAAAACTCCTTTGCAGCGTTATGATGGACAAGACATTCGCAAGCTAGCCTTGGGACACGTTAGGACGCAAGTTGCACTTGTGGGACAAGAGCCAAGGCTCTTTGCAGGCACCATAAAGTAAGTTACCTAAATAAAACATGCTTCAATAGGTCCACACTAGAGTTTTGTTTGAATCGATTGAAATTCGAATGTTTATTCGAATGTTCGAATATGCGAAAACTTGAATGTTCGAAAATTCGGAGACTCCGAAAAATTTTAAAATCCGAACATTCGAAGATTTGATAGTTCTCTAATATTCGAAAATTCGATGATGCCGCAATATTCGAAAATTCAGAAATTCCAGGGTTCCTGATTGTTCGAAATTTCGAATATTCGAAAATTCGGTTGTTCCAAAAATCCGAAAATTCAAATATCCGAAAATTAGGGAAGTCCCGAAAATACGAAAATTCGAATGTTCAAAAAATCGAAAAAAAAAGTTTCGAATCTAAAACACTAGTCCACACGCCCTTACACCTCCGCAGCATCTGCGGCCTTACACACTGATTATCTGCGCGTCCGCGCATTTTAGTGTTATCACCGTCATCATTTTCAATCGATAATGTAGTGCAGCGCCGCATGCGTTCCAAGACTACTGTGATCTCTCATAATTATTAAGCGAAAAAATGAATAAGAGAGTTAACGTTACACAATATTGGTTGTTGCTATCGATCAAACGACACCCCAACTAACAACCATCGAAATACGAGTCATAGAATTACGTAACGACGTGAACCATACAATACACCTGTAAACTCGAGGAAGATAGGCATTCATTCTAGAAGGAAAGATTGAGACAAGGTTGAGGAAACACTAACTCTTGCCCTTCCTGTTTGCAGGGAGAACATCTGCTTAGGCCTGAAGAAAGTTGATGACGCGAAAATTCGAGAAGCTCTTGAAATTGCAAATGCCTCCAAATTCCTCAGTAATCTTCCACAGGTTGGTCGCTTTCCCGCATTTGTTTCTAAAAAGTGTATATGTAAACACATATCTTTAAAGGGACTCGACACCGAAGTTGGAGAGAAAGGAACTCAACTATCAGGTGGACAGAAGCAACGCATAGCTATTGCCAGGTGGTTTGCTCGTTATTGCCTTCATCAGTGATGCAGTTTAAATATGTTGGTTAAGGGCTCTGGTTCGAAATCCAGTCGTTCTACTTTTGGACGAAGCAACCAGTGCTTTGGATTCAGAAAGTGAAAAGGTGAGTGCATGGCCAACCTTAATAATTAAATCTCCTTTCCGAGTTTCGACAGTACATGGAACCTTAATCTGAGTAAGTTGTATGAGTAGAATTTTTGGCACAGAGAAGTATGTGATTATCGGACACTCACCAACCACTTGATTCAGGCCCTGGTAAGACATTACATAGAGAGCCCCTGTTCCCCGTGGTTTTCCCAAGAAGGACAGGTCGTCTTTGATCCAAGATGGATAGTGAGGCGCTAAAACCAAATGGGGCACTTTGTGGAAGAAATTCGGACGTCTTTATCGAATTTAAAAGGGTAGAATGACTTGACGCTGCGCGTGCGTGTGATACGTGTCCGTTAACGGAGAAAACATCCGCCACCCGCACGCGCCAGAGTCAAGTCATTCTACTTTTTTGAGCTCCTAACGAAACAGCAAGGCTGGAAGGATGTTTTCAACCATGTTCGCATATTCTGCTCGCCTTCCGTCAATGCTTAACACTCCTCTCTCCGAAAGGATCGGGAACAGCTGTATTCTATACTTTGTTCCAAATGAACCTGACGCGTGGGTGGTGATGGTCCGATAGGCTGGCGCGAGAAGCCGATCAGCTCCTTACCCAGAACTTCTACAACAACTTGCTGGCAAGGAGTTGGCGAGCAAGTTTTTGATCACATCTGAAAATTAGTCGCCCCAAAGCTTGTTGACAACTTTCGTTCTATTTCGTCAATATGATAACTTCTTAGCCGAAGAAAAAAACTGCAGACAATCTTCTCTCTTTGCTGGCAACTTGTCGGCCGCTGAGGCTAGTCGGAAACTTGGTTTCACCTTTAACCATCATCAAGGTGATGGCAGCCATTTTTTCAACTGCATAACGGTAATCACTGCCCTGGTGTCCTCAACGACTGCATCGTACAGTGAGGAAACCAGCCTGCAGCTTGCATTGACTCACCTTTGCTGACAAGTCGTTCAGTTGAAAGCTAGTCGAGAACTTGCCGACAAATTTTGCAACCATAAAGCTTGCTGGCAAGTTGTTCTTGTGAGAAAGAAGTCGACAAAGTGTTTCGATTCCAATAATGAACGTCACAAACCCATTTATGCCCTCTCATCATAGCAGACCTCGAACAAATTAGTATGTACCTGTAGGCACCCTTATGCTTCACTTGAGTAAAAACTATATCACTTACCATTTAGGCAGTACAAGAGGCACTTGAACGGGCACGTGCTGGAAGAACTTGCATAACGATTGCTCATCGTCTATCCAGCATACAAAACGCAGACGTTATACTGTACGTCGAGAATGGAAAAGTCAGGTACGTAATCAGGAGCTTTCATAGCGAGTCACCTCATGCTTGTGAGCGCATGTTGCATCAATAAAGCGCCTCACATGTAAGGCAGAAGGGTGGTGGCGTTCTAAATATGCATAGTAGTCGCAGCCTTAGGTCTTAAGATGTATTCTCGCGGTCACCACGATCCAAACATCTGTGGCAGCAGTCAACGGAGACGCGGCCACGCAGCCGCCACGCAACTCTGCCGCGAGACAGCTGAGTGCGGCGTGGTGGCATCTTGCCTGCTCGCAGGCGTCGGGTGATCTATCGATTACTTCATTGCCGCCCGACATTTCGCCGTTTTTGTTCGTTTTTTTTTTTAATTTTTAACCTCGAAGGGTGCGGAGGAATACAAATTCCAGAGAACTATCACCAACAATGGCGTTCTAACGATTCCTCGAACTTTTGAGGTAATAAGATGATAAACTGTCTAACAAAAACTGTAAAAAGCAAAAACAGTAACAATTATCACTGTTCCTCATCCGTTCTTGCCTAGATTGGAAGGAAGATCAACGAAACAGAGAAGAAGTGCAAGGAAACCAAGGTAGACATGAATAAAAACGGCGAAATATCCAGCGGCAATGAAGTAATAGACAGCCGACGCCTGCAAACTAGCAAAACGCCACCACGCAGCGCGTGGCAGGCTTACGGCAGAGTTGCGCAGCGGCTGCGTGGAGGCGTCTTACGGCGCTTGACACTGCGGACGTTGGGATCGTTATGACCGTAAAATACGTATCACCCTGAGAATGAGCTCGTACGGCCGGACACAACTTCGAATCAGCTCATTTTTAATACGAGCCTCGTTGCCAAATGACATCGTTGAAACGCTGCCCAAAGACACTGGTCGTGTCGTTTAGGAGCAGTTCGAGTGCAGGGGATAGTAACGCGGACAGTGTATGAGCGCATAACTCTTCAGTACCTTGCGAAAGGATATGGTGATCTAATCTGATCAAAAACGTCCTCCCATTTTCTGGTGCCCTATAGAGACTCGTAGCTCTCGTAATTTATCTACATTTACATCTACATCTAACATCTATCTCGTACTTTATCTATCATTTATCATCGGAGTTACGCTATACTCTGTAATAGGAAAAGTCAAAATCGATTGTTAGAGACAGATCTAGAGAAGTTACTTTGAAGGACTTGGATGGTCCGGGTCGGTTCAGATGTCCTACCCCCTTCTCGGGCTCTCATTGGGGTCCTGTCATATTTGAAGGGTTATCTAATTACGCATATCACTGGCGCTATAGTCCACGTGGAGTATAGCACTTTGCGTCGCCGTCGCTGGCGACTGTGATACCGGTGCCGATCGATTGTGAGCGGGGCGTCGCGGCCTCCGCCAAAGTTGGCTGGCGACTGCGGATCGCCAACATCGGCGACGATAAGTCGCTAATGTAAGCGAATCGCCAATTCGGCGACGGCGGATCGCCAACTTTAGCGATCAGCGGCCGCCGTCGCCAGCGACAGCGACGCAAAGCGCTATACTCCATGTGGACTATAGCGCCAACCTATGCGAAGAGAGTTTTCCACCCGCGTACGATACGGCACGCATTCTCTACATGATCATGTGCACGGCAGAAGTTGTCCGTAGTAGAAATAGGGCGTGATATAGCCTGCATTTCTCGCGGCTTCCTCTCATAAGTGTTCAGTGACCTCTGCTAATTCTGTTGGATCGTTTGGCTTAGTAAACTCTACATAATCTGAGAACATTTAGTAAACACTACATAATCTGAGAACATATTTGACCGCAAATATTTCGTTGTTCCAGAGAGTTCGGCAGCCATTCGGAACTAATGAACAGAAAGGGACGATACTACCAACTTATACGGAAGCAAGATATTGCTTCGTGAGCAGTTGTCCTTTTGTGTGCTATCCATTGCTCTTTTATTTCAGATACGTATTAGCCATCATTTAAATGTTCTTTCTTACCATCGTGAATTTCTTCACGATGATAGCTCAGCATAGTTTCGCTTAACAACACTCGTTCCTTGTTTCCGTGCTTATGGAAATAAGGAAAGAGGAACTGCATAAAATACAGTATCGCTATGAAGTCGGGTAGTTCACATCAATGAAATTGTTGAATCTTTCTAAAGTTTAAGTCATTGTTCCCTCCTTCCCACTAGGGAATGAATATTTCAATTCTTCGGTTAATTTCCAATCACTAGCCTTCTTGTCGTAGTGTAATAGATGCTTTTTTTCAGATGAAAGCATGTTATCTCATAAAAAGCTATTAGAAATTAGGCTACACTCGTCTTGTACAAATGTCCCTTTTTCGTCCCCTTTCATAGCCAGACAGACAGAAATTTCGATGCGGACAATCAGCAGTGCTCAGTATCTATTGTATTAATCCCAAACAGCTGGGAACAGTCTACCTATTGTGTGTTGTTGATTATTTGCTAATGAGATCAGAAAAGGTGCGCATTATAAAGTGAAGTTTACAGCGATGTTGTATATACATTGAAAGTTTCTGTTTTCCATATACTGGAAACAACGAAAAATAGTACCGTTCTAACAATAAGTTACAGATTCGCCTGTAGGAACTCCGATTGCTCAGAATCGGACATGGGTGGTGCTGCGAAAATTGCACAGCAGTATTCTCAAACCTAAACCAGTTAGGTTAAACGGTAAAGTATTAGTTGGTATCAAATCAAAAGTCCTCATATTAAGTGATCAAAAAAGCACACCTCTCTCCTTGATGGCGCAGTTCGGCGCGCTTTCATTCCCAAGATTTCCATAGAGTTGAAGGGCACTAAGGTTGCACGAGATATGTACGTTCCCCAACCAAGACCAGAGCCGGCCGCGCAGCCCTAGTCCTCTCGCTCTCTGCGTCTCCAATCTCTAACGGGTCCCTGTACTGCCTCCACCCACCCTCCCCTTGTCTATGCCCTAGCCCCTCGCGGCCGGCGCAACGCAGCTGGGGAACGTATCTCACGTAATGCTATTCGAATAGTTCTGTCCCGAAATTTCGAAGAAAAAAATTTTGCTCAAACCTCCCCTTGGGAGGGGGGTGGTTCTGAGGTGCTGAACACGAACTTATCCATTTTGTACCGTAACCCCATTTTCGTAGAGTTACGATACGTATTTTGGTGAGATCAATGGATTTGCACACGAATAGAGCTGTATTAACTGTTTATTGCATACTGTTGTTGTCCGCCTTAGTTCACGCCACGTAGGGTTCCCTGACTTCAGACCACAGCAGTTGGCAATGGCGACGTTGACGATAGAGACGTCAAGACGAGCCCAGATCTGAGCATCCAGGGCTTTTTTATGCAAAAGGTTTGGGCGGAGTTGCCCTAGATGCTCACATCTGTACAGTAGATACATGCTCCAAAGTAGTAACCGCCATACAAGTGCTATCATAAGCATGACCTGGCGGTTCACAAGTACCTATCGTAAACAATGATTTCTGTCCATGACAAACTAGAATATTTCCAGGACAAAGAAGAATTATATAGCTTACACGATTGATATTATTAGAAATAATATTATCAACACGTATACTGTAGATACGGTGACTCTCGGAACTCTCTCAAAATTTGCACAGAGGGGTTGTCTTAGACACTGATCACGATTATCAACACTAATTTGCGTGTCACCTTGGTTTCCTACCTGAAATTGGCATTTTCTCTGAAATCCCTATCGAATACCCACTGTATCCTTACAAAAACGGGGTTACGGTACGAAATGGACCCATCCGTAATCAGCAACCAACCCAAATGCCCCCCCCCCCCCCAAAATTTTAGAGTATTTTGTGGGATGCGGTATCTACAATATGTCTACCGTAACTCCACAAGAATAGGATCAAGGTACAAAATGGGCACTAAATTCGTGTTTACCACCTTGGAAAATCCCCTAGGCGAAGTTTGAGGGGTTTTTTTTCAATTTTGGGCAGAACTAGCCGAACAGTGCCAGAGTGCTTGGAGACAGATCATTCATTTTCACATTTTCACATTCACATCAGTCATTTGAAGACAGAATAAGACATTTTTTACCTTGGTGCACATAATTATCTGCAAAAAACATTGTCCTACTGAGGGATAGAAGTGGAGCAAGTCATCCAAAAAGATGCTGCATAGCCGCATATGTGACCTCGCGGTGGTCGTGAGGTTGCTTCTATACTCCATGTCAAGAATGGCACCCCTTGTCAAGGTTTTACAAATTGATCAGTTTCGAAGAAAAGGAATAATTGTACTCTCATGACTTTCCCCTCAGAAAGATAACGCGACACGCAGACCATTTCAAGTGAATGGTAAAAGTTTCTGTTCTTCACCAATGTTCTTATAACACATTAGATTTAAGCTACACATTGTTTTGAGCCGAACTTCGTCTCTACTGGACGATCTTTAGCGCGGCCGACCTACCTATCCCTAGTCCCTACCATCACTCATGCCGTTCTCTTTGGGTAACAAGCATAGAAGTGTCAAAGTGGCGTTCAAAGAGTCACACTAGTTCCTCGAAGACAGATCAGCACCCTTCCGCTAGATGATCCAGTAACAGCCAGCGGAACCGTAGTCATAACACGTCACCTTTCCTACATACAAATTCGTGAGAGAACGACTCGGCGACTCGAGATCCGCATGAACTTGTGGACATCACTGACCTCCCGAAGACTCCTTAGAATTATTAAATAGTAGTTGCTTGAACGACGAGAAACACACAAGATAAAAATAGTGAAATCTTTATTGTTATTTACAGATCCAATTACTTCTTTTTGGGAGCAGCCATGATTGGGAGATTTCTTCTGTTCGTATGCTGTCCGGTCTTCGGTGCCTCAATAGAGAGATGTCCCACATCATTGAGTTGTGTGTGGACAGCATCCAGATCAACTTCCTCGGGAAGAGCCCACTTGCGCACGAACGATCTAAGACATAGCCATTGATTGGTGACATTTCAAAACGAATCTTTTTCGGAGATCTAACCTCTCAATGTATCCGTGGTCAGTCTTCTGTTCCTGTCTTCCCTCGATCGTGAGATCACGTCCGTCGATGTGCACTTTCAGTTCCTCAGGTTTGAACTGCGAAACGTCAAGAGACACCGCGAACTTCTTGTCATCATTGACCACCTAAAAAACGACGCTTGATTTCACGTAAATAAACTCGAAAGTGGGCGATACAGCAAATGTTGCCCTCACCTCTTGGGTCTGGTTAGCCACGTGGAGAATGGAGTGATCGGCATCCCTCCAGTATGGCATGATTGCTCGCTCCATGCGATCGAAGTCGTGCATCATGCGTCTCTCCATTCGGTCCACATCGGGGAAGCAGGTATCCATGTAGTGTGGATACATACGCGTGGGCCACAGAGCCATGATGATAAAACCTACTCTAAAAAAACCGAGACAACATTAATCACCTCTAATCAGGCCAACAATGCATTTCAGATCGCGACAGGGTGGGATTTACTTAGTTGTGGATACACTTCTGAAATCCGCCAGATTAGCTTGGCAGAAGTCGATATCAACAGAGTGTCACTTCCACTGGGAACAATACTTACAAAAAAGGTGGTTTCTCAGGGTGAGGGGCAGCACTAGAGAGAAGAAAGGGACTAGAGGGTGAGAGAAAAAGGATGCCAAAAGGATTTATCCACAAGGATGAACGTGAACCTCGCAGAGTATCACGACAGCACTCAATGCCGCTTCAGAATTGTACGCTATTTATATTACTCAGGAATGTTCCAGAAAAGAGGCGGATCAAAAGAAATTGATCCCTGCCCTTATACGTGTTTGATCCGCGTATCAGGCAGGTCTTTTACTTATACTCATCAGAGCCCCTATTTTACTCATCAGAGCCCCTATGATACTAGTAGTTTGTTGAAGCATCAACTCACTTACCCAACTCAGATGATGCGTAGTACCTGGTGGAATTCCAAAAGGGCATTACAGTTAAAAAAAAAGGTGATTGGGAAGTGTTGGTCTTCTGTTTCACCTCATCCTGTGACTATATTCGTGATCAACGTATCGACTGTCCCCCCCCCCCCC
>JARK01001418.1:486312-499673 GCA_000688135.1 Ancylostoma ceylanicum
GGGGAAAAAAATTGGGGTCTCCGCCGTTCTGGGGACCCAGACGGAAAATGAAATTAATAAAAATATTAATTTTAATAATAAATAATAAATAATCAATATCTTAAAAATAATAATAAAAATAAACAAATAAAAATGAACTAATACAAGCACAACACACGTGAATCCCAACGAAACCCACATCAGTTTATGCGAAACCCAATCACATTCCTTGCAAAGCTCGGGATGTGTGTATCATCGTGAGGGGAAAAGGGGCGTAGCCAGGCGACTCTGATTGGCGCCTTCGAGCCGCCCGTCATGCACACCTGTTTGAACTCGAACGGCGTCAGTCCCATAATATAATATATGGTAAATTTGCGCTCAGCGCAGTACGAGTTCGAACAGCTGGGCGTGAAAGGCTGCCCGAATGTACCAATGAGAGGCGCCTGGTTACGCACCTTCTTCCCTCGCAATGATACACACCCCAAAACCCGGTTCACAAACCGTGTTCTGCATGAGATCTGCATGTGTTTTGCATGAATGCACATGTCTTATTCAAGCGATTTGCATTCTTTAATCGGAACATGGTTTTGTCCCATGCAAAACATAGTCTCTGGATTTCGGAGAGAGTGCTGCCGTGTGTTCTCTGCTTCACTCACAAAAAGTACTTACCAGTAATAAGGTGCAGGTGGAAAGAAGAGCGGTGGTTTGAGCTGTGCGTTGAGATTCATGCTCGAACTGGCACCGAACTCAGCAGTCGCGGGAGGCTGCTCGTTACTGTATGAGTGCGTGTTCGGGAAGCGTTCTTCGGCATTCCTTCCGTCAAACACATTCGTGCCACCTTCTTGCTCACCGTTGCCCATTTCGGTCTTAACAGTCTTGCTTCTTTTTTGAGCAGGATTTGTGCCACGCTAAAGAACCTCGAATTCTATCATGACACCTACTTCGGAAAATAAAAAACCTCGATTAATTTAACAGCGGACCCGTCGTTTGCTCGTCTTTCGTCCGTTTGGCTTTGCTTCGCCATAGTCCATGTAGTTTGAAGGGTCCACACAGGGGTGAAGGTGATGAGGTGCCTGATTCATTTCTTGAACCAAGAGTTCCCAGAAGCTTAAAAAATAATTGTTGCTTTAAAATAGGACATACAGTCAATTCCAAACAGTCGTAGACAAGGGGCGGTACCGCGTGCGCCTCACTCTGGTTGTCTGCTGCACCGAGGCAGCGGGCCTGCTGGGCAGAGACACGGGGGAAAACCGATAGATCGTGACTTCCCGCTGCTTTGGGAGGTGCAGCAGACAACCAGAGTGGGCCGCGCGCGGTCCCGCCCCTTGTCTACGACCGTTTGGAGTTCACTGTAGGCTGCGTTTTCCCTGTGTTGCGGGACGATGGGCGCAGTGGTAAGACAAATGGGAAAGGACGCCACGAATAGGCTCCATCTCGTGATTTCTAGTGAGAGGTGTAAACAGCTGGAGGACGGTGGTGAGCGAAAGTTGCGCCGCGAGGGGAGCCGCCAATAACCATGGCAAAAAAAACATAATTTAGCATCCTAGCGCAGCCACCTCAAGGCAGTTTGTGTTCGCGTGTGTCGTGCAGCGACGAAGTATAAACACCGCCGTGGACGGATTCCATGGATGGGTGTGATCGTCATCGCATCCGAAGACATTCTCACACAGTTTTCTGTGTTCTTTTTAAGAAGTGTAACTCACCTCATATTGCTAGTGTCCGTTTTCGGTGCAGCTGCGTCCTCGACAAGAGTTTTCTTTTGATTATTCTGGAAAGGAATGAATAATTTGATGGACCACTAATAATTTTAACAAATAAAGACTGTGTGCATAAGAAACATCGGAGACATTTTTTTCAAAAAAAAAAAATCGGTACTGAGTTTCACTTACTTGGACAATGGAGTATATCGTAGGGATCGGACCCAATTCAGGAACGTGGGATGCTCTGGAAGAACAGCTCTTCGATTACGTTCCTCTATCAACCGCAAACGATGATACCCACATTTTCTGCTTCGACGTGAAATGCGCCGCTTTCTGTTTCAACAGAGAAGGAGCTGCGTCCTCATCTGAGTCGGTCTCGTTTAGAGGCTAAACCATAGACTATAAGCAATCCCTGTCAGGTTAGTTGACGGGTGGTGCAAGAAGCTCAAAACCATTCTGGATCGAGTGTCGTTGTTACCGCCTAGTAGACGTGATCACATCGAAAATAGGCTTTCACTGCACATATGCTCTTTCTGCCGGTGCGCATTTCGAGAAGCAGTGGTGTGGAGCCGCGTGCACCAGTCATCAGTTAATTTACCAGGGACTGTACATGCAATCTCCAGCACCAGCTATTGTGAGGATGGCATTATTATCAAGTCTCCTTAAGAGGGTCGGAATTTCACGGAGCAATTTTTTGTCCAATTAAGTATTATCTCTAAAAAGTCCTCAACCAGCTTACTATAGGAGGCGGTCAAGGTATACGTCTCGACGCGACCACATCGAACGCCTACGCCTCGTAAATCCAGGTTGGTCCATCAAACGCGATGCATTGAACAATATTGGTGACCATCTCCTCACATTTCCGATAGCATTCATCTGTCCCACCCAAGCTTGGAAAACGTGTCTATTTCTCCTCAGCGGTACATACTCGTACTCAGCACAATAGAGCCGCGACGCACAATGAATCACCCAATCACATACCAGCGGCGTGCCTCTTGTCACCCACCCACTCACAATAAAATTCAAGTAAGTGGTGATAAAGAATCAAAGGGAGTCAAACAGCAGTAAGGAAGAATTTCCATGCTTCTGAGCCCCGTTAAAAAATTGGAGGTCCTTCAAGGCAGTGTGTCATCTGATTTCGTGTTTGAGCTATTAGCAGATCGAGGATCTCCTCGACACGCTGATTCCAGGGATATACATAAAATCCCTCAAAACTGCCTTTAAACTCGTTTTTCGGGACGAGGTCTGTAAAGGGCTGGCAACAGTTTGCTGACCCAAATTGACGTGTGAACCCGTTGATCTAATCGATCGTACACGTCAAGACTCGTTGGCCGACGTTGCAGCCATGGCGAGCAGCCAGCACATTCACGAACCGCTCCGCCCAGGTGATCCGTGAACTGCACTTTGGACAATCCCGAAAATGGGGTTTCCGCCACTTTTGTGACCCTTTGTATACATTTTTGAAATCAGCGTGGCGAGGAGATCAAGTATCTGTTGATATCTCCAACACGCGGAACGAGGTGACACACTGCCTTTGGGTGGCTTTTTCATGAAAACAATCGTCATATCTCATTTAGTGGAGATGCTATAGAAAAGCGTATTCACATTCGCCATCGCCTGCTCTACCAATCCAGGAAGGGTTGGAGTGCTGCACCGTCATTTCGCGATCTCAACGAAATTCCGACCGAAGAACAATCAGCAAACCCAAGTCATAAAATACTTAAAGGCAAGGTTCGGTCAAAATCCTGCCCAACCAGGTTTTTTGTTCCTTGGAGTCCAAACCATATGTGTAGCACGTATTTTAAGTTCGAGAGCTGAATGTAAGCTCTATCGCAAGATATGGGACAGAACGGGCATTATGGTAGCCGCAGGAAAACATGCTCCAGTTCACAATGGTGCTCGCGTGCTGAATGAACAATGAGGGATTATGCGCATTGATAAATACACCTTAACGAACGAAGAAGCAGACCCTTGAAAGTAAATTTTTCCTACGACGCAACACTAGACAACATATGCGCGCGCCGTACTGCGTTTTTTGAAAGCACGACCACGCAACTGCCATACTAAAATTGGTCGATGGGATCCGTTCCTTAGTGGACTTTTTCAGGGATATTTTGATTGTTTCCGTTGAAAGCGTCGTAGTAGGCGACAAATCCAACAGAAATCCGGGAGACGGAATTTTGCCCGGACCTTGTCTTTGAGCAGGTGAGATAGGGCGGTACAATCTTTACAGATAAAGAGGAAGGACGATCAAATTTTGACGATCAAGATCTTTTGGCAGATGTGGCAGAGAAGGAAGTTCTATCAATAAGATTATTCAGAATTGGACTCTGCTCATCGGTCGAAATCCTCACTCACAATTGATGGGAACCCATCGAGCCAATTGTACAATGATCCATGTCAAAGCCTTCTCCTCGGGCAGCCGTGGTAAACCAGGATACTGAGCCTCGATGGTGCTGGCTAATCTGTGGATTTGAGAGAGAATAGCAGCGCACAGCGCGCTCAAATCGCTATCTCACGTTGTCGCAATAGCGAATCTATCGTACGACATTTAGAGATTTTTTTCGTCGTATATCAATCAAATGCGATTAGAAAACACGAAACCCTGGTACGACTAACGGAAGCGCTAGATAGCTTCTGGAGCATGCGGTGCGGCAGCGCTGTAGTGCACCCTACGTCCGCAACTTCGTCAGCTCCATCGACGCTTACTGTATGTTGCCTTCATACGCGTTGAATTTATACATACATACAGTGGGCGTCAATGGCGGTGACCCGTCTGCGGCCTCGAAAATAACGCCGCGCAGCCGCGCCGCACGATCGAGAATCCTCTCCGGNGCCGCACGCCCTACGCAACGTGGCTGAGGGCTGGGGATGGTAAATCAAGAACGGCATTGGCGATATGAATGGAATGTGTGGATGCGCAGACAATCGGATTGTCAGCTTGCTTGTACATACTAGTGTATCGCATGTTGTGGGCATCGACCGCTGGCCCGTCAGTATTATCTTCAACATAAGTGTATCCGAAACGACGAGTCCGCCCAGGTGGTCCACGTCACAGCAGGATCATTGCTTTACATCAGAAAGAAAACGATGACGCGTGATACGCAGAGTAGATATGATGACGTGGACTGCTCGCAAACGTGGCTGCCTCGACCGCTTGGGCAGACTCGTCGTTTCGGATAGACGGTACTGTCTGTTTCACAAATCTTGCCACTTGGCAGGCTTCCAAGAGGTACGTCTCGCCAGTTGTTATAGGCGAGGCATGTTCTGACACGTTTCCAGTTACTGATAGCGTTCGATTTTCAAGATTTGACGTGTCTTGTGTAGTTACACGTAAAACAATGAACGGCTCTAATTTTTGGAACAGATAGTATGTATACTCGCGGTCGTCCTGATTCAGTGCTGGTCCCTTCGTTAACACCTCCTCGCAGCCGCTAAACACCTCCGCAGCCACACGATTTCATTGCGGTAGTCCATCGGCTTTGACATGTTCTGACGCGCATCACGTGTGCTATCTTAATTTGCTTTGACCTTCGGTTTCCATCCAAACGTGTTAAAATTATGGTAGAACGCGGCAGGACGTGGAAAAACCGGAGAGCTAGCGCAGCAAGTGCGCTTTGCAAGAGTGCTGCTGTGCGGTTGCGAAGCGGCATCGGCGAAGGAACCAGCACTGAATCAGGACGACAGCGACTATATATAGTGGGCGTCAATGGCGGTGACCCGTCTGCGGCCTCGAAAATAACGCCGCGCAGCCGCGCCGCACGATCGAGAATCCTCTCCGGGACATCAAATTATGGCGTTTTCTTGATATTCAGTTAGTTTTCTTATTAGTTATCATCAAATGTGATGAAAAACGATCAAGAAAACTCAGATACGGCACTGCAGCGACGACTCTAGGATACGGCGGCGCGGTTGCGCCGCGTGCTTTTAGAGGCCGCAGACGGGTCACTGCCATTGACGTCCACTGTATATCTTTCAGTGCTCAAATATTCAAACTCACCAAAGGTGTAACTGATCTTAGTGGAATCACAGGTGTTTGGTATAAGGGTCCTGGGATGTATTTGTAGTCCTTGGGAATGATGGCTTCTCCTACTTTCCTAGCGTACTCCAAGGTCCTGTAAATGGTGATTTTTTTCTCAACAGAAAAGAGTGAAAGTTGACGCTAATTGTTCTCTTACCTGATGTGACTAGCTGGTACGTCTTCTAGATTTGTAGCATTTATAAATGCAATCGGTGTATTGCACCTGTTTTGGTACCAGTATTCATATGTGAGCTGCAACACATCTAATGGAATGGTAGATCTGTCAAGCCAAAGCTTGGAACGGGGTGTCTTAGTCTCTGAATTGCGTTGTCTCACTGCTAGAAAATCATGTACATACATATGTACATATAGATTGCTATTGTCATATTCCTTGCTCCGTATCGATGACGCTTCGGCGAAGCGGGTTGACATATAGCTTTCAAAATAAGATTTTAGCACTCCTCTTTTCTCGGGTTGTCTGGAAACGGAGTTTTTGAATGGTTACAAAGCTGCCAAAGCAAACAGGTCCAAAATGACGAGGGAAATTTGAGCTTTTTGGTAAACCACAAACGAAGATCATGAATGAGAATATATCAAACCTCAACGATCCAAAGTAAATCACAAGTACTAGTGGATGGTATTCACTATGCAAAAAAGTCAACGTCTCCACTCCAGGAAACATCCGTGCCAGTCGGGTTCCTCCAACAAGCGCGCACACTGTGGATTTTGACAATGTCAGTCAGGGAGAGAGTGGCTTCTCGAAACGTTGGGAGGGATGAGGCCGGCGGGCTTCTAGAGGCAGTGTGGCTCTACTGCAGAGTTAATAGCGGTCCTCTNCGCAGACGGGTCACCGCCATTGACGTCCACTGTACATTTTGTATGCTAGATGCGTAATACGTCTGACGCGCGTATTCGTCAAGCAAAAGCTGGTCTCCACTTCTGTGACAAGAAGAACATCGGACTAGTAGCAACATTAAGAACATTAAAAAGCAACATATCAGCACAAAGTCATTTCTCATGTATTTCCCTGTAGTTTTTTTTTCTTTTGGTACTATCTCTAAGGGATATGGCATGCTTCACAGCGACACTGTCGCTGCGACCGTTCACCGCAGAAAGTTCTCGTGCAACTGATCCTACACCAGCATGCTATCCAGCGCAAATAGCGTGATAAGACATGAGAACTTGTAACACTTTGTTATCATCATTTTCTTGTGAACGGTCGCAGCGACAGCGTCGCTGTGAAGCATGCCATATCCTTAACAGTGCTGGGAAGCGTTCACCTTTGCTTTAAGGACGTTCGCCTCAAATCAGCAACTGTTCGAGAAGGCACAAGCCGATTTGAAGACTCTAAGAGAAGAGCCAGATGTTGACGTCAAGTTGGAAATTTACGCTCTTTTCAAACAGGTATTCCACTGTTTGTGCAGTGATGGCATAATAGCTTAATGCAGTGCAAGCAAATTAATGCTGTTTTAGGCTACTGTTGGAGATGTGAAAGGAAGTCGTCCTGGAATGATGGACTTTGCAGGAAGAGCGAAATACGATGCATGGGCAAAAGTCAAGGGAATTAGTCAGGTAAAGACCGATTTTTCCTTCCTAGCGTGTTATGCTGACTTTTAACAGCTCTGTTAGTTTAGGAAGAAGCACAACTGAAATATGCAAAACTTATCGATTCCTTGGTGGGTTCACAGGAACCGTCTTCACATTCCAGTGCCCCAGGACCAATGGGATTGAAACCCGTCGATGGGCTTGACGTGGGTGTCTTCAGCATTGCCTCCCCATATTGTTAGTTAGTATGTATATGTAAGTATGCACGTCGACAGCACTAAAAGTATTGAATATTACTCAGTATTCCCATGTTAGCACTAGTGTCGAACGATCCCCCACGCTTTTCAGGTTTCTGTGGATGGCAAAGCATTCAAGATTACACTTAATCGTCCGAAGAAATTCAATGCTCTTACTTTGGATATGTACAATGGGATCATAGCAGCTCTCGAAGCGTCTAACAATGATAAATCAACCTCTGTCACCGTTATAACAGGTACGTCCTTTCATTGAAACTTCGCTTGCTTAGTGATGCATTTCGACGTCGCGCCTGCCAGCCTACTCTAAGCCCCAACATCGGCGATGAATTCGGAGCCTGGAGTAGGCTGTTGTTTCTTTGATTTTCTTGTTGCTTTGGCCTATGATTTACGGGACTAGACGACTTATCATAAGAACGCACAAACGTTGATGCTTATGCCAAATCGAGCTATGTGTGTATTAGGTTGTTGCAAAATCGATGTCGGATTTCGCCAAGTTGACTTTGAATTATCGTAACTCGGCAAAAACTGAACCTTTTCTGCCACTTTAGTACTCATTTGAATCAGCACATCTTCGCCATTTTTCCGCTGAGTTTTCGTTCCACTAGGCGAGAAGCCAAGCTCTTAGGACCCAGGAAAAGTGGCGAGATCGTTTTGAGCTAACGTATTTTTGGGGCTTATCCTTCCTCTCAGAGATGAGTCCCATCGCTTGAATTTGCGGTGATCTGTAGGGGAACAGTCCGCTGAATCAGGCATACACGGAAGAGTCTTGATCTCTGCCTGCATCTACTTCCAGAGCGTCTTGAGTGAAAAGCGTGGTCTTGAGCCACTGTAAAATACTGGAGGATAATCGGACTGGATCCACTTGTTCAGCTTTTCCATCATGCTCGTTTCTCCGATGGCCCCAGAAATAATGGAATAGTGAACCTCAAGGCTACCTTCGAGATACTGAACAGGTCTCCCGCTGACAGCTTCTACCGGTGCTTTCAAAACAGCGTTGACGTCATCGAATTTTAGTCCATAACTCTGAGGCACGTGTCTCAAATACTAAATGACTTGAGCCAACACTGGGCTACCTCTTTGTTGAGCATTCCCTCCTGCATAGGTTGGCAATATTTCCTTCCCAGGACACTCTCTTGCTATCAAGATTGAATTCACGAAACAGATTGGGACGAATTTTAGCGAACGAGTACATTTTGATTCAAGCTCGAAAACCACAACAAAAGTGGGCAGATCTGAATAAAATTAAATAGACACAAAGAGGAGGGAATGGGCTTTAGAACAAGTGTAAAATATATGGTGGAAGCACCACTGTACATTCCAAAAAATTATTCCAATGTTCGTGGTCCGAAAATCCGACATCGATTTTGCAACAACCTAATAATTCTGTGCGCAAATTTGCAAGCTTTGACATGGCGCAACCGCACAACGCGACGGCTTCGCTATCTATCGCGTCGCGCGTGTTGTAGCCGTCGCCGCGACGCCATCACCTCGCGAAAGAGTATAAACACACCTTATGATAATGCATAGGTGACGTGGCGCGGCTCTGGGCGATGTAGCATGAGGCAAGGATCTTTTGGAAAGGCTATATGTCAGATTCCATAGATTTGCTTTGTTAACATCTTATCACATAGGAACTGGGGATTTCTTCTGTTCTGGCAACGATCTGGCTAACTTTGCGAAGGCTGCATCTGCTAGCAAAGCTGAAGTGAAGGCAATGGCCGAGGAAGCGGCTCAGATTTTGAAACGATACATCCAGGTATTTGTTATATAACTATAATATGTTTTACAGTTCACTTGCTAAATCTTGTCGGCAATAAATGCTGAAAGCAACTTATCGACGAGCCTCAGGACGAGCAAGTTTTGCATACGATCAAAATCTTGCTCACCAGAAGATCGTCGAAAACTTGTTTTGAAGGTTCTGAAAAATAACTCTGAATAGTTCTGCGTGAAAGAGTAGTTATTATTATACGGCTCAAACGATCCTATTGTAGTCTTACAGAAAGTTCTGAAACAGTATTCAACGAATGCTTTTTCTTAACTCAGTGAATCTGCTAGGAACTGCAGACGTTGAGACCCCTACGTCCCAGGAAAATACTTCGTAGCATGGCATAGTGCAAGAGGACATGCATGGTTTAAATAGTCAGATCGCTGCGAACCGAACTGTGCTGTTCCGTGCGGTAAAAATGGTCGGACTTCCCTATAGTATATTGCTTAGCGTGAAGTTGTCAAATGTTTCATTGCCTGTTTAACTTATGTGTGCTTACGTTTTTGGATACAAGGTGAACAATAGAGATGATTTCCGTGTAAGAACAAACGCAGATTTTTGTTTTTGTTCAAGTTCATGAGACGGAAATGCTTCTTTCTTGTGAGTTTCGTAAACTTTGACATCCAAATCTTCCCTCGGACAACAGTCTCAGTTGACAAATCATTACTCGTCCCTAGGCGGAAAAATCTATGAGATCAAAAAACCAATAGGCCGATACTGTGTTAAAATCAGTCAATAAGCTGATATCATCCTGAGAAATGGTTGTCATATGAACGTTCAGCGTATAGCAGAACCCCTCTACAGTCCCTCTCAACCATCCTTGCATCACAGAGCTCGGCCTTTCTGCTGTGTGAAGCAAAGATGATTGAGAGCGACTGTAGAGCTGTTCCCACTAGCCCATGCAGCAAAAGTGGAAAATTGACAAAAACTGTAAATCGATATCTTCGTATAGAATAGTCGTCATATTCGTGTTCATGACATTAGTCAAGATCATTTGAGCGCTCTTCAGTAAACAATTCACCATTACATTGATGACGCATGCTGCAAATGTTTCAGGCGTACATCGACCACGAAAAACCGCTTATCTGCTTAATAAATGGTCCTGCACTTGGGATTGCAGTCACGGTTCTACCACTCTTCGAGTACGTTCTTGCTACTGACAAGGTATCTGGGCATTATTTTTCTGAGTGATGAAAAGGGTAGCATCTAAAAATACTAATCCTAGTAGTTGTTTTTAGTGTACATTCCATACTCCGTTTGCCACCCTTGGACAGTCTCCAGAAGGAGCCTCATCCTATACCTTTCCACTTCTTATGGGACAACTCAAGGCGGCTGAGGTTTTGTAACAGTTTTTTGCTTCACAACTACAGAGTAACAACTGCCATTTCCTATTCAGTTCCTGATCCTCAACAAGAAGCTAACTGCTCAACAAGCGTTTGAACGAGGATTGGTCAACGAGGTCTACTTGAAGAGATAGTTATTGACTGTTTTCATATCGAGGCAATCATCTATTTTCTAGGTCATTCCTCATGCAGATTTCGCGAGAAGGGCTGCTGAGGTTGTTGCACAGCATTCATCCCTTCCTCCCGAGAGTCTGCGTATCAATAAAACACTTCTTCGATCTCATCATAAGGATATACTAACCAAAGTCAATGAAGTGGGTGCTTTTTTCACATTGTTAAATAAGCTTTTATATTCTCTTACGATGGGGTTTCTTTTTTAATTTGGATTCCCACTCAATTAAATTTTGTAACTGTATCGATTTAGTTCATTGGAATATCCTATGGGGTTTACTAATTTTTTTTTATTGGTTTCAGGAAGAATGCAGAGTCATATGTGAGCGCTGGCAGTCGAAAGAATGTGCAGCGGCTATTGCTCAATTCCTTAGTCGCTCGAAGAAATAAATGATAGATCTCATTTATTTATTTTTATTCTGTATACGGTTGAGCACCTTTTGTATAAAAAGATTGTTGAGAAAAGTCGATATTCCCTTGTTCTCGCTGCGAATTCTTTTGTTGGTCAAGAGGTGCAGTTTTCGCACCTCACTCGAAGACAGTTTTCGCACCTCACTCGCACTCTCTACCCTCGCGGCGGTGGTGCGTGGGAGCTGCCCTTATCGGTATCAGCTGGTACCAGCCGAGGTAAGCGGTTGGATGAAGGACATATGGTGCGATTCTTTGGCTGGACCACAGCGAACATGCAGTAGCACATGCGAAAGTACTTTTACTCGATATGTACTCCTAACACGGGAAGTGCACGAGGCTAACCTAGGGGATCGGAACGAAACATCCATTTTCGGAAGCACTTATAGAATGATGTTAGTGTATGTATATCATTTTTGCCTAACAGTCCTCGCGCTCAGGGCAGCTCGTCTAAGATTTCCCCATTGCCCTACTCTAGGAGTTCACCTAGGGCTGGGATTCATGAAACGCTGACCAAACCAACAGCTTTTACCATGGTTATCTGACCTATACGTTATGGAGTGTTTGGAAATACAGGGCGCAAAAATTTAGTGTGGTAACACAGTTTTGCTGGGCTATATGTTCTTGAGTCGTAGCTGCAAGCACAGCAGCAATGACGAGGTGGCGCAGTGGGTAACGTACTCTACAGGGTTTGGATCCTGGTATAAAATTCAAAAATGCAAAATAAGTTAAACCGTCAGGATGCAAAATCTCGTCTTTCCGCCGTATGGCTCGATGCTTTACCTACTCGTCCACGTCACAACTGCTGCTGTGCTTGCAGCTACAACTTAAGAACACATAACCGGGCTAAACCAGGTTACCACACAAAGTTTTGTGTCCTGCATCTCCGAACACTCCATAGTGTATAGGACAGCTAACCACGATAAATACGGTTGGTTTGGGCAAAGTTTCATGAATCCCAGCCATAGATGGACTCCTAGAGTAGCGCAATAGGGAAATCCTTGACACGCTCTCCTAAGCGCATCAGGACCATTGGGTAAAAATGATATGCATAAATTAGCTTCATCTTAGACAATGTTTCCGAAAATAGATGTTCCGTTCCGATCTCCAGGGTTAGCCTCGTGCATTTCCCTTGTAGGGTGGTTTGCTCAACTGAGTTTTTTTTTTTTAAATAGGGATGTTTGATATCTATTAACAAGACTCGCAACCAACACAGAGCTGTTTAAAAATGTACCCAAGAACCAGTTAGCAAGCATGATCGAGACTTCGACAGGTATGTTGGGAAAGGAGTCGCTGCAAGCTAAGGAATTGATTGCTGACATAGGCCCTATTTGGGAACCTTAGCAGTGAGTTGAAATGCTATTAAAATTGCCGGGAGGTTACTCAGCTTATGCAATGACTCATGGAACACTTTCATCTCAATGTCAAGATGTGTTTCTGTCCTCTCAGCAGCAGAGCCTTCTGTATGGGCGTCGTTGATGTTCATGGCCGCTTAAGCTGCATTTAATCCACGATTGAAGTGGTACAGTTGGAGGTGTCGGAGTTGTTCGTTCTGGTAGAATTAGGAGGTCACACTACATGCGATAGAAAGCAAGGTAATGCGGGTATCAAGGAAATCGAGTATGGTATTTGCAAAGAGTAAAGCAAAAGCTACAAAATGGTCTATGTTGCGCAATGGAATTCCAGCAGAAAAAAAAACCAAGCTGAAAACAAAAAACACACACGACCTCATTGACCAACTCACAATCAGTAGAATTGCAGCAACTGCCGGATGCTCAGTGTCAGAATGTTTTCAGTTCGGCATCAGAGATTTCGAATAATTTCCTTGTACACTAATACAGTAGGCGTCAATGGCGGTGACCCGTCTGCGGCTTCAAAAAGCACGCGGCGCGACTGCACCGCTCACGGTAGAATCGTCGCTGCGGAGGCGAATCTGGGTTTTCTTAATAGTTGTTCATCACATTTGATGGCGACTAATAAGAAAACTAACTGACTATCAAGAAAAACCCATTGTTTGATGTCCCGGAGAGAGTTTCTGCGCGAGCGGCGCGGTCGCGCCGCGCGCTTTGCGAGGTCGCAGACCGGTCACCGCCATTGACGCCCACTGTACTCGGTTAGACACGAATCCAACTATTGGAAAGCAGTGGCGGACGCAAGGGGTGCCCCCATCCC
>JARK01001418.1:499923-513413 GCA_000688135.1 Ancylostoma ceylanicum
GGGGGCCCCCCCCCCCCCCCCCCCCCCCCGAGAATGTGTCGCACAATTTTTGAAATTACTTCACAATACGGATAAAATCTTACATTCTTACATTTACACATTGATGTATTCTTATTTGTTTATTTTTATTATTATTTTTTAAAGCATTTTTTTTATTAAATTTTTATTATTATAATTAATGTTTTTATTAATTTTGTTTCCCATTCGGGTCCCTCAAACGGCGGAACCCTCAATTTTTTCCCAAGTCCCCCTTCCGCCACTTTTTGCGTCCGCCACTGCTGGAAAGGTATAATTTTGGTGAAAATTCGACAAGTAGAAGTCACCGTGTAGCTGAATCTCAGTGCGACCAAATCAGGGATTTTGACAATTTTGAGTGCAAACTTCCCTGTAAGAATTAGCATGGAGATATAATTTAGTTTCGCTACGCATCCCTAGTGACTAGACACAGTGTTGATAGAAATTAAAAGTTTCAAGCTCTATGTGGACAGAGATAACGAACAAAAGTTCAAAAAGTGATTTCTTTCTGGACAGTACTGTACTATATCACCGCAGAGATTTTAATGAGTCACGGTCGACGAGGATCCACATAACATTGTGCCATTCAAGGATCATTTATCGTTTTCTCCATCGCGTTAACACGGGATGTGACTTCCACTCCAAAAAAAGTTAGAACATTGTAAGGCGGTAAGACGTAACATTTACAACAAATAGAGTAGAAGAGGAATGTGGGATACTCACTTGAGCACCCATCTACGTGGACAAGTAATCTCCTATTGCTTCCTGACATTTCCAAATAGGCGGTGAATCCGCACAGATAGACCTCCTCTATCCGTGTTTTCTGTTTCGTTCCGCTCACTATGGGGCAGTTCATACTAGAAGCGTGCGTTTGACGAGCGTGCGTCTAGATGATGAGTGATAGGGTTAGTCGCTCCGCTTGCGTCTGACTGGGCCAAAAATACGGTAACAAAGACAATGGCAGCTAGAAAATAAACTTCGGTGTAATTTGGAGTTTTGTCATTCTTCGTTCTATGTTCATTGCTCCCGACAGACTAAAAAACAAGACAACCTACGGTAATGTATTCCATTCGGTAGAAATCAGACCCCGAGACATTCAGTGAAGTCGCGAACCGCGTGGTTGGGGTCAAAGTGATCCATCGTTTTTCGGACTTGAAAATTCCGGATTTCTATGGGTAGGCCTTGAGTGCCTCGAAAACCTAGTGATGCAATCGATTTTATTGTGGGCAATTGAACATCCACGCAGGAAATCCAGCAGGTTCTAAAATGTGTTGTTTGCACGGTCTTGAACCAGACGAAACCTAACCGCTGGAGCACTGTAGTGGTAAAATGCCTCGAAACAACCTCCCAGTTGAGTTTGACTTCGGGGCAGAACACGCTTGTTCAGAAGAAAAACACGCGTTGTTACCGTATATTTGCCCCCTCCCCCCTGTAGTATAAATTGCCCTTATAGCTGCACGTTCACTTCATATGTAGTACACTAGAGGAACATTCAAAACAAGCATTCCATCCACTGCTTCAAAGGGATATGTCGTCACTGGGCTTTTGCTGTTTTGTTGCTCGCAGTTATCCCTAATTGATGCCATTAATGGAGCAGTTGCGATGTAATTCGCTCTCAATTCGCGTACATAACTCACTCCACCACTGGTGCCGCATCATTCACCGAGTTTCTGCAAGCAAATCTGACCGCAGTGCTTTATATGTCGTCAGAAGAAGCTCCGTATTTGTTTCTTGGCACGTATCGATTCCTCTTAGCGCTAATTCACCTAATTGTCCACCGAGAGAGGTAGAGTGAGACTCACTTCCCCGGAGAATACTGGCTCAATCGCCTCTCGCCGTCCCACGGATATCGCTTGTCGTATTAGGCTTCCAACCACTTATTCGGCGCTTCGTGGCCCGTTCAAGCCTCCGGATATTTGCCTTTCAGCATGTTCGAAGTGCATATGAGTTTTTTGTGAGCTGCTGCCGGGCTGAGGCAAATAATGCAAATTACAAGGCGAATGGGCTGACCTTTTCAAAGGCAGCGCTCGGTGCCAAGTGCAGCATAAAATTCTCTCGTTCTCCACCGGAGTTGTTTGTCTGGCTGTACGTCGTCTCGACAGCTGCATTCAACACCTAAGAGTATCGGAACTTTATTTCGAGGTGTAATTCCACGCGTAGATCCTTCTCAGATGGGATCAGTCCTTAATTTCCCTATCTTTCCGATTGCGGAATTGCTTTCTGTCTCATTTGACGATTGTTGCAGTGAAAAGAACATAATAATGCCTGCGTTGTATAATATGTTGTATAATATGCTTCCTGATACACTCCAATCTTTTTTTTTTGTCCACCTCGTGTGCCTGTAAAACTCACTGTGGTTACTAGCAGGAAGACAACATTTAGAGAACAATGGTTATCATTACCTCTGAATTTAAGGGGTGGTAAAGAAACATATTAACGCGTTAGGAGCGGCCACCCTAGATTTTCATCACTTCGTGAGCTGTGTTTGTGAGCTGAAATTTGCAAAACAGCAACATGTGCCCCTGCTTCCTACCTACTCTTCAACCATTTCATGGCAATAAATCAAACAACAGTTTCCTGTAAAATTCTTATTAAAAACGAGACAATATCCATACGAATGCAACTAGTGGACATATTTTCATCCATATATTATTCTATTATAGAAGTGCCTGTTCGAAAATTTCCAAAATTTGGAGATTTCGCATGTAGAATTTAGAAGTGATCCTCTGATCTGAGAAGATACATATTGACAAGATGACAAGATGTAGCATTCACAGGAAGTGCTAGAGTAAACTGAAACCGAGATAAGGTACCATTTTGCTTTGCTTAGATTACTTTTCCATTAAAAAGTGCGCTGTCTTTTGCTGGACGAGACAATGCTCTTATGAAGAATTTCATGCTGTCCTAATATGTATGGTGTAATAAAATTAAGAATATCGTCTTATATTAGGGTGTTAAGTTGGAAAAGCGCGTTTTTGCATTGAACAAATTATTTTTTAAAAACAAAGATCCACCACCCTAGTCTGAGTTTAATGCAGAATTAGTATTGTTGAACCTTCGACATCTTCCACAAAAATTATGAGCGCTCTATTGTGGAATGTCGCAGTGCACACACACAAAGTTTGGTTTCGTCACAGTTTTGGAATTTTTCTCTTCCATGTAAGGCTTAAACGACGCAAGTAAGTGGTCATCTGGAAGCGCAAAGTCTGGGCTATTAGGCGGTCCTAAGTGCGGTTCCCGATTCCAGATCTGAAGAACAGGGCAGTCGAGGAGTCGATTTTCAGTCACAAGTCCGGTTCAGTTACCCAAGTTCGGGGCCATTTTCGAGTAATCCATTCTCGCATGGATTCAGCTCTGTAATACGGCAAAAATTCTCTTAATTCTTTATATGGTCTGCGGTGGTGCTCAGCAGCAGTTTTACACTCTTTTACTACATAAAACCCTCGAACGCAAATTCTGGAATTTTGGTCGGTCTCCTTATAAATTCCTCTAAAAAATGAATAATGAAAGGATGTTCGACAGCCCACATGCGAAAAAATTCTCCATGATCTGCTCTTCCAGGTGATATCAAAGGTTTGACAGAAAATGTTTGGCAACACGTTCATAACGACGTCGAAATTTCAGCGCGCATTTCCAACTTAACACCCTAATAATTAGAAGTCCGCATCTATGGTTGATCTAGCCATAGGTTCCGGGGGAAATATCCACGTGGATCTCTGCTTCCGCGGAATTTTACACATTCATTGACAAAGTCCGATGAACTTTACGTGAATGGTGCACTTTGAAGAAAACGACGGATCTTTCTGCCGAGTTTCTCGAAATTCCCCACAAAATTTAGGCGGAAACTGCTGCCGCAGTGTAACCAGAGATGTGAATGGGCGCGACTGATGTCTTTTCTTCGTAGGTGACAGGGAGACCCATGGTGTTTGGAGGAAGACCCTGTCCACAGGTGTCAATCTCTCGGACACCACAATGCGTACCTCAGCCGTTCGCGAGCGAAAAGTTGATAGCTTCGGCTTTCTTCCCTCTCTTCTAGTTTTTGATGAAATTTTGAAATTTTACGTTGGATCTGCATAAAGCAGAATGGCTTGAAGTCTCACCGAATAATACGACCGCTTCCGCCAGATTGTGGAAGAAAACCATGTGTTTCTTGTTATTTAACTATACCACCCTATTATATAGGGATTTAGCTGCTTTGCAAAACAGCGGATGTGACGACCTGCTGAGCAGTTTCCGGCTTTCTATATTTGACGCCTGAACTCCCTGCATACTACATATATCTTTAGATACAAGTGAGTTCTGTCGCTGAGCGCAGCAGGACTCAACAGCTTCTCACCCAATTGTCTGCCAAACCAGTGGTTAAGAATATGCGTTCTTTGTTCCGTATCACATTTACATTTAGGTCTTACTCGGTTGCTTCATGTTACTTACGAACTTCTGCTTAGCCCATGACCGCCGGACCATTGATCCATGTGAAAGGAGGCCATTCGAATAACATCGCCAGCAATAATTTATGAGCATTCGTGAGCAGCAATTGGGCTGGCCTAATAAAGGTTTTTCCTCCTAGACATCAGTCTAGAGCATCCACTGACTTACTGCTCACTATAACACAATGCCTCTTCTTGCTTCGAAGATTACAGCAGTTCCTTTCAAAATTCAAACTCAGGCATCTGCTCCGCGTGATGAGGTTGAACCAAGCTGCTAGTTTGTTTTTGAATGAATTTTTCTTTTTTCTGGAAAAGCGAAAAAATCTGCAGCTGTAGTGACAAGCTGACAAAAAATAATATTTCCCTCTTCTACTTCAATTTTTTTAGAGAGTAGTACTCTTTTTTAGGTAACTTCCACTTTCTACTTCTCTGCGAAATTTTGAGAGTGCAAGTCTCATTGTCCTTCCCGATATTGTGCGCCGAATGCGGAGAAATTCGCCATTTCTTGGATCAGATGCACCCAGACAAACCTTTGGAACTTCCGCGGAGCTTGGTTCACTACTGGAGCCCGAATTTCGTCACTTACGCGGAAATATGACTTCACTAATCAATTTTCTCGGAACTTCCGTGGAAGTTCCGCGCAAGTTCCGAGTGGAGACGCAGAGAAAATGCTAGTTTCGCAACTTGCGCAGACTTCACTCAAAATTTGCAGTGATGTGTTCTGTCTTGACTTCAGCTGGCAATGCAACCGAAGTGAAATACGAATTTTTTTTCGTATGTTTTCATCCAAAATCCATTACAGTATGATCGAATAATTACATCCATGTTCACGAATTTTGGGAAAAGCTCATACCAGATGCAGGTACATACGTAGCACAGTCAGAGGGCGCCTGTTGAGGATGTCTCTTCTAGAACAAAGTTACGTGTAAAACAGCTGCGGCTACACCACGAAAGAATTTTTGAGGTGGTTCAAAACTTGATATTTTTGGTCTCGAGAGTTGTGGACACGTCTATCCCTCCATGTTGCTCGGTCTTATCCATTCACCCCAGTTACGGTTGGCCTCATCTTGAAAGAATTACGTCACCCTAGGTTGATTTCGGAACTTCCGCGGAGCTTATTCGGAACTTCCGCAAATGACTCGGCGGAAGTTCCGAATAAGCTCCGCGGCAGTTCCGAAAGTTTGTCTGGGCAGTTGTTTGATTACTTAGAAGATGCAGTTAGAAACATCGAATCAGCGACTACTAATTCATTCCTCTTTTATTATGTAGTGAGTTGGCCCTAAAGTCCTGCATCAACATTTATTTCTTCTTGGTTTCTTGGTTTTCAACTGGAATTCTTTGGCGACAGAATGTGTTAGAAAATTTCACTGCTCTTTCACCCATAAAAGTTGGCAGACCAAGTTCCGTCCACGTATAGTAATGCTACAATATTTCGAAGAAAGTGCAAAATTTGGTGCAAGACTTTCAGGTCGACCTACAAAATTTCCTTCACGTTCTCTGGCTGTTCCTGACTCCAGCATCAGTGATAGAATACGAGTAGAGTCGCCGTTATAATATTTTAATTCATTTATGGTTCTGGCAGCGCTTTGTAGCCGTTCAGCAGCGATGATCCATAGATTCTGACACTTGCTGAAATGTATTATCTGTATTCAGTCTGGTTTTAGAGGTGGCTCTACACCTTCTCAGATCACTGTAGCACCTTGTCCTCCTCTCAAAGGAATCTGGCTCAATTCCTTACCGATCCCGAAAGGTTACAGGTCCGAGTGCATGATATTCACCTTCCAGTGCCATCACATGGTGAATCTTAGCTGGATCTCTTCGGCGCTCCTAATAAGTTTATTCTGTACACAAACAAGGAAGTGTCTTAACTTCGGGTCACCCAGGAGTAATGAGGTTGTGAAAGAAAGGCGTTGCAGAAGTTTTCTAGTTCTGGAGTGGGAGTGAAACGTTCTCGGATTTGTTCGGTGCTTCACTTTTCTTCGCTGTTCCAGGGTTATCTTCGCTGTTCTAGGATCTAGGTATTCTTCGCTGTTCTGGGGTTTCGCAGGCCGGACCTTTTCGCGATGGTTTGAATGGTCTCATGAGAATGCGTGAATATTTTCTGGGTAGGTGATCTGGATAAAATCTCAAAGTCGTGCTTGGAAGTTGAGGCCATTGTATTCATTATTAATAATATTTAGCTGGATAGGCTATTCTGAAAAAAAAAACTCGGAAGCCGACATTTTAGAATAAGTGCACATGCACAAATACGCCAGGAAAACTCTAGTGGAGAAATTCACGATTCTTGAAAATTCCACTATTTTTCTAAAAAAACCATACTTGGGCTGTGATCCTATTATTGGCTATCGTTGTACAGCCATATTTGCTATTTACTATATTCCTAGGCCATTGGTCTAAGCCTAGGGCCATTAGCTTCAGTTCTGCGGTGGAGTCTTGAGTGGGTCCTACGCACATACTTCTTACATCATTTTTTTATGAAATTGCATTGCCATAAAGGATATAAGGCTGCCATTTGGTCACGTATGTAACTTTCATTTGCTCCCCTGTTTGCCGAAAGTGTTCCAGGGCCAACTGAAGCCATATGGCTTCCAGAGGAACCTTCTGCAAATGTTGCGAGTATTCCTCTTCATTTTGCCGACCGAGAGCTGAGGACTCGCGCTTTCTGCGCATGACTGCGAGGAATGAAGCTGCGATTGTCAAGCGGTTGTTTTTTGTTTCTCGAACCCCAAAATTTATTTAACAAGGGAGAAAGTGGTTTCGCACCTCCTTCGCTCCTCGTTTTTTCCATTCGTTCCGTGATGACTCAAGGAATTTTTGTTCTTCACACAAAGACTTATTTTGCAGGAGATAGAGCAGCCGAGCGACTTGGTGCAAAATGCTCCTCGGAAGTGAGTGCTTTCCGCGCTATGAGGTAGGTGTGTTTATCATTGGGACATCCCATTTGCATGATGTAACTCGCTCTGACTCCCGTTCATTGCTTTGCCTGGTGTCTTTGCTGAGCGAGGAGTGCTCTTTCTATTCTTCAAAGTCTGCTTAACAAAGTGTTTGATCACCACAAGTAGAAGTCTGTTCTATTATGGCATGAGTACCAGCAACTGGAAAGGAATTCACGTACCATAACCTGGCTACCACTTCTCAAGAGTTGCTCCACCCAACTCCCTTGATTTTTTCAACGTAGCTGTCCAAAAAAGAAACCCCACGAGTTTGCCCACATTTCCGCTGCCGCCGCCGCACGCATTCCTCTCGAGGATGCCCTTTCCGTTGAATGCGCTTTCGGCGGAGCATAAAATATGAGGATAAAAGCGATTGGGTTGTGGGGCGGTGGATGTGCTTGTTGTTCAGAGTTCAGATGTGAGAGTGGAAGCTCGTCGTCGAACTCTAAGTGTCAAGTCTGAACATTAAAATTCACTGGAGTATGGCTCGCGATTGACGCCCATTGTCCCTTTATCCCGAGAATCGCGCTCACCTAATTGCAGCACTTCCAAGTCTTGAAGACGTCGAGTGGCAAAGCAGAAACGAACAGAAGTATCACTCAAGACTGATTCGCTCCGATATGCATGCTTTAATCAGCGCTTTCTCCGCTTCCGCGCGCTTACCGAACTTGCAGCTCCTTCTTCCACAACTCGGCGAAGCTAGCTAGCCCAGTGTCTCTAAGGCGGCGCTTGGTAGAGAACTTGGTATGTCACTACAAGATTGAATTTGGTGCTTTTCTTCCTCGAAGTTATTGATCCACTTGGTCTTGGGTCTGTAAATATTATATTAAGGTTTCGAAATCTATGTAGGTAACTGCAAACAAGGATTCGCTCACAACAACTTGAAAGTAAGCATTTAAGTTGTAGAACCTTGTAAACTAACTCAGCACCATCATCTCCATAGGAAATTAGGAACCGGCAAGCTTTTCTTTTCGCAAATATTTTACTAGAAAGCCGTCAAACCACTATTTCATCAGCTTTTCATTGTGGAAAGTCCAGATATTACCAGAAACTTGTTCCTCAAAAGCTAGTAAAATAACTACTTGTTGCGGACGTTCTCAGTTGGAGCATGGTTACCCGGCTTCCTCATTTTTTGTCGCGAAGTTTGGCAAGTATTTGAACACTTCTGGACATGTTTCAATAATAGAATTCGCGCAAAATTGGTCGGATATTTGACAAAATGTGCTGGCTTTTTGAGCATCAATGGTGAGTTCGAAAACGTTAGAGCCCAATGTCCCAGCTAACTGAAACTCTTCCTATTTTACAGCAGCAATAAAGGATTCAGCGTCGAATTTTGATAGCCCACCTCTTCCCGATTTGTTAGGTGATTAAGCCTACGCCGCCGGAATCTGTGTTGAATTTCATTCAATCCAACCTCAATGGGAACCTTTCCAACATCACGTAAGCCTCAGCCGGTTTACGGTCCATACTTTCACGAGGTTGTCAAGCATATTCTTGGAAGTGTGGATATGATTTTCATAATAGAATACTGTAGAATATTTGTGGGACAGAAAATTGAACAATGCGCCATTTTTCTAGGGAAAAAAGCAGGAAATTGCCGGATAGATAAGCACCAATCTTACATATGGTGTTCCAATCAAAACATTGTCATGCTTCACAGAATAGGAAACTTTATGAATATTTCATGCTATCACCATTCGTTTCACTGTTCTTACCTTGCTTTTGACGAAGTTTAGAAGCCTGTATGGTCGATGGCGATGAGACTGTAAAAGTTTTACAGTCTGCAGAAAATTCTAGCATCTAGAAAGTAATTTGAACCCAGGCAGAAGCGAGCTAGGTAGTTATATAGATCGTCATCGTCAACTGATTGAGTTATGTGATTGAAAATTTACCAGTTCTGTCCCTCTAATAATTTTGTGAAACATTTGTAGAATGATTGATAACCCCTATGAATCACCATGATAACAAATGTTTATTTATTTATTTATTTATTTCGATACACTGTTTAAGACAGACGTTAGAAAATGTTAGCGTAAGCGACTCCGAACAGAGCGCTAAAATTGACAAGTACACAATACACAAGTGCAGCCAAGTACTTAGTGTTAACGAGGTTGAATCATCCATAGATAAATTGTGGTCATTTAAAAAGTCAAAAGTTTCGAGGCAGCTCTACTTTTAAATGAAGCAATCGTGCAGCTGGTTTTTACTGTTTTGCTCAGACAAACATACTACATGGATCCTGCACGGGCTGTGAAACTCGTGAATCTACACCTTGTTTGAGGTTTACGATACGAAATCTTGTACGAACTTCCCCTCGTTCTTGACGGAACTATAGTGTAAAAATCATGAATGTGTGTTCCATTAACGCCCTTAATAAATACAGCATATGCAAATGTACTGCACAAGTAACGAGCAAATCAAAGTTTTATAGATTGATCTGCTCTTCTTTGTCTAAAATTGACAACTCGCGGTACTCTGGTTGTGGAAAGAATGCTTTTGCTCATAATGCCAACTGGTTCCTTGGGCAGTGTCCGAGAGCAAAAAGTTTGAGCCAGTAGAACGGAAGTGTTGAAAGTTGTCATTCCAAGGGAACATCCGCCTGTTATTGTATCCAAGTTAATTTTTTTCTTGTTCAAGTCTTTGCATTCTTATCTTTTCACAAGTGATTAAGAACTGAGCCGAAACACTGGAATTGCAAGCTTCCCAAATTTTTCGCGTGGGGAGCATTGAATCGTTATTTTTCGAACCGTAACCCTACCTTTCTCGAGAACTAAGAGAACTGCTCCACAAACGAGGCGCCCTTTACCAAGTTAGTCATGTTCTTCAATGAACTCGGTTAACATAATTGGGTGGATTGGCAGCGTGGGCGGATCCAGCGTGACCGTAAGGACAGAGTCGTAATCTTGAACATTTTTCATTCCATGGCTGTTGCACAAGCACTTGAAATCAAGATAAAATTCGATGCACCACTTCATCATTACAGGTTCTTTTTAGATTTTGAGTTGCGGAGGGTGGGTGGGGTTGCTGTTGACTTTTTCCTCCCCGCACGCGAGCCAAAACAAAAGCATCTAGTGTTTGCCTGTAAAATTTAATGGGCAGCGATTTTGGACTACCAGCTAACTGGTATTTTCGTACAGGGCTCGGAAAGAAGCGAAAAATGAATGGGCATATGCTTTGGACAACGTGTGTCGCTGAAACTTTTGAGAAATGCTTGCACCCTCATTGGTCAGCCTTCACAAGTAATGGTAAAACTAGCATTTTGGTTGAAAAATCGTTTTTTAGTAGAAAGCGTAGAATCTTCTCCTCCCGGAATGTCCGTGGATCCCGCCACGAGTCTTGACGAAACTGCTATTGGTTAGGATTCATTGACGTGTAACCTAACTATACCAGGTGCTGGATGCGTCACCAAAGCTACCCTGGGTAAACAAACCAAATCTCACGTCCTGCTTCTCCGAGCGGGTTATCGTATCTTGAATCCCGCCCTGCCCTCACAGAAACTGCCTCAGTGGTCAACCATAACAATTAACATTTAAATTTCTGAAGTTTTCGTAACAAAATAAGAACTTAAGCTCCGTTTCGTAGCTACCATTAAACGAAGACATTAGGGAAAGAATAAGACCTTTCCCGGAAATCATAAGGGAAGATCTTGTAAGATAGAACAGAGGAAAAAATCAGTTAACAGAACAAAGGAGAAGATTCACCAAACCTATTCTGCTACCAAGTCCAAGCCTCCTTTCTTCTCTATCCCGAAGTCGCAAATGTAGATCTCGAACTTGGGTAATTAAACCTGGTTAAATCAAATAGTTCATCATAGCCTGAACAGCGCTGCTCCAGTCTGTTCGAAGGGCAAACTTCGATCGCCGCCCGGCGATAATTTGATCGGCCCTTTTTTTTCCGGCGACAACTGTAATATGCGGCCGAGTGCGTCGCCTAGGTGTCTCTCGTCTAGCGCTTGCCAGCGGCTATTAATCTGCTGTTGAGTTAGTCGGAAACTCGGACCTGTCAATTACCTGGAAGGAGAGGAATTCCATTTCCGAATCTTCCCTTCTTGTTCAATGGATACTCTTCTGAAATTCGGCTCGTTTTCGATGGCTTCTTCAGAGAAGAACTCGCACTCGAACCATCATTTCCTTCCGTCCTTCAATCTTGTGGGTTCGTTTTCTGCTTATTTCTATTCGACTTTGTTTCTTGCTATAGAGACAGATTAAATTATTTCTAATGAGCCTTATTCACTGCAAATGCTGGAGAAAAAGCCTATGGTTTTCTAGAGAGTCCCGGCTTATTCCTAACTCAGGATCTACATACACATTTGCTACCAAACGTTGGACGAAATCACGAAACGTTCTTCGGGAAACGTTCGAGCAAAATGTTCCACGTGTTTGATCCAGACTGCATATGGAAGTTTCTTTGATTATGGATATTAGTTTCCAAACTATTGTTAGCCTTCCATCCTGGAGCACAGATTCCTCTTTTAACTCAATTTTCCGGGATGAACACCTTGATCCTTAGGAAGCCTGGTAATGTCACAGCGCGACAATTTCGAGGCTTCACTGCGGAAAGCCATGTCTGCGTGGGCTTGCAGACAAGCATGTTTCGCATGAAAGCAGCTGCATGTGCAACACTTGTCGCCGTGGAAAAGGAGGAAATCAATTTTTTTTGCTACCATGGAGTTTTCCATTTCGAAGCTTCTCATTTTCCAGTGAGATGCCTTTTAGCTAAAATGCGAGACGTACTGGAAACGTTATGCCTGAATGGTTCCCAAGAATTAACCAAAATAACTTCTAGAACGTTCAACGAGAATTTTTTTCGAAACGTCTACCCCTGCAGTGAACTGGAAACGTTGGGATTGTTTTGCAGGATCTATGGGAAATTTCGGAAATGCATTTGAGAACTGCTAGGTTTTATTTATTTGTTTATTCATTATATCAGGAAGAAAACAATGAACTGAACACGAATCCATCAGTCTCGTTCCGTGAGTAGGGATAAATTTCCTATACCAGCGAACTTTGGAGGGATTAGCAAAACTATCTACATAGCTCGTCAGTTCACCACACAGAGGACGGAATTATTTTGAAGTTGAAAAAGCTATTTATGGTCTTCAGCGTCTCGCTTTCCTTGTTTCCATATGGTCTCCTCAACAGTGGAGAGAACAAGAGAAGATATGGTAATTTCAAGCTTAGTTTCCGCCCCTTAGTTTTGGCCCTCCTCAATTTTTCGGATTGATAAAGTGGAGGTTCTTCGGGATGCCTAACGTAAATATGGCAATCGTTTTGCACCTACTTATCGATTAGTTGGCATTATCAATTTTTTCGCTTTCGTATGAGTCAGAAGAAAGGGTTGTCGATGTTTTTTTTTAACAAGGTGATCGTCGAGATGACTGATCGATTGGATACTTTAGTATCAGTAACTATTCGCATCGGTGTAAAATTCCGAAAGTAGTAGAGCTCCCGAACAAATCTGGGTATGCCGGCTCGTCAAACGTTTGCGTTTCGTGGCTTGTGGGCCCATTCGAAAAGTAGTAATTTGGAATATAGTGCTGCGAAAAAAGTGCGCGAGTAGTTCCTGCTCTTCAATCATCCTCATAACTGGCGGGTCTTAATGGTGTTATTGAATGGAACCATTTTCCGTATATCACTTTTTGTTCTGCTCAAATATAGGCCTGCAATGCTGGCTTTCAGAGCACTGCTACAATCCACTTCCCTATCCAGTTACTTGTGCATTCATAGATGAAACAGCACTCAGTTGAAATCCTCGTCATTATCAAGAAGAATGAAACAGTATTACCTACAAAAAGGCGTCGCAACTTTAGCTGTCCTCATTAGTGACTGCTGCGCTACGAGAGGGGAAGAACATACGATGAAAAGGGGAACAAATGTGGAAATAGAGCGTGTAGTTTTTTTAGTGCAAAAGTAGTTTAAAAGTAGTTTTAAAAGGCTGTTCGACCCATTTGAAAAGGTCAATCAATGCTAAGAAGCCTTTCTTCGAAGATTCAGTCCCCTCAGTTATACTCCTACTACCAGAATGTTACCAGAGGTGATTTTTTGAAATTAACTGTAAGTTTGCGATATCTAAGAATAAATAATGGAGATATGTACACCTTTGGGGGCGGGTGGGG
>JARK01001418.1:543790-582181 GCA_000688135.1 Ancylostoma ceylanicum
GGCGGACGCAGAAAGTGGGCAGGAGAGGGGGGGGGGGCGTGGGAGAAAAATTGGGGTCTCCGCCGTTTTGGGGACCCAGACGGAAAGTAAAACTAATGAAAAAATTAATTTTAATAATAAAAATCGATATTTAAAAACATAAATAAAAGTTAACAAATGAAAATGATATAATGCAAGATTTTTATTTGTACGGTAAAGTAATTTCAAAAATTTGGTGACCCATTCTCGAAGGGACGCCCCCCCCCCCCTGCGTCCGCCACTGCGCTCAACATATCCTAGTGAGAAAAGTTTAAACGTTTTTCGTACGGAATCAATGCGAATTTATTTGTGATTATTTGCCATTGCTGGGCTAGCAGGAACCGGCACTTCTCCTCTGCTCAGTACAAGCTTCCCCTCCAGACTCCACCTCTCCGCTTTTATACTGTGCTTTCGGAATGCTCCCAACTAGACAACCGCCTTTTACAGGTAGCAGGTCTCGAATGGGTCAGTTGAAATCTCGGTTGCGACGAAATCTTCTGCTGATCCTCACCATTTTGGGTGTTGTTATTGGAGTGTTAGGTGGCGGACTGTTAAGGTAATCGTGCAGTCGTAACTTACGTATCTCTTGAAAAAGATATGATATCCAGGTACCTCCAGCCTTCGCCTGATGTGGTGAAATATATTGGCTTTCCTGGAGAACTGTTTATGAACATGCTGAAAGCGATGATTTTACCGTTGATCGTCGCTAGTCTGATATCAGGTTTGCTAGCTGTTTTTTTTTCACTTTTGGTACAGAGATAATTGTAGAGATAGTGAACGGATCAATAACTGATATTTGAACAACGTGAGGTCTACGGGAGTAAATTCAGGTGAAGGGCAAAAGCTGAGCACATGTCCGTATCAGTAATTATTATTATTGACTACGCTTACTGCTAAAACTTCTAACAGCATTTAATTATATTATGCATACACACATGTATGTGCTGATTGTTTGTGAAAAGATGCATTACGAGTACTGCAGCTGTTCCGAAGTAACATAATTCAATATTCATTGGTGAAGGTGATGCGATGTTCATCAAGTCTGTGGCGACAACTGATACGAGTTAACGGTGTCAATCAAAAACGGACAACTTGGATCTCTCACAGGGACGAAGGCGGCGAACTCCGGGACCCTCTGCCGGCTCACCTGAGGGAGATCTGAGGCAGTTCCGAATGGGCCCCGGATGCGTTTAGCACCACTTTTGCGGCGCGAGAACTGCTGCTGAGACCCACTACAACAAGTTGTCAACCGCCCCAAAACAACTTGGAGACGATGTTTCAGTTAGCAAATCGTTGTCGACAAGTTTGACTTCGTCATGTCATCTAAAAACAACCTCAACCTGTCAGCAACCTTGTCTCCGAACAACTTGTCCACAAGGTAGAGCCAGAACAAATTGTCGCCCACAGAGAGTAAAGGCAAGTTGCGGGTTGCATTACAGTTTACAGGTTACAGGTTGCTCTAGGAGGTTTGAATGGTCTCTAAGGCTGTAACATTCCTTTTCATTGGAAAAATTTCCATTGAATTTTCGAAGTTTTGAAAGCAACCTCAAAGGTACCCGTATCTGACCCGAGCTTCACTCGAAACGCTACATTATCGGCCCTGATGGTTATACGAAATAGAGTTTTTGAAAGAAATAACTGACGATTTCTATCGTTCTACTCCAATCTCCACTCTGGTTGCCTGCTACACTTCCCGAGGCAGCGGGAAACCACGATGTATCGGGTTTTCCCCATGTCTCTGAAAAGCAGGCCTGCAGCCTTGGTGGAGCAGACAACCAGAGTGGGCCGCGCGGTCATGCCCTTTGTCTACGACCGTCTGGAGTTGAATGTATGTGTGTATGTATGGCTCAGTACGATAAAAGTACCGGCAGGGTGTTGAAATTGCGGAAGTTTTCAAGGCACTTTTCCCTCTCTTTCATCTCTCCGAAGTGGCGTGGAACATCCGCACTCTGGAAAATCGATGAGTGATGTCAAGCTTCACCGCAAGTTAGACCAGTGTATGTGACTCATCGCCCAGAATGTTGCCCTTTTTGCGGCACTTGTAGCCTTTCTCTAAGGTGCAGCTGCAGTCCACAAACTGTTTACTGCGCAGAAGTAACTGCTGCAGCTGCATCCCCGCCTTCCATCGACAGTATGTAAAGGCGGTGCAGCCTCGCTGTACACTGTTCCCTCATACCATTTTATACTATTCATTTATTCATGTATTTCTTGATTTCATTTAATGAATCTCATTACACGTACCTTAGATTTTTACGGATAGTTAACAATAAAGTTTAATTACCCAAGTTTGAGAGCACGAAATGGCATCTCCGTCTTTGCCACCTACTGTCACCATCCCTGATCAGCCTCATCCCTTGCAACTTTATTGTTCCGAGGAGGCAACCTCATCTGAGGAACAGCCGCACGACAAGAGCTCATTGCGGTATGCCTCCCATCAAGAATCCTACTCGAGACAAACTCGGACTTACTCCAGAAAGAAATATTTCAGAGATCATATATTCCGCATATTCTGGTACCGATAGCATTGAACCGATCCCCCGTACAAGTAGTTCAACACTGCCAGCAAGAAAAAGTCGCCAATCCTGCGGTGCTCCGGCATCATTCCACTCTCTAGCTGGTAGGGCACCAGTGCTCGAGCCATCTCCAATCAGCCAAGCACTGCCATTTTAGACACCGGACAATTTCTGGCACCATTTAATTGGTCTCACCCGTTAGCCCATTCCGTGCAACCACGTCACATCCAACGGCATAATCTGTCGGAACGACAGATTTCCAATGAACTCCCTGTAAACGTGTATAAACACGTGCCTCACTTGATGTATCTTTCCCTCCGATTCGTGCAGTCCTTACTTCCAAGGGTGCCACCAAATATGAAATTGGTTAGGACATCGATCCGATTCATCGAGCTCCCCACACTCGATGACGCAATTCGCTTCCGCAACGATTCGGCGCGGGTTCTCCAAGCTACACTTAACCGCTCGGTCGCCCGCTGCCTTCAAAACGCACGCCGGCTCCGAAAGACGTCCGATCTTCGCTGTTGAGCTCACTAGTGATCCATGGCAAACACCCGGTCGTCTATCAAGTTGGGACAGTCACGCCTGACAACCTCGTTCTAGAAGCGAAAGACTTCTTCGTTTTCATGGCAGACCGCCTCGAGTTACATTACATACTTCTTGATATGTGCTCGGTCAACATCGAAAACAGGACGTATGGTTACGGCAGGACCTTGGTCTCAGCGGAAGATTTTGTCTGGGTATAAGACGTCATTCCCACCATCACCGCCATCGCCTCCCCGCACAGTGTACCTTCATTAAGCTAAGATCCCGCGTACCGCCGCTCTTGAGACTGATACGGCGTGTTTTATATATTTATTTTTTTGCCAACAAGTTTCGTGTTTGTAACACCTACATCTAGGGACAGCACACACAGTGGCACAAGTGTGACCCAATTTCGGATTCCACAGCTACGACGACAAGTGCACAAGCTGATCCGTCGGTGGTTGCCATGCCAAAAACTCAACAACCTCATCTACAGGTATTCCGCTCAGGCAGACCTTCCGGCTCGACGTGTTACACAGAGCCGACAATTTCAACACGTCGGAGTCGACTACTTTGGACCAACTACGGTCAAATCGGAAGGCCTCGAATGTGTACCTAACATGTTGACAGTACAGCTAAATGATGCCCTGAGCGATTCTTTGCCCGCAGAGCAGTGCCAGGTACGATCACTTCCGACGACGCACCGTACTTCCTACTCAGCGACCAGATTCTGCGTAATGCCGCATCTCAGACAGCGCAAAATGTTACATGCATTGGCAGCGACAAGGGGAATACAGTGGCAAACAATCATACCTTATGCGACTTGGCGAGGAGCGTTCTATGAAAGACTGATTAAAACAGTCAAGAACTCCTTGTACAAAACTGTCGGTAAAAGCGATCTTGACGACGGAAGGGCTCAGTACACTACTCGCGGAAATAGAGCGGACTCTCAATACACGTCCTCTGACTTATCAGCAGGAACACTGGGATGATCGTCTACCAATTCGTCCAATCGATTTCATTCAGAGATGTAATTATTGGATATCACTAGGAAGGATTGAAAACTACCGAAGACGATCCGGAGTACACTACAACAGAGAAAGCTCTGCAACTCCGCACGAGACGTCAAGCTAAGGGAGCATTACGATCCTCCCACCAACTCTCAGAACGTTTCTCGAGAATGTAGCGCTAACAGTACATCACAGCGTTGAGGGAATAACATACCTGGTACCTCGCTGGTAACTATGGCAGACCAAAGCCTACCAAAGCAAGAAGTGTCGTCTTCATCGCGAACCCAAATCTTCCACGAAACACGTGGAAAATGGATCGCGTTGTAGCGGCCACGCCGAACAAGGACGGAATCACACGTGAAGTGGAAATTATCCTGCCCAGCCGCAGAAAGACGTGCAGACTCATCAATCTTCTAGTTCCACTCAAGATTGATAATGACGGATAATGACGGAGAGGAGGAGCAAGAACTTCGAGGACCCCTCACACCCGATCCCACTTCCGATGACGAACCGCAGCGGAGAGAGATGCACCAGGACGATAGCGAACACCACGTACGAGAAAGTGTACCACCTCAAGCATTTGTATGACTGTCATCGCCATGTTTTATTTATTATCATCGAACTCTTGTTGTTCCTACTCGATTAGATTGCTAACTTATTGCTTGAAGTGAATGCCTCTAACGTCCTCTTCGTTTACATTTCTTGTTCACATTATTTACAAATTTTGACCAGTCCAATATCCCTCCCCACTCCAGCGGATGATACCGTGGTCATCGGCGAGGTTGACGGACCTACGAAGTTGGTATCCGGAGCACCGATATACTCCTCCTTCGGTGTTGGCGGCCACTGCTCTTCCTCGCCTTTAAGATCCACGAGGTGCTCCTTCGCCCCTCGGCTCCTGACTAACTGCCTCATTAGATCCACATGTTTTTATGTCATTCATCTCTCACGGTTTTACTTTCGTACTTCACTAATTATCGGCGTCGTTTGTCAAGTAGTTGTTCTTATAACGTCAGCTTTTGTAACCGATAAGAAATAATCAAACTGTCAGCACGATATAATCTTCGACGGAAGCCATGATTGAACTGCGACCTCCTTCACAGCGGTAGTTTCCTAACCACCATTTGTTTACTCGTGCTGACGAGCGCTGTTGAAACCAATGCAGCTTCACTGTGAAGCGTGGAAATCGACGTCATGGAACCCTGGAATGTGCAACAAAAGGAATCCTTGACACAGCAAGTAACATGGCGAGCTACGAAATTTGTTCAGAAAGATACCGTGTGATACGAGACCATCCAGTGGGCGTCAATGGCGGTGACCCGTCTGCGGCCTCATAAGGTACGCGGCGCGACCGTGCTGCTCGAGCAGGAACTCTCCTCGAGACATCAAATTACGGGGTTTTCTTGATATCCAGTTCGTTTTCTTATTAGTTATCATCAAATGTGATGAACAACTATCAAGAAAACCCAGATTCGCCACCGCAGCGACGATTTTGCCTTGAACAGCGCGGTCGCGACGCGTGCCTTTCAAGGCCGTAGACGGGTCACCGTCATTGACGCCCACTGTACCTGAAAAAGAATTCGCACATATTCCGTTAGAGGTTACGTTACGCACACATACTCCACTGGAAATTCTCCAAAGGAACGGAAATAAAAATAGTTCGAGTAGCTTGTCCAGCGACACCCTTCTGTGAGCAGGTGGACTGCTGGTTCTGCACTGCGAATCTCTTAACACATTCGCGACAATGTGCTCAACCGGTTGAGCATGCATGGTGCGACGTGTGGGACCGCGTGCTCAACCGGGTGAGCACGCCATTTTCGCAGTTATATTTTTGTGAAGCAATCTTAATGAGCAAACTCCTACACAGTAGTATACTAATAATTGTTCAAGTGATCTATGCACGCGATGGGCAGAGCAAACATCTTCTCGTACTTCTTTAATGCGTGGTTGAAACTGACAAGTAAAAGAACAATTTATATGAAGATTAACTTACTTACTTACTACCTCCTATGCAGGTGAACTTCATGAATTAGCTCCAAGCTCGCGCATATTCGCGTTTCGGTTTGTCTCAAATTCGCGCATTTTCGAAGTATTATGCAGCAGCGGAAAAATTCCTACCGCGTGGGACCACGTGCTCAAGCGGTTGAGCACGGGTCCTACTTGTGCAAAAGCGCGTGTGTCCCACGTGATACACCATGCCAAAAGCGTAAGGTCGCGAATGTGTTAAATCCGGAGTGTAATCCACGTGCAGTCATTGTCACATTAGTCATAATCTACGGCATTTTAGCGCCGCTCTACACCATCTGCTATGCGCCCGTAGTGTTGAAACTACCTACCAGAGTACTGTTCATGATCGCTCTCACCAAAGTGCGGATCTGTGGAAGGTTTAACTCTGCTACAGAAGCATGCGGAAAGTGATTCGTCGCCGAACGGAAGCTCTAACGTCTACCATGGGATTATCCATTATACTCGTTGTTTGCTCCGTTACAGTCCAGACATGTGGACGTGTTTCAAGTGCGGACAACCACATGTGTGAGATCACCCGACAATAACGAAACCTACAGGTTCGACATAACCCAGATGCTCAAGATGAACACTTACCATCGCGAGGTCTGCTTCCGCCTTTACAAAAAATGCGTTCTTCTCAGAGAAATTCATCTAGAATGGGTACGGCTCCAGCTAATATGTGACAAGCATACATTGCTGTTCACTGGGCACACGCGCCAAGGAGTGGACGCCAAACGCTGTCCCAAAAATGGCAGTTGCAAAGGCACGAAGTGTGTTGGGATCAACACAACAGCATCACTCCCAGAGCGTATACAAGGAAGTGATATTCTAGTGGAAAATTGTGGCGCTCATGGATGCTATTTTTTCCAGCTTATTGTCAGTAGTGGATGCCTGTTCTACCGCATCTACGCAACTCCTGTTAACAACGAGGTCTATGAGATCTTCAACAGCCCACGATGAAGAGAAGTAGTTCTAACTATATCTGGCTGAAACTGCTAAAGACGTGCTCTATCACACAGTAATTCTTCAGCCGAAAATTCTACAGAATATCGAAGCGATGAAGATTACTCTGACTTCTGTCACAGTGACCTCAGCACTGCAGGCAACGTTCATTACCGATGGAAACAACACGGCAAGGCGGACGAGCTTGAACCACCCAACTCTCTTGTGCTCATCTGTGGAAAAAAGTGCAAAATCTTTAATGCGACATGAACACCAATTGCAAATGTGAAATCACTGCTTCTCTATGCACCATCGAGGACACAAGCATTCGGACGGTGTAGTTGTCTGAATATTTCTCTCAGTTCCTCGTAGGATGTTTTTTTCTCATGAAATGTCACGGTCTTACGATGTGAGAAAACGGATTAACGATGCGCAAACTAAAGCAGGTTCTATTAGGCTGGTGCCACACCTGAAAGTGACCTCAAAAGCACCCTTATCTGACACGAGGTTAACTCGAAACGCTACATTATTGATCATTCCCTGGTGGTTATAGGAAGTAGAGTTATTGAAAAAAACTGATGGTTTCTATCGTTCCACTCCGACCGCTTCTCTCAAGATCTCATGTGAATGGTTGAAAGAGTGAGTAAGGACATCAAACTCCAGAAATTGACCGAAAAAATGCCGTTTCATATGTACAGTCGCATCGGTAGAATGTGAAAATTTTCGCGGGATTCGCGAGATTCGCGGGATTTGCGGGATTTTTGTATAACTCCTTTCCACGTGAAGATTGTTCAAAATACAAAAGACTACATGATGCAGAATAACATTCTGCATCCATTCGTGACCTGGCCACCCCTCAGTTTTGCGGCTGTCACTAAATATTTGAAAAAGTTTGTTAATTGCTTTGACCCCGCCCACTAATTAGGGTCAAACGCGGAAAACTTCATAGTTTCCTGTTTTCTATATTGCTAGTTTACATTTTTGAAATTTTTAAACCACACCACTGCGTTCAATAGGTGATGGCGCACAATCCCATATAAAATTTTTTCAGTGAGTTGGCAATTTTCTGGTCCTCAAAAATAGCATATTTTCAATGTTCTCTACTAAATTTTCGTCTGATAGGCCTATCGCGGAGTGTTCATTTCATTTTCACTGCATGTCGGGAAAGTATACAGCGAGTTGCATAGGTTATAGTTTGGCTCATTCATAGCATCGACACAGGAGAGAGCTGCAAAGTAGACACCACGTCAAAATTTTTTTTCAAATTTGCTCAAATCGACCAGCAAAATTTTTAGTTTGTCAATTTCCTTATATCACTATCTTGCAGCGATTGAGAGAACTGTCTGCCCTGTAACAGGTGCACATATGCTCTACCTTGGTAAAGGGGTGTTCACTGAATACAGAAGGCTTACAAATGGCCCAAAATTGTATGCTTTCAGATTCAGTTGACCAATTACAGTGTTTTGTTCTTCCAGAGTCGATCTTTTCTCACTAGTCATAACCACTGCCACAAACTCTATCGTACTATGGTGTTTCCACGTTATCATAACTACTTTGACCTTTTCTCACTTTCGGGTGTCGAGGTTCCTTCGCGCCTACCTCGCGGATGCTGCAGGGTGGCGGGCCATGTTCGCACCTCAAACTACTGATCCTGCGACGATTGACCTTTCAAACGTTGTCATTGAACTTTAATCCATACAAGAGACCCAAATGATTCAATTCCCCCGTGAAAAGCTCAAAAATTAAAAACTTGAAAAATTGATTTTTCGGGTTTTCGAAATCGATTATCTGATTGCGGAAAGATTCTTTTGTTTTTTTTCCTAAATATTCACAGGCGAAATATAGCGCTTCCTCCTAATTTTGTTCAGGACTCTGCTCAACTCCCTCTGAATGCAAAAGAAACGCTCGCAAACATCACAGAATACGAAATTTCTTGTGAAATTTTCAAGCCATTTTTCTCGTTTTGACCGAATATAAGGAAAAGATACTGCTAATACTAGATACGATACTAGGTGTACATTGTGTATAAAATGAGGAGGAACGAAAGTACGCTTCTCTTGCGAAAAAAATCGATTTCGAAAACCCGAAAAATCAATTTTTCAAGTTTTTAATTTTTGAGCTTTTCACGGGGGAATTGAATCATTTGGGTCTCTTGTATGGATTAAAGTTCAATGACAACGTTTGAAAGGTCAATCGTCGCAGGATCAGTAGTTTGAGGTGCGAACATGGCCCGCCACCCTGCAGCATCCGCGAGGCAGGCGCGAAGGAACCTCGACACCCGAAAGTGAGAAAAGGTCAAAGTAGTTATGATAACGTGGAAACACCATAGTACGATAGAGTTTGTGGCAGTGGTTATGACTAGTGAGAAAAGATCGACTCTGGAAGAACAAAACACTGTAATTGGTCAACTGAATCTGAAAGCATACAATTTTGGGCCATTTGTAAGCCTTCTGTATTCAGTGAACACCCCTTTACCAAGGTAGAGCATATGTGCACCTGTTACAGGGCAGACAGTTCTCTCAATCGCTGCAAGATAGTGATATAAGGAAATTGACAAACTAAAAATTTTGCTGGTCGATTTGAGCAAATTTGAAAAAAAATTTTGACGTGGTGTCTACTTTGCAGCTCTCTCCTGTGTCGATGCTATGAATGAGCCAAACTATAACCTATGCAACTCGCTGTATACTTTCCCGACATGCAGTGAAAAAGAAATGAACACTCCGCGATAGGCCTATCAGACGAAAATTTAGTAGAGAACATTGAAAATATGCTATTTTTGAGGACCAGAAAATTGCCAACTCACTGAAAAAATTTTATATGGGATTGTGCGCCATCACCTATTGAACGCAGTGGTGTGGTTTAAAAATTTCAAAAATGTAAACTAGCAATATAGAAAACAGGAAACTATGAAGTTTTCCGCGTTTGACCCTAATTAGTGGGCGGGGTCAAAGCAATTAACAAACTTTTTCAAATATTTAGTGACAGCCGCAAAACTGAGGGGTGGCCAGGTCACGAATGGATGCAGAATGTTATTCTGCATCATGTAGTCTTTTGTATTTTGAACAATCTTCACGTGGAAAGGAGTTATACAAAAATCCCGCAAATCCCGCGAATCTCGCGAATCTCGCGAAAATTTTCACATTCTACCGACGCGACTGTATGTGTGTATATATATGGCCAATTGGAAGTATCAGAAGGGAGTTCAGTTTGCGAAAGTTCCCAAGGTACTTTTCCCTCCCCTTCACCTCTTCGAATTGGCTTGAAGCATCCGCACCCTAGAAAATCGATGAGTGATGTCAAGCTTCCCTTTAAGTTACGAAAACAGCTCCATTGGTAAATCAAACTCCGTAAAGGTTGAGGTGATTTGCTTGGATATGAGCACAACTTCAATGTGTGGTCAATCGTGCTCCTGACAATAAGATCTCAATTGCCTAGTGGCAACCTAGAAGAGGCGACTAGACAGTAAGAAAAAACCGCTTTATAAACAGCAGCAGAAGTGAAAAGTTGTGATCATTCCATTTCAATTGGAACAGCTGAACCAGAACTGCGATTCAGGAAAGTTGACCACGCAAACCAACGACGGTTAACGTGATCGGTTATCGTATAGACCACGCAGGAGAAGCAGGACGCGAAATTTGGTTTGCTAGCCTGGTTTCGCACGGTTATGGGTTCATGGATCCTAGCCCACTTATCTAAAAGTCCGCAAAAAGTGATTGTGACTAGTGCTCGCACGCATATGTACTATTTGAAACCACAAAGAGATCTTCACTTGTTTTTCAAATTTTGAACTCTACTCGCCTCAGAAGATCTTTTTTACGTTTGGTTGGGTAAGTCAGGCACTAAACCAACGGTCCCATAGGGAAGTCACGGAAACCAGTACTCCCACAACTGCGCTTATAATACTGTCACGCCTCGGGTCGTCCATGCGCATCGTCTTTGCAAATCGATCACACGTGACCCATCGCTTTCCACCTCAACTTATCAAACTCATCTTGGGACTTCCCGATCTCAATCAGTAAGTACCCTTCTTGGTCACCTAGACATGGGTCGTTTGCGCCAGTCGGTATGAGAGGTGCAAGTAACTCGACTCGATGCTTCTATTTATTGCTACTGCACGCCTGCTCAACTAGTCCGTAGGTGGATGTAGCACTTGTGAGGGTTTCCCACCACATCGCCACTTTAGCACTCTCGCCTGGCACCTGTGGACAAGTCAACCGCAAGATAAGCATGTGGGAATGTCACATGATGAGGCCACTACCCGTCCAAGCTAGTGGTTCCCAGGCTCCGCCGCAACTTCAAAGTCGGCTCGGCCTCCAACTCAACGGTCCCGCGGGGAAATCACGAAAACCCGGAGTCCCTGGAACTTGAACCGCCACGGGTGAGGAGGCGAAAAAAAAATAGCCCATGTACTGGACAACCGCGGTCCTTTAATCCGCCAGATGCCTGCCACTTATTGAACCTAGTTGTGATCTACTATAGATTGTCAAACTTGAGATATGAACGAAACGACAAAACAATTAGAGCACTTATCTAGGCTTCTACTAGAACTTTATCTCATCCTACTTTAACCAAATCTCCCTATTTCTTTTACAATTGTCCGCCATTAAACTTCTATTTTCGATAGGGAATTGTCCACCATTTGACCTCTATCTGCTTTTATGACGAGTCCGAAGAGTGCAATGGCAAAATCATATAGCAGGGAATACATTTGTTTGTATACATAGTGGTACAGATGTATCTCTAAGATTTCCTAAGTCCCTCCAGAATTGTTGCAGCCAAAGTAGAAAAGAGACATTTTCAATGAAGACCAAATCTTGTATAAAATCCTTAAGGGCTCTCACAGCTAGATGGACGAACATCAGGAAAACTTGGCCGAAGAGCACTTGTATACTACGTCTTGACAACCACACATGCCGTATGGTGAGTACATTAGAGTGAAATAACTGTGTATTTGAACAGAGCTGTTCCAACGGCTTTGAAACACGACCTTTTAGCTGGGAATCATCGTTGTATTAGTGCTGCATCCGGGAGATCCACGGATAAAGGGAAATGGGAACTCAATGGATGGCGCAATTAGCGGAAAGATTACCGCTACGGACAAATTTCTTGATCTGTTCCGGTAAGGATCTGATTCCGGAAAAACAGAACGCTCAGTGTATAGTAAAACAATCTTGAAAATGAGATGTGACGCATGTCAATGCATGCTCCATATAGAAACATGTTGCCTGAAAACATCGTTCGATCCACTTTTCAACAACAGCAAACAGTGTACGTCTCTCTCAATATTTCAAGTGGACAGAACATTGAAAGGGCACGATTGGTCTACGCAGATGGCATGAACGTTCTTGGTCAGTGGCTCTCAATTCACGACATCAGAGAGCTCACAACTCCTTCATTCTCTTAGGTCTGATTGTGTTCTGCATCGTTATGGGTGTTGTCATCTCGCGTTTGGGGAAGCCTGCACGACCTCTCGCTGAATTCTTCATTGCGCTGGATGTGGTCATCACACGGATAGTTTTCCTCATTATGTGGTGAGTAACGTTTGAGCTGTTTTAGGTGAAACTTCAGGAAGAAAAAGTTTTTCCCAGGTTTGGACCCATTGGAATTCCTTCGTTAATTGCCTTCAAGATGCTAGAGGTACAGGACTTGCTGGTCACGGCACAGACGCTCGCAATGTTCATATTCACCGTCATGTTCGGTAACACATGCATACTTTACAGACTGCTCTCATTCACTCACTTGTTTACTACTCAACCTGCAAGCAGGATATAATTGCAGGGCTAGCCATCCAATGTTTCGGCACGCTTCCACTAATCTACTTCATTGGTACCCGTCAGAATCCCTATCCGTTTCTCCGAGGGCTTGGACAAGCCGTCCTAACAGCACTTGGCACATCCTCCAGGTATCTATGCCGACTGCTCTCGAACAATCTCTTGGTTGTGGGCAGGAGGATAGCAACAGCATGGATTTTCGCGATCAATGCAACTCACCACTTACCTCAGCACCAAGTTCTTTCTGTATTACCAGATTCGGAGCACGCTTTCGGCTGGCGTTAATTTCATGTAGCTTTCAGTGCTGCCTCACTGCCGGTGACCTTCCGCTGCCTCAATAAATTGGGAATCGATAAACGAGTGACGAAATTTGTGCTTCCTGTAGGTGCAATGGTGAACATGGTGAGGAATGCATTAGCTGTTTCAGTAAAATTCTTTTAAAATGGGCATGGTAACCGATTCGAGATCAATCGAAGGATGATGTGTCAATGCCATTATTTTGTATCTGCAGCTAAACTGTTTTGAATTTGCTCATCTGACTTTTTCCATTATTCTCTGCTTTGTTCTGTGGTCTGTCATATTTTGAAACCGGAAACCACGACAAATTTTCTTTGATTGCAATTCCTCCTTATTCTACTGCTTGGGGAACCAGAATCCATTTTAGATATCGGAATTGCACGAAACACGAGTGAAATATGTATGTAATAATCTATGGAATCGAGATTCTTTCCCGTGCGTTCAAAGCCGCGCCCTGTGGCTGTCGAGAAGTGATCGAGACTTTCCCCCAGGAGGTTTCCTGGGGGAAAGTTGGGCTTCGTAGAAAGGTCAAGAAGCAAATAGGGCTTCGTGTCGGGATTCGCGGCTTCGTGCTGGGGTCAGGAGTGAAGATTCACGTCGAAAAGGTGCTTGGAAGGGGCTGCTCGTACTTTGACTGGCGCTATAGAGTCGATTACAGAGCTTGAGACGACTGAGGTTGGAGGAGTTCGATAGGAACACGTATTCTTCAGGCTTAGGCTTGGGATTCAAAAGATTCGAAGGATTCATATGCAGTCCAAATGCAGCCGATTGAGTTGAAATCCTCTAGTAACCAAGATTTGAGGGAGTGCTAGAAGTATTAAAAATATCTGCCACAACTTATGCGCCGCGCCGAAGATATATGAGAAGATGTCCATTCCATGGTTTCGCTCCTCCACAAGATTCGAAGGACTCCTATGAAGTCCGCACTTCATGGGATGTGTTGAATTTTGCAGGGTATAGAGAATAATCCTTCCGCTAAAACATTTTGCGGAAATAGCCCTAACTTATGTACTTCACGAAAGATATCCGCTCTTTGCTCTGCAAGAAAATTTAACACATTCGCGACAATGCATGTTTTGCGTTTCTGAGCCAAAGCTAACTTGTGCTTAATTTTCGTACACGAGGCGCTTCCAAGGACATATTTGATACGCTGATTACGAATATGAATTCCGTTTCACACGCTTTAGACCGCGCCACGGTGTCCATGGTGTAGGAACTGTACCTACAGTATCTCTACAGTAATCGCATGAAAATGCCTTTCGGTACAAAGACGGTATTATTTTCGTGTTTAGCATGTCAAATATCCTTGTTGTGCATGGTTTCATTAGGTTCTGGGAAAAAATCCGTCTACAGTACATACAGTGTGCTTACTATATCTCTACATTGCATGCCTTACGGTACAAAATGGATATCATATTCGTGATCAGCATGTGAATTTACCTATATGGGCATAATCTGGGGGAAGTCCACTGAAGAAAAGGGTTAAATCACGTACAACCCACCAGTGGGTCAAATTGTCCGCTATGTGTTAAATGACTCCTGTGGAGCCTAGACTTTCTGAATTGCCTCGAAAAGTGAAATTTGAGAAGAAATGAAGGGCCACCAGAAGTGTTTAGAAAATCAGCCAAAAGTTATGTGCCGCACAAGGAATATAAGCGTGGAAACCTTTGAGTCTTAGAGGGGCCTCCCGCTTCGGAAATATAAGTTAACGAGCATACGAGAGCGGTTTGAAAAGTTTCCGGAACGACAATGGAAACGAAACAAATCGGAATGCAATTAATAATAGCAATGCAATTAATTTCTCATTTCTTAACCCTATCCCTTCGAAGCATAGCACACGTGTTCCGGTCTGTTTTCATTTTTCCATTCTTGACCTAGAATGAATTTATTTGGAGTACTTACAATAAGGTTTTGTTATCACAAGTTTTTTTCTAAGTGGTAAACCATGCATTCGCCGTGATGCTGACATGGAAGGACAATTCCTATTTCTTAGTCAAACTCGTGCGTAGCGAGTTTTCACGTCCAGAGCTTCCACAAATATTGACGAATATTCAGCTGTGGTAGGTTCCCCACCCCTCCCTTGAAACTCCCATAAATGATGCCGTCACCATCTCACCTCAGTGGACGGTACGGTTTTCTTCAGAACCCATTCTTCGTGCCTAAGCTACTGTTTTCATCACCTTTATTGTGACCAGCTTGTAGCGTGTAGTCTAACCTTTAATATGGATCACTACTTTGGATTGAAATAAATCTCATCCTCCTGAAATAATTGACCTACTTTCATGTTGGATTGCGTTTTTGTCAGAGGTTGCGCAATTGCGGCACAGGATTTTGAAAATGTTTTTCAAACTCAATTCACCAGGTAAAATAGAAATTAATCATTCGTAAAAGATGCCTTAGAATCTCGTATTCAGCGCTTACTTGTACCCATCTTTCAAAACCTTGTCATTTATTTTATTCACATTTTCACATTTTTATTCACATTTCTTCTCCGAAATGGTGACATTTTTTTTCGGCATTTCGCGCATTGTTTGTTGTTTGTTCGCGTTCTGCTACGGCTGGTTTTTAGAACTCAGATGCTCCGAGTGGAAAATAAAGGTAATGATTCATCAAAATCACCACACAAGTCCTATTTTGTGTAGTATCGATCATATCCTCCAACTCAAAGAATTGATAAACCACCAAATTTCACATCTGCCCGCAACTGAGCGCAGCTGAAAATGCACAAGTTGATCCACTTGTCAAAGCAGAGCCTTGATCGTATCAAGTCGAGATGTATGGTCAATTCATGTAAAGAAATGGTCAACACAATTGCATGAAAATTTTTGGAAAAGAACAACTCCTTGGTGGTCAATCCGGAAACTTTTCAAACCGCCCTTGTACACATTTTTTAATTTACATGAATTGGGCCTGATTTTTCAAGCACTTCTTCACCAAGCCCAATCTCATCAATCTTGCGATGTTGAGGACGATCCGTAAACTGTGCACTTCACAGGAGTTCTTCGAATAATCTTAAGCAGCAGTAGGTTGGCCTTTGTGCGTATATCTTTCGAGTCTTTCGAATCTTGTGTATGAGCTAAACGTTGGACTTCTGCGCATATATCTTCCGTGCAGCGCATAAGTTTTGGCTGATATTTCAAACACTTTTAGTACCCCCTCCCTCCTTGTCCCACTAGCGATTTTAACCCAATCTGTGGCGTTTGAAGTTCGCACGAATCCTTGGAATCCTTCGAATGCTAAAACCTGTAGAATATACGCTCCAATCGAACGACGCCACGGACTTGTTCGACACACGAAGTTTGTAATAAGAGTTACCCGTTCATATTCACATCCTGTAATAACCAATTTAATTGGCTATCGTTAGACTAATTTCTGGTGCCGCCCGCATCATTAGCTCAAGAATGAGGACTTGGGTCATTTCTCTTTTAAGCTAGGGGTGCCTTTCAGTTTACTTCTCAGATCTCATTGTTGCTTGAGTTCTGAATATTCGATCTGAACAGTAGGTAGCCTCTGACACACTTGATTTCGTTGCTTTCTAGGATGGCACAGCCCTTTACGAGGCGACGGCTTCGATTTTCATTGCGCAAATCAACGGCATGGACCTGTCACTTGGTCAAGTACTTACCGTGAGGTATTGTTATCATTTGTAATGTGGACTTCCCACATTTCCGGTAAATCTAAGTTCTCTTAGTGTGACAGCCACCCTAGCCTCCATTGGCGCTGCTTCTATTCCAAGTGCTGGACTTGTAACGATGATGATCGTACTGACAGCGCTCGGCCTTCCAGTGGATGACATTTCGCTGATAGTAGCCATCGACTGGTTCTTGTAGGTTATCCTTGACATATTTGTTACTATTTGTGCACAAACCTTGAAATTTCAGAGATCGGTTGAGAACATCGGTGAACGTTGTCGGAGACGCATTTGGTTGTGGGTTCGTATATCACCTCAGCAAGAACGACTTGGATGAATTGTCGAAAAATGACGATATAAAGACAGGGATCTCGGCTGACAAATCTTACATTGTAAGCTAAAATACTACAGAGTTATTTGGGTCATTGATGAAGAAGAAGCAAAACGGAAAACAAAGAGAAGTACACGCCAGAGTTTTTTTCGCTTCAGGGAGAAGAATGCGGTGATAAATTATCACAAGGTGGTCGTTTTCGTAGGCTAATAAAAGATTGGGAGGGGGTGGCTAGTGTGAGAGCCGGTATTTTTGGTAAGTAGGAAATGGCGAATCCAAATAAGATTTATTTATTCATCTGTTTATACCTGTAAAGTGCGCCATATCCTGAAGTCTGAAAGAAAAGTGAATAAAACAACCTCAAGCAACACAACAAACCGCGAGACTCTTTTTCCACCATGAACTTCAAGGTAGATGAGCTTTTCGGTGAGGCGACAAAATTTTATGAAGACCAAGGAGACATGATGCACTGGGCTGCGGCCAGACGACCGATAGCCTGAGACGTGTCTCAGCCCACCATTCTATCGATGGTGCCAGGATGGAGAACCTTCACCTATGGCGAAGAGGATAACATGGATCCGAGACGTAGTCCGGGACCAAAAAAAAGGAATGAAACTATGCATTGTAATTTGGGCAGCGGAGGTTTACATGAGATGAGCACTTATGGCTCAAGTTCTTCACACAATACAGTCTAAGAAAAGCCAAAGTTCAAACATGACTGGTTAATTCCCTTCGAGAAAAAGTTTCCATAAAATTGATGGGAATTTGCGGCAAAATTGCGGTTTAATCGACAATATCGTTCTTTGTTTGGGAGAAAGAGCTTTGCGCAATTGTCAGGCTTCTTGCCAACGTTATTGAGGACTAGGTGGTAGCAAGATCACAGAGGTGCAATCGAAAATGGCTGAGAAATTCGTGAAAACGTGTGACGAAGATAATCTTACTCATTTGAAGGAATTGGATGTTGCGCAGTTGTCATCTGAATTGAGAAATAAATCCTGAGCAGAATGATATATAATACTGGACACTTTCGTTCACTTTCGACGGAGAAACCAGGGTGAGACAGATGTCCCCTCTGTCTCACCCTCGCGTCGGGCGTCCTCCCAAATTGCGTGCTCTCTCGCTAACTCTCCTGAGCTACACGGGACATCTGGCTCAGGCAGGCTTTTCCAGCCCAGCGTGAAAGGAAGTATCAAGTGTTATATACCATTCTACTCGGAATCTCACGGGCTCGGCAGTGCGCAACAACTGGTTTTTTGAATTTGGAGAGATATTTGCTGAGAAAGCGTTCTTAAAAGTGACCCGTTTTCCAGGCCAATTTCAGACGAATCCATTCTCTGTAGTGTCCACTGTGTGTGCAATGATATCAGCAGTTGAGCAGAAAACTGCGCGATTCACGGTTCTTTGAAATATTCCTCAAAATTGGCGAAAAATTTTAAAGAACGCAAATCCCCCGTCTAGGTTTTAAAAATTGATTTCCCCTTTGATTTTTGATGAAATTTGTCGTTCTTGGTGTCACCTTGTAGGAAATTGCATGAATAAAGTCACTGATAACTGCGCAATTTACAGTTCTGTGAAACTAACGAAATATTCGGTTAAAATCGAGGTGGAACACTTTCCACATTAGGTTGAGCGCTGGTCCCGGCACGAAAGCGGGAAGCCGGTGCGAATCTCAGCTTCGGCGCTCCAGCTTTGAACAAACAATCTTTTCTTCATTTCTTGAGCAATGTTGGGGTAGTTTCGGTTGAATCCATCTTTGCAACAGCTTTCACTGTCTAGTATATGTCGTTCGTTTGTTGAACCCTACCTTAGCCCTATCGAAGCTATGGCTGCGGAGCAACCTTCACTTTTCGGCCTAGACAACCTTCACTTTTTTGACCCCCGTCTCACAACTATCGTACGTATGGCTACGGCCGATATGATTGTATTGGGAAAACACCATGGGCCAGCAATGACATGGAGAAATGCCAGTACACATGCTGTAAGAAGGAGTAGATAAATAGGTTATTTTTGGATGTTAGGTATCCGCCGCCCTAATAATCCGCTCCCAGTTTCACTTGTCAATTGGTGTGGCATAATTGAACGCAAGTTCGAACAGGCCCGTTGGGGCAAGTATAGAAGAACCAGTGCAAATAAGTGTTCGGCGAGCATGAGAGAGGTGCTCCTACGCCAAAAACGGAATAATGGGGTCTTGTTCGTTTAAAATTTCGGGGAATTACTTTTCCCAAATTCGACAACTTGCCATGGGTCAGCGACATACGCCGGTTCTCGCAATATGTTTCTTGTCTAGAATAAAGGAACCAGTGCTTGCTCGCTTGCCAATAATGTACTGCTGTTACGTTGACGACTGCTGTATAGTCACATCGACGCGGTCTGAGATGAACGAGTCCTTTAAAATTTTAAACGAAGTGGCTTAGATGGCTTAGATACTCATCAGAAATCCGAGCATGAACAATAAGAACGAATGTCTATCACTAACAAGTGACTCCTCCCTTTTTTCTCGATATGTGAGCTATCTAATGTAGATCAAATAAGATCCAAATACCGGGTGACACTCTCTTGTCTGCTCCAAGCGATCTTGAGTTGTGCGGACTACTCCGCATTACAATAGGATGAAAAACTGATGGGGAAACCTTGATTTGGGTGCTCTCATCGTATGTTGTCTGCGACAACGTCGAGAACTGGCAAAGTGGGGTGAGACGTTTGGCCGTGTGGTACACAGATGAAGAACGCTGGAACCACTTTCAGACCTCTGAGACGGTATTCGTCGAAACGTTATAAAAAGTTTCCACCTCAACAACCTAGTGTGGCACAAGAAATTTCTATGAATTCTGAAGATGCCCAGATTCAACTACGAACGAACATGGAAAATAAGATTATGCATGCGGAAAGGTGGGGAGGTGCTGACAATGCTGGTGACAATTTGTATGCAAAAATTGTTAGGGACGGCTAGTGGATCTTTAACGGCTGAGGGAGTCGGGTCTTGTGAGGGTCGACCTGCCTCTCCCTGTTGCAAAACTCGAAGTTATAGGATTGATAGCACGACACGACTGTTGTCGCTTTTGCAGAAGTGATTCTGTTCGGTTCAAAAATTGGCTCTCCATGACTGCGTTATTGCCTCGATGTTCAGGATAACCACTTCTTGGAATATGAAGTCGACGGGAAAAATAATAACGACGACGTCGCGAATGGCACGGTCAACGTATAAAGACTGCCTCACTTTATTTCACGTCTGTTGTCAATGACATGGTCAACGTATAGGGACTGCCTCACTTTGTCTTATGTTTGTTGTCAATCTCCCATCTAGATGTTGTTTTTGTTAAGGGGCAGCAGTTAATGTGACCGCCATCTTTTTTCGAAGAAGATGGATCATCCATGCATGTACAAAACGCTACCTCGCACAATGTATATAAATATTCGGTTTTAAAGGCAGAGTATCAGGTCGTTTTTGGTATCGAGATGTCAACAGAATCCAATTCTTCTCGACGCGCTGGTTCCAATGATGTACTTGGAATCCGAAAAGAAGGTCAAAAACCTCTACTTTTGAGGCAAAATGTAATCTTGACATGGACGAGTTTCCCTGGCCGCAAACAGGAGGAAGCGGCGAGAAATTGAGAATGTTTGTCGAAATGAACTTCCCAGCAGCAGCTGTTATAGATAGTACAAGTATTTCCGTGTTGGAAAACAACGCCGCACCCTCAGTAAGCCTCCATTGCGAAATGAAGCCTCTCGTACAACTGGCCAAGAATTTTGGAATTCTCGGCCGAAGGATCCCGTATTTTTCGGGCTTTTCGACCGCTTTTTGGAATTTTAAGCACATCGGTGTGCTCGGCAGCCCGAATATGCTCAGATGATGTAAAGTTGTGATGAGCTGACACACTGCCTTTAAGTTCGATGTTTCTATGATGATTCAGACTTCTATGTAATGCAACATATTGCCAAGCATTGACAATTCTTCACAGCAAGCTTTCGACCACCATATACTGCGTATCATAAATGTACAAAAATGGCGATGTCTGCTTTCACACACAGTACTGACAAAAGCAAGTGCAACCAATGAATTCAGCGTGCCCGAAAACCCTGAACCACCGCTATTTAGTTTGAAGAATGGAAAAATTAGGTATAGCACGTGTTTAGTTCCATCTTGCACTCTGTACATATGAAAGGAATGGGAGCATATGGGGTAGGTTAGTTTGTGATGCCTCAAATTTAATTGTTCTAATTTTCGTTGTTTCAGAAGCAGTGAAAGAACAGATGCAACAAGTACGACAGAGACTCATGCAGCAGCCTGAGAGAGTATCAGAAGAACGCCAACTACCCGTAAGAGCGGATGGTAGCGAAAATAGAGGTCTCCCTCTTATTTTTAGGTTCATAAAATTGGAGAAAACTGTGCCGTATAACAAAGATAAATTTGCTAAATATTAGCTCATTTACTATGTTTTTGTTTTGCACTAGCTTTAGTTCACTGAGTTTCATTACTGTTCTTTGATGACTATTTTGAGTTAAATCTAGAACACCAATCTTGAAGATGAGGGAACCTACGATGAAGATAATAGGGACCCGTCACAGCGAAACGGCGCTGACATGTCTACGTTTATTCAAAGTAATGTAAATTAAAATTAATTAATCTAAACAGAAATATCCTCTAACTATGATTGAAGCAAATTTACCGTAGAATCAAATTTTAGCCACTTATGATCGAATTCTTTACTATGCGATGTACATCCAACATTTCGGACTTTCAAATGAGGAAATAACTCACATGGATAAGCTCATGGCCGTACTTTATGGCGCTCCCCCGCCGATTTCGGTTAGACATGACACTTCAAACATGAAAGGGGGCGGTTTATATCAATGTTTTTAGTATCATGGTCATGTGGAACCAATTTATCAAGAAGTACTTCATGACTACGATAATCAGCGCTACTTTTTCTGCTCCTCGTGTAGCGAATCAATGACTGAAACTCAAAATGCTTGCAATAACGAAGAATGCAGCATTCGTGGGTGAGAATCGCCTTGCGCATCAATAGTCTGTTTAACGTTTAGTACTCTAAGATATTTAGACGAAGCATCAACAAAGCAAAGAAAATGCGAAGGATAGAGGTACAAATGATTAACAGCATTCCTCAACTTTCTGATGTGCTAGTGCGAGATACTGAAAAGATCATCGAAATGTCTACACAGGGTAAGAGCATGTTGTAGATGAAATTTATATTGTGCATTCCTACATAGCAACTGCTTAGGGAGAACAAAATCACGCTCGAAACGATATCCGGCTTTTCGATGGATACTATCAGAACATCGAAACTCCTGAAGCGTTCGATAACAAGCACTTGAAAGTTTTGCTGCCCTTGCCAATAGATGGATTCAGACCACGGCGCCTGTCGAAGTAATCACGTTATAGGCCTAATTTCTAGATTTTAACTTCAAAATTGGTACGAAGAAGGAGAAAAAGACACCTATTAAAATAATTTGTAAGTGGTATAACCTCTAGGCTGGAGTCAGAGCTGCACGATTTGCTCGCCCACTGAAATTGATGTGGGCGGCAATTCATGGTTCGTAGAGGTGAAATTATACAAAGGAGTTACTGATATGGCCGTATGTGGCATTTTTTGCTCATTTCGAATATACTGGAAGTGAAAGAGAATGCTCTTAGGCCTAACAAGTTCTGTTCGGTGTCCCACGATGGAATTCGGAGTATGGTTGCTCCAAATGTTATATCAAAAGAACCCGAATTCAAAACAGTCGTGTTTGGATACCGGGCAGCGATGCAGATGCAGTTTTGCGGAGTCGCGAATCTTACTTCGAAGACGCAGAACTAGGGCAGTATGGAATTCCAAGTATCTTTAGTCTAATCTTCACTCTTCATTTAGTTCAATTCATTCGGAGAATTTTTTCAGAGATCACTTCAGCGATGAGGCTTCTGCCTCCCTGCGATTTCCTCGCTGACGCGCTTCACATCTTCTCGAAAGGAATTACAAGGGACAGAATGCGATGTAATTTGATTGCGGATATATTATGTGCTCTACTTTTAACTTTTTTCTTTCAGGCTTGTTCAGCAGTAAAACAAAGTATCCTGTTTGAGAGTGAGCCGCGAAGGGACTGAGAAGGTGAAGCAGTCCTTACTTGGAATATCAAACCATACCTACTCCAACAGCTTAATACTTTCCTTGGATGACATCAAAACGTGTAAGGCAGCAGAAGTAGATGAGATACGATAGTTGTTTCTGCTTTACTCTGCAATTTCAACCATTTCATTATTCAGCTTGTCTTCGTCATTTTCTCTCTAGTTGTTGCTGTCGGAATCGTTCCGTCTCCTGTAGCGGCAAGGCTTTGCTGGGTTACTGAATGTGCTTAAAAATTATCTCCAAGTCCCTTACTTTGAAGATATCATTAATTGAAACAGCAAAATTACTTGCCCAACTTGTATCATAGGAGCCCCAGAAATTTTTGTTATGAAGTCTCATGCGAGCTGGTTTTTGCTTGACATCTGATTGAATCTAATCATATGTGAAAATATGGTGGTTCTTCGACCATGCGATGAAAGAATAAATCACCAACTACGGGACAACTTATCAATGATCATCTTGTTCTTTCGAAAGCCACCATCGCAGAATACAGATCAGAGTTAATCAATCAACGACAAATAGTGCCCCTTTGATTATTGAAAAACTGGTTTTTTTTCGCCCATGCAATATATCAGAAAGTAAGGGACTTTCTCAATCTCAGATATTTGCCTTCGAAAAGAGTAAGGACTCTGTTCCATGCACAATGCGCTAATGGAAACGAGTCAATGCTGGCTCTGAAGGAAAAATAACGACAATAATTAAAAAAACGGTTAGATGCTTCAATCCTGCTATCATTTCCACATGTAAATATAATTAATTCAGTTCCTCAGTAGACATCAAAATAAGTGATTCCATCTACACCCCCAAAAACAGCCACGTGATTTCTACCGATCTTCGCGAATCGGAGAAGTGTAGGATATTACGTTCAAGCGAGGAGCCATAGTAAGTAGTTTTCATGGAGTTTTTTCTTGCTTGCTTGACTTCTTCAATTTTAGCATGATTCCAGCTTTTTTCTTCACAGTTCCAGAATTGTGGTGAGAGGAAAAGTATTCTTGTCTCGCGGACACGCACGAAAAGCAGCCGGCAAGATCTAGTTTATCTCGATGATGATGAAATGAGATCCGTAATACTTTTCGGATCCGTGATACTTTTCTTATATAACCGTACAACAGATGTCGCGCGAGTTTTGCTTGAAGAGTATAATTCATGTGATCCCTTTTTGCATGACTTGGTTAACCATTTTCCAAATATGTGTAGGCGAATCGCTCTCGAGTTAATGCGAGAAATTCGTAGCAACAATCGCTATTTTCGAGAACTAACTTTAACAGTGATTTGAGTAAAATATGCTTCAAAAATTTTGGGGGTATGCTCAATGATTACATACGACGGGAATACTTTCGTTTGCAGATCGCAAATTTTTATCTTGTGCTGATAACTATGTTTTGTGGGAATAAACGTTTTATTTGATGTTGTTATTTCCGTGCTTTGTCGGTTGCGTCCTACGCTATCTTTTTGTCATGCAGCAATTTCCGAATTTTAATTTCAACAATTTCTGAAAAATTTAATTTCATTTGTAAGTTTTCTAATAAGAAATTAGGATATTATGAGTCGCCCCGCACTTTACATGCTCGCACGAGGTCGTACACCGCCTCGTGAGAAGCTCCAAGCTGTAAGAAAAGCGGAAGGAGTATCGCCTGTCGTGGGAGTAACACTACTCTTCAATGAAACCAATAAATTCCGTAAAATTCTGCTGCAGTAATCGACGTTTGTTCTTCGAACGCTCCCAGAACCCCGTCGTTCCAGCGGATGAAATTCTAATCGAAATGGAAGAGGAGGCCCCTACTGGTAAATATTCTAATCGAAATGGAAGAGGAGGCCCCTACTGGTAAATAAACTACAACTAACTCTTACTGCTATTTATAACTTGCTCTCATCGTTCAAGGAAATATCTACGAGAGGCGTGAATTCAATTTTGACGAGCCTCCCGCCCGTGAGACTCCTAGGCCTGCTGGATCACTAAACGACTGCAAGAATGGGACGATAGAGATGGGTTGGCAGCAAAGCTAATAATGAACCAGAAGAAACGTCGCGTTTTTAACAAAGCGGCTTATGAAGTGAGTCTTTCTCAATCTCTATACAATGTTTGTCATAACTGAATCCTTTATCAAACTAACTTCCGTCAAAACAGGAGTTCGTACGCTCTGAAGTTGCTACCCGTGCGCAGCATCTCGATTTCGATGGACTGGACGATGAATCTGAATCGATTCGCGACGTGCGACTATTCACGTTCGCAACTGAGTTACAGGTTCGCTCACATCTTCACAGAAAGCATTAACTAGATTCGCATCTTTTTTGGTTTGCAGTCAGATATAGTACGAGCGCAACTTGCAAAGCTTCATCGCAGCATTGAAATCAAGGAGAAGTTCACTATACCGACAAGTAGGCCCAAGGTATCTGTCAAGAATTGCTCAAAGAAAACGTGGAGACTTGATGCGGCGCCACCATTTGTAAAAGTAGGTTGCACCTTATATCATGCTTAAGTTTGTATTACGTATTACATTTACCGTTCAGATGGACTTGAAGATCGTAGCTGCCCAGTGGCATTCGCGTAAAAAAGATTCAACATTCCTGCAACTGACAGTTTTATTTTAATGCGCGTAAGTTCTCTTGATTCATGTTGTATCACAATACGTGGCAATCACCTTTTAAAGGCAGCACCAACGAAATTTTTTGACTTTAGGATCTCTACATATTTGCTAGGTATCAGAGGAGCTTAACACTTTCTCAAACACAGAACTTCACGCTAGCATCGGAAAAACTGTTTTTGTTGCTTCACAATCAGATTGGGTTCAACAGATATGGCCGAGTTTCGCGAGCCATGCATGAGGCTCGAACCAGAGTCGACGGCGAAGGTATGGGCGACGCCAGCGTCGGCCGACCCCTCGGCTTCCTTGGGCGGCAGGCAGCGTCGAGCGGCTGCCATCAACGCAATATGTCTCAAACTTGAAAACTAGCATTTATCATTGAAAGAGGCGCGAAAATCGTACGAAATGCTCAAATCAACTGAGAAGGTACATGGAAACATTTCCACAGAAACACAATCCGTGTTTCGAGTTTTTAAATTAATTTTGATGTTTTTGAAAGTATTTAGCGGGTTTAAAAAAGTAGAGGGTCATGGGGGTTTTATTACATATATAATGACTGGCAGCAGAGAGAAGAAACAATGCGATATAAACGTGAGCCCAGCGCATAGATCACCGGTCACATGATTGCCGTAAGGATTTGCCCCAAGTGGTAGCGCTTTGCCGGAATAAGTGCGAGATATGCCCGTCAATAATCTCCGAGGTCAAATGTCAGTACAGATGTATTGGAACACTGGTACACTAGTGACTGATGCTAACGTTTGCTTCGGTCCTCTTTCTTTTTGTTCTCCATGGTGCGATTTCATTAGTAGTTTTCTACTTCGGTGTCTACTTATTTGAAAATGACGATTCTGGAAGGTATTAGCATCTATTCATCGATATTCGTATGCCATTTTTCATCGCTACTCATACGAGTGAGAAATAAACAGTGTTCCTCCTCAATCACTCAAACATTCTCCTGAGGACGCCCTTCGACGCTCGAAGAAGCCGGCCCGGTTCGGCTTCCTGGGGCGGCGACGCGCGTCGACGCGCCGCGCAGCCGGCCGACGCTGCAATGCGCAAGGTATGGTCGCCCTAATTTGTGGTGGCGGCGGCCGCCGCTCGCCGCCCCAGGAAGCCGGACGAGGCCGCGGCGATCGATTCGCATGCAGCGCGTGGAAGCCGACGCGCCTCAACGCTGCTCGCCGTCGAGTCTGGTTCGAGCCTGAGACCCGGTAGCAAAAGATCAATAAGGCAGCCTTTTTTGCCAGGCGGATCTTTGCGAAATCAGCTATTTCTCATGAAATGTAGCCTCTTTGCACCGCAGCGAAGGAAATAACTATAGGGAAATTAGTAACAATTTAAAAAGATGTCATCTGAAAATCAAGACATTATAGAGTTCCCCAGGAGAGAAGAAATTAGAGAAAATGGAAAATTCGACAGAAACTAGCGCTAACAATAGTGAAACAACCATAGTTGCTGTGGAAATCTACTGGACACGACCGCAGCTACCAGAAACAAAGAAAAATTGAAGAGAAAAACTACACAATTCTGGAAGTACGAAGAGTGAATTCGTTCGAGAAGAGTTACGTTTGGCAAAGAGATCAGCTGGTAATCGATCTTTTCCGCGCTCCAAAAAGATATCGGCGCTCCAAATGCGGGAACGAAACAGGGAAAACACGTACAATCAGCTGATAAATAAGTCCGTCCAATCCTAGGCGATCGTATTGTAGGAAGGTAAAAGGGCACTTCCAGTGCGGCTTGTGTGGCGGATATACTCCCCGAGTGCTGGGTTTTTCAAAACTTTCGGAATGTTCGCAACGAAATTTCCCGTGGGTGCTGCCTTTAAGTAACAAATTTTAACAAGTTCGGGTTTAACTACTGTTTTCAGATCACGGACCCTCCTCAAAAAATCCGTAAGTTTGCTATAAGTGTGAACGGAAGCGGTGGAAGGGATGTGAACCTGCAAAATCTCCCTCACGATGTAGAAAAAATCCTAAAGGGTAAGAGAGTTTGCGTGTAGTTCATGTAAAAATTGATTGGAAACTGATATTGCAGATTTCGGAAAGGATGCAATCGGATTAGGGCACGAAGAGCTACGTAGATGCAGGTGAGGAATTGAATTGGGATGATTCAAGGTAAAGCAACAATTTAATAGAGAATTTTTACTCATCTTATTGAAAATGTTTCAGTTCCTATCAAAGTTTGGGTGCGGACGAGAATGAGCGAGCTGCGAACCTAACCAACCTGACGGAGCAAAAGATGGACTGCGCCTCCCATATCTTTCATTTGCTGCAGAAAGCACTGTAAGTGTTTAGAACTTGAAAAAAATCATTTCTTTTTCTTTATGAAGCTCTCCAATTCACCCGCACAATTTAAGGAGCGAAGGGCGTACGGATACAATGAAGAGCAGGGAAGTTGGACGCCCAGCGACGTAGGTTTTTTCCAGTTCAAAAATTCAATGGCCTCAACTTGTGCCCGATTCCCTATTTTACGGTTATTTTTTTCAGCGACAAGCAAAAAGGAATGCACCATCTCACGAGGACGACGAAAACGCCAGACAATCTCTTTTCAACTGAATGGATCTCCTCTTCAACCATAACTATTATGTGCTGCGAAATGTAGTCTTATTTTGTTATGTGATACAATCATATTGGTGATATTTTGCCGCTGCTAGTTTAATTACGAGTAGCAAATTATACGATACTGTGTGACATAATGACATGCTTTAACACGCTGAATTTTACGATTCAATCTATTTCGATGACGTTACTCGATTGATATAAAAACGGTTGTAATACTGTAATGAAGTCTGTTGCAAGTACTATTGTATTAACACGTTCGCGACAAGGCAGATTTCGTGCGAGCCGCCATTTGGGACACACGCACTTTTGCACAAGTGGGACCCGTGCTCGACCAGTCGTGCACTTGGTCCCACGCGGTAGCAATTTTTCCTCCACACTCAAAAAGCAAGATTTTTTCGTAAGAGTTATTTTTTTCTTTCGTAGTTCATTGTTAGGATTTTAATTAAAGTTTATTGTTCTAGTACGAAAAATCTAAAGAAAAAATTTGAGGAGGTGTGCTTTGCCCACTGCGTATGTAATACTCTACTATATCTGTCACTACGTTACTAGGAAGGAATTAGCTGGCTGTGGACTTTTCACAAAGATATAACACTAAATGGACAGTGCACGACCGGTCGTGCACGCGGTCGCGAACGTGTTAAACATTGCTAGAAAGCATCACGCATGCAAGAATACTCGAACCACAACGAATTACACGAAAGCACCAAGCAATACTACCCTCCCCAAAATGTGCGATTGATTTCAAGCAATAGAGGCCGAGCGGCGGGCGCGTACCGGCCGGCCCGCGCGCATTTAGCGGCCAGCCGGCGGTGGCGACGATAGCCCGGCCGCTAGTGGGTGTGCGGCCCCCCCGCCACAATTGTCTTAGGACCTGATGTGGGCCAATATTACATACGATGGTTCTGATATTCTTATCAGCAATGTGCACAAATGTATCGCAATGCGGAGTCAATCTTTGAGTTAGCACTTCTTGGCATACGTGCGATAGTAGGAGCCGAGTCTCCAACCCCCTCCACTTTGGACGGGGTTCCGGCAGACCCCCTTCACTAAAGTGAAGGAGGGGTCACCGGAGCGAAGCCCCGGTAGAAAATAAATCTGTTAAAATTTGTGAACTTCAGGTGGAGGAGTGAAGGATGAGGATGAAGAAGGAGATGACCAAGGCGATAGATAAGAGAAGAAACCTAAAAACCAATGAATAAAGATGTAGAGCAATAAAGATGGATTGAAAAGTTGTGTTGTGTGGTGGGAGACTCTGACCGCGGCGATTGTGACTCATCGACTACTAATTGCGATTGGAGTTGCGAAATACAACGCACTGGAAGCATTTGGAAAGATGGAGACTACCGCTGTTAGCGTTGAAAACTTCCAAACCACGAAGGGTATCCTAGCATAGCACAAACCTAATAGGTTACGCATAAATTGAATAAATGCTGATTTTATTGCTAAAAGGAAATGATTTGAAAATTGGTCAGTCCCAGGTGGAAGAGGAGGAAATGCTGTGCATTCTGGTGTGGAACACTAAACATCTTCTTTGTGTTGTGCAGGATCCAACGTTGACTTTTTGAAATGGTAAGTTTCTCTAGTTTTTCGTTGTTTTCTTTTTTTCAACTTTAAATAAAATAGTATGAATTGCACACACAAAAGAAGTAGAGAAGATTCTCTATCTGCTGATATCCAAGTTGAAATGTGGAATTCCGTTTTACGTTGTTTGATTTATTGTTTTACGTCGTTGATTTTATTTATATTTCTGACACCTCTTCAGTGTCGAGGTCGGAATGGTTCCGCTCCCGGCATACTGCAGAGATCCGAACCGTTCCGATCATACGTGCGATAGGGGTGAGACAGGGGTAAAAAAAGTGAAGGTTGTCTGGGCCGAAAAGTGAAGGTTGTTCCTCAACCATAGCTCCGATAGTGCTGAGGAAGGGTTCACCAAATAAACAATGACATATACTAGACAGTGAAAGCTGTTTCAAATATGGATTCAACCGAAACTGTTTAAATATTGCTCAGAAAACGAATAAAAGATCGTTCCTTTGGAGCTGGAACGCCGGAGCTGAGATTTGCGCCGGCTTCCTGCTTTCGTGCCGGGACCAGCGCTCAGCTTAGCGTAGAAAATGTCCCAGCTCGATTTTTGCTAAATATTTTGGTAGGTTCACAGAACTGTATGTTGCGCAGTTGTCAGCGATCTTCGTCATGGAATTCCCTACAAGATGACACCAAGATCGGCAAATTTTATGGAAAAACCAGGGAGAAATCTAATTTTTTTTAAATTTAGACGGGGCCCATGTGATTCCGAGTAGAATGGTATATAACACTTGGTACTTCCTTCCATGCTGGGCTAAAAAAGCCCGCCCGAGACAAATGCCCCCGTGTAGCTCAGGGGGGTTAGCGAGAGAACACGCGATATTGGAGGGCGCCAGACGCGAGGGTGAGACAGACGGGGCATCTGTCTCACCCTAGGTTTACCGTCAGTAGTGATCGGAAGTATCTAGTATTATATATCATTCTGCTCATCGTCAGAATTTCATTCTGAATTCAGCTGACAACTGCGCAAGATTCAATTCCTTCAAATAAGCAAGATCTTTCTTGTAATAATTCCCATGTTCGCTCTTCTTTGAACCTGGGCATCTTGAGTAGATTCTTATAATTTTTCTTGTGCCAGACCAGNGAAAGTATCACGTATTATATATCATTCTTCTCAGAATTTCATTCTCAATTCAGCTGACAACTGCGCAACATCCAGTTCCTTCAAATAAGCAAGATATTCCTGTTTTCACGTCTTGCAGCATTTCTCAGCCATTCTCAGTTGCACTTCTGTGATCTTGCTACCACCTAATTCTCAATGACATTGGTAACCCGTCTGACAACTGCGCAAGGCTTAGTTTTCCAAGTAGCAAGCGATACTGTTGGTTAAACCCTAATTTTGTGACAAATTCATGTCAATTTTGTGAGAACCATTTCTCGAAAGGCATTAGCCGGCCGTGCTTGAACTTCGGCTTTTCCTAGACTGTATTGTTTCGAGAATTTAAGCCACAACTGCGCATTCCATGTAAATCTGCTTTGCCCGAATTACAATGCATACTATTGTTCAATTGTTTTGGTCNGCATAACGATATAAAAGGAAGAAGGTCACTTGTTAATGATAGACATTCATTCTTGTTGTTCATTCCTGGATTTCTGGTGAGTATCCAGGCCGCTTCCAATGCCTTCCTAGCAGAAATTTCGCTTTCTAACGCCAATATTTTGCACCTGACATTGAAATCACTACCATTGTGAGCCTCAATTTTGTGCCGCCCTAGCGGAGATGTTAGATTTCCTCTTCTCTTCGTGGCCATGTGTTCCTTGATCCGNGCGTCTCAAGGTATTGAACGTATGGTTCCGATCCCGGCTAGGTGCCGAGATCCGAACTCAGGCCCGGTTCCGCCACTCGCCCAACTCCAAATGATAATTACTTGGTCCTCTCATCCTGTGTACTTGATAGGTTTGATACGTCAGATTTCCATATTTGTATACAGGATAAGAGCACAATATTATTATATAGACATTATATAGAGATTATATATTATTATATAGAGATTAATATTATATTATTGCAGATATTATATATTATATTATTATATAGAGATTAATACTATATTATTACAGATATTATATATTATATTATTATATTATATTATTATATATTATATTGTTATTATATTATTAATATTATATTATATAGGGTGAGTCATAAGTTTCAGGAATTTTTCAATTGCATTCCTCGAAAAGAGCAGCTCGCGATTTTTCTGAGGAATGAACCATTGTGATCCTAGACGGCATGGCAACGAATACCTTGGCTGTGGTTGCCCCACTTGTACTGTGCTCGGTTCTACAATACAAAAAAGACGGTCGTTTCGCTTTTCAGTTCATTTTTGGCAATATACCGTTTGTCTCTCAACAACGCTGGAGATTTCCGATTGCCTGCTATTCTGAAGGAGCATCGCTCATGCGATAAGCAGGAGGAAGAAGAAGTTCTATCCCCAACGTAGCGTGTCAAAACGCAACCAAATTCTTTTGCAGGTTGCCGCTTGCCTCTTCCTTTCTATGATGAAGTCTGCAGAAAAACCGAGCATATTGAGAGCCAGGAGCTGTTATGCAACCTATATGTAGGCAAAATATCCCTGAGTAGGAATGATACGTGACATTCGGTTTCAAGCACTAATTCAAGAGAAAAACCACAAAGACCGAAAGTGGTGAGAAACGCTGTTTTGCCGCCTGTTATGAGTCAAAAAAACCATTGCTTGCGGGTGCAGTGCAAAAACAAGCCCGTCATGTTTTAGGGCGAACTTCACTTATTAACGCACTTTCTAACTTCACTAAATATTTGCGCTCTAGAGTTCCAGGAAAATTGAAAGGAAAAATTCCTATGTTAGATATGAACTTTGAACCCCGATGTTTTTGTTGAACTTTGAGTTCTGATGTTTATGTTTGTCTGTGTGATGTACTTTGACCCAACATAATATATAAAGGGGTCATCCGAGTATGGTTCAATTTGATTGCGTCCGGCAATAAACTCTTCCTACCGGCACCGTCTACACAACAGTGGCGATCAGGAGCCAAGAAGAAGAAGCCACCAAGGAGAGCGACGAAGAACTAACGATGATCTCCGAGGAACAGTTTCAAAGACTACTGGCCGCACTCACTCACTCAACCCCTGCAACGGATCTAGCAAAGAAGTTCGACACGCTGGCGGGACGAATCGTGCAGTTCTGCTACGATCCCGAAGCGGACCTCACCTTTGAAGCATGGTACCGCCGTCATGCCGACATCTTCACAGTAGATGCCAAATCACTGGATGAAGCTACCCGTGTCCGCCTTCTCCTGCACAAACTTGATGCTCCCTCCTACGAGAAGTATGTGAACTATATCCTGCCACAGACCCCACAAGAAGTGAAGTTCGATGACGCCATCAGTACCCTCAAAGATCTGTTTGGCCCACAACAGTCACTATTCAGCACACGCTATACTTGCTTGAAACTCACCAAAGATCCCAAAGACGACTTTGCCACCTACGCAGGACGAGTCAATCGGGAGTGCGCCAAATTCAAGTTAGCAGAATGCAACGAAAACCAGTTCAAATGCCTAATTTTCGTGTGTGGTCTCCAGTCAAGCGAAGACGCTTTCATCCGACTCAAGCTCCTCGATAAAATTGAATCGGATCCCAACTGCACCATCCAGATCCTGGCTGAAGAATGCAAACGCCTGCTGAACCTTCGCCACGACACGAAGATGATCGAAAACGGCAGCCCGGTTGTTCATTCAGTGAAACAGTTCCTCCCTTCCCGACAAGGACAGCAGAAGGTCAATTCCAAGACCAACGCTCAAGCAACTCACCCAGAAGTAATACCCAGGTTACCTCCATCTGCATGCTGGTTCTGTGGAGAGATGCACTTCATCAAAGACTGCCCTTATCGACATCACAAATGTTCCCGCTGCAAAACCATTGGTCACAAAGAAGGATACTGCAACTCATCCAAACGTCGATCTAAACGACAGCGCCCCTCCCGTGCAAATGGTCGCTCAACAAGACAGACGGTACGATCAGACGCAATCTTCACAGTCTCAAGTATCAACTGCAACCAGTATCGACGCTACGCTACAGTTAAAGTGGACGATCAACCCATCAACTTCCAGGTCGACAGTGCATCGGACCTGACAGTGATTAATAAAGAAACCTGGCAACTCATCGGCGAACCGGAGCTCAAGCCTCCATCGCTCATCGCTCACAGCGCCTCAGGAGATCGTATCCAGCTGCTAGGACAACGCCAATGCACCTACAGCTTCCATGATGCCTCAGCTCAAGGCACTTTCTACGTGGCCAACACTCCGTCAAACCTACTTGGAGCAGAATGGATCGCAAAAATGGGAATCTATGCCCTCATGGACTGTCTCCCGAGCACAGATCCAGGTCAGCAAGCAGAAATCAATGTCAGTATCGCCGACCAGACAAGCAACAATATAGCAAAACAACTACAACGAGACTATCCACATGCATTCAGCGATAAGCTCGGACTTTACAAGATGTCGTTGGCGACTCTACAGCTCAAACTCGGAGCTAAACCAGTTTTCCGCCCCAAGCGCCCTGTCCCCTATGCCGCTCAACATGCGGTTGACAAGGAGCTTGACCGACTCGAATCAATTGGAGTCATTTCAAAGGTCAACTACTCAGATTGGGCAGCACCAATTGTTATCGTCAAGAAGTCGAACGGATCATTACGCATATGCGCAGACTTCTCCACAGGCCTTAACGACGCACTGGATCTCCACCAGTACCCACTTCCTCTTCCAGAGGACATATTTGCAACGCTGAACGGAGGTCGCTACTTCACCCACATCGACTTAGCCGACGCGTATCTCCAAATCAAGGTGGACGACCAATCAAGACGGCTACTAACGATCAATACACACCGAGGACTCTACCAGTACAACCGGCTACCTTTCGGAGTCAAGTCGGCTCCTGCCATTTTTCAACAAATCATGGACACCACACTGGCCGGTCTTCAAGGAGTAGTAGCGTACCTAGACGACGTCATCGTAGTTGGACGCTCAGTTGAGGAACATCAGCACAACCTCAACGCCGTCTTCAAACGAATCGCCGACAGTGGGCTGCACGTACGCCTAGACAAGTGCAATTTCGCAACAACGCAGATCACTTACCTTGGATACATCATCGACAAGGATGGTCGACGACCCGACCCATCCAAAATTGAGGCAATTCAGCGAATGCCAGCCCCAAAGGACGTTGCACAACTCCGCTCATTCCTCGGACTCCTGAGCTACTACGGAAAGTTTGTGAAGGAGATGCACGTTCTTCGCGCTCCACTTGACGCCCTCCTCAAAAAGAATACCAAATTCGAATGGACAAAGACGTGCGATGACAGTTTCAACAAAGCGAAGCAAATGCTCGCTTCCGATTTACTTCTAGCCCACTTCGATCCCAGGCAAGAAATCGTAGTCGCCGCAGATGCATCCAACTACGGAATCGGTGCAGTCATCCTACACCGATATCCCAATGGATCGGAGAAAGCAATAGCCCACGCTTCTCGCTCACTTCTACCAGCCGAGAAGAACTACAGCCAAATTGAGAAAGAAGGTCTTGCACTTATCTATGCCATACAGAAATTCCACAAGATGCTGCATGGACGCAAGTTCACGCTCTTGACGGATCACAAGCCACTTCTGGCAATATTTGGCTCGAAGAAGGGGATCCCGGTCTACACTGCAAATCGACTCCAAAGGTGGGCAACAATACTCTTAGGATATGATTTCAGCATTCAGTATCGATCCACCACAAGCATAGGACAGGCAGACGCACTCTCCAGACTCATCGCATCCCAGCCGACAATCGATGAGGATCGAGTCATTGCAGCTATATCAGTGGATGCAGACATCCAGCACGTATTCATCAATACAGTACGAGCCTTACCAGTCACGGCCGATGAAATCAAAGAGGCAACAACCAACGATCGCCTCCTCCAACTAATCAAGACATACATTAAGGAGAAATGGCCGAAGTCCATCAACAATCCCAAAATACAATGCTTCTACAACCGCCGTGACTCCCTCTCCATGTTGAACGGATGCCTTTTACTCGCCGAACGCGTAGTAATACCAAAGAACCTACAACAGCGAGTACTTCGTCAACTACATCATGGCCATCCAGGGATTGTGCGAATGAAAGCACTCGCTCGTAGCTACGCTTACTGGCCCGGAATCGACAAGGACGTCGAAGACGCAGTTCGCCGTTGCACAAGATGTTCATCCGCCGCCAAATCCCCTGTGAAGACAACACTCGCTACATGGCCGATTCCGAAAGAGCCATGGACAAGGGTTCACATTGACTACGCAGGACCTTTCGAAGGCACCAACTTTTTAGTCGTCGTGGACGCCTATTCAAAGTGGCCAGAGATTCTTACCACAAATCGTACAACTTCAACCACCACGATCCATCTCCTACGCCAAATATTTGCCAGATTTGGGATGCCAGAAACTCTTGTCTCCGACAATGGCACCCAGTTCACCTCAGCAGAATTCAAGAATTTCTGCTTGGAGAACGGAATACAACACATCTTTTCGCCGCCTTACCACCCGCAGTCAAACGGTCAGGCGGAACGCTTCGTCGACACTTTCAAACGAAGCTTGCTCAAGTTGAAAGGGGAAGGGACCCTATCAGAAATCCTCCAGACATTTCTCCTCACCTATCGAACAACTCCGAACCCAGGACTCGAAGGATCCAAGTCGCCTGCGGAACTATGCCTTGGAAGAAAACTCCGAACATCACTATCACTGTTGAAGCCCACCGTGCCAGACAAGTCGTTAGACATCAACACGACCATGGAGAGACAATTCAACCGTAAACATGGAGCCAGGCGAAGAACCTTCAAGGTAGGAGATCCCGTACTTGTGAAAACTTACCAGGGTCAGCAACGCTGGGCGAACGGACAAGTACTCCGACGCCTGGGACTAGTCCTCTACGAAGTCCTTGTTGGAAAGGAAAAATGGATTCGACACACCAACCAACTCAGGATACGTTTCGGAGTAGGGGATCACAACGCGACTGACGATATGGACACACTATTCGAGATGTTCGACTTAAAAAGACCACAATCTCCGATTCACTCCAGTACATCGCTCACGGACAATGCCAAGGAATCGACGACGCTCACTGCTCAGAATGTACCTCAACTGCGAAGATCTACACGCACACGCAGAGCACCACGACGTCTCGTCATCGACCCAGTTCAGAAGAGCTACCGCATTCGTGGAACCAACTCGTGATATGATCTTTCAAAAAGGGGAGGTGTTAGATATGAACTTTGAACCCCGATGTTTTTGTTGAACTTTGAGTTCTGATGTTTATGTTTGTCTGTGTGATGTACTTTGACCCAACATAATATATAAAGGGGTCATCCGAGTATGGTTCAATTTGATTGCGTCCGGCAATAAACTCTTCCTACCGGCACCGTCTACACAACATCCTAAAACTTATGACTCACCCTAATATTATTACAGACATTATATAGACAATAGAGCATAATATTATTATCATGTAAACAGTACTTCTGAGCTCGCATATTTTCTCTGTAAAGCAATTCCACAACTTCACCCAGAGCTAGTGAAAGCATGTTTTCTAGGACTTATTTCTTCTGTCGTTATACCTGTAGAGGTTGTTAAAGATAACTTTTTTATTGGCTAACGTTTCGGCAACACGCTGTTATCAAGGCCTGAAAGTGAATCAATTTTCATGAATTTATTATTATTTATTATTTACACCGTAAAACACCTCCTCTAAACTGTGCATTCAAATCATCTCGATTAGTTAGCGGAAAACACCAGACCTGGGAGGCGAACTCACCAACTGTGCCAGCAAGAGGCGGGGAGTCAATCCGTCCCATGAAAACGGTTACGTCTCACGAAACAAACATCGCAAAGCCGGCAGTGTGGACCAATCTAATGAATGTCTTGAAAAATACTTCCCTTACGTATTCCCACCATTTCGGATAGGACGACCAACGCAATAAATAAATCTCTACTGAGGGCACAACTGCAAGGTGATGTTGTTCTAATCAACATTCCTAATGACAATATCAGGCGGCAGTTAGTCCGAACTAGACTTTATGATAGAACGTGCAACACGGGACATTGCGTCATTTGTCATTACTGTAAAATGGGGGTTGCGCTAAAAGGGGGACTAGTTACAAGTTCGAATGTTTGAGCAGCCACGCTGTCTACATCAGTGAAACCGCTCGACCCCGTCATGTGCGAATAAATGAACATCTGGCTAGTAAAAGATGGGAAAGCTTGGTTAAACCAAGTGGAAAACACAGAGGCGAAGACAACGATGGAAAAGATTACGACATAGCGTGCAAGATTCTGGCTCACGAGCCAGAAATTTCGACGTCTTTATCACATCATTTCTTTACCCGTATCTGGACGTTTTCCACTGTTGAGGTGAAACGCACTCGCACTCCTTCGACAAATCCCTGGCCTGTTCCTTCCTAACCTATTACGCTCCGGACCACCCCCCCCCCCCCCC
>JARK01001418.1:590070-620920 GCA_000688135.1 Ancylostoma ceylanicum
GGGGTGAAGAGGCGCAGCTTGTGGGGCGACAAAATAAGCTTTGACCTCGCAGTGTAACTGCTCTATAAACCTGTTCGGGTTGCGTTTGTTGTCTTGGAATCTCTGAGTTACAGGATAAGTGCATCAAACACCAAAAATTTGACAAAAACCAAACGTCGCTGTTTTCCGAAGTCACATTAGGAACCGCTCTCTTCAACAACCTCCTAGCTGTGAAGAGTGCGCATCTTCGAGTATTTTAACACACTCGCGACAATGTATTCAACCGGTTGAGCATGCATGGTGCGACGCGTGGGACAGCGTGCTCAACCGGGTGAACACGCCCTTTTCACAGTTGTATTTTTGTGAAGCAATCTTAATGAGCAAACTCCTATACAGTGGTATACCAACAAATGTTCAAGCGATTTATACACGCGATGGGCAGAGTGGACATCCTCTCGTACTTCTTTAATGCGTGGTTGAAACTGACAAGTAAAACAACAATTTCTATGAAGATTCACTTACTTACTTACTACCTCTTATGAAGATGAAGTTCTTGAATTAGCATCTAGCTCGTGCATAATTGCGTTTCGGTTTGTCTCAAATTCGCGCATTTTCGGAGTATTATGCAGCAGAGGAAAAATTCCTATCACGTGGGACCACGTGCTCAAGCGGTTGAGCACGGGTCCTACTTGTGCAAAAGCGCGTGTGTCCCACGTGACCCACCATGCCAAAACCGTAACACCATGCCAGAAGCGTAATGTCGCGAATGTGTTAAATGACAAAAAACGAAGAAGGATCGGACTAGTTAACAACGGTGGATCCTGCAGCGCAAATGATTATCTGACTGCAGCGTTGTAGGAACAACAGAGATCGGCTAGGGAAGTACATATGTATACATGTATTCATCCGTCATCCACACTACTGTACACAAGTGAGGCTGCCTCATTCTTTCAGCAATCGAAGACATACCGGCCTACAGCCGCTCATCGCGCCACACCATGGACCGTGCAGATACTCACTGTCCTATTCGAAAAGAGATGGATTCCGTAGCTGCAGGATAGTAACGGGACCAGAAAGGGGTATGATAAGTGGATGCCGCAAAAATGAAACAGTATCAAGTTGGTCCCGCCGGGATTCTGCTGCTACAACGCAATTAAGTCGTGCATGAAATACGTCCCATTTCTCAGACATTCGCGGGATAAGAGCCGAGGCGAAGCGCAACTCTAGCGGCATGACACCTGCGCTTCAATCCCCGAAGTGGGAGGAGTCCTCGCCCGAGCATGCGCACTGGGTGCCCTAGCTCCTGCACTTCGCCCCCGTGCTGCTGCTGCTGCCATTCCCATTTACCTGCGTTCGTCGCGCTTTCAATCTGCGTCAATGGACTGAAGTCCCCCTTTGGCCTGCTCTCCACCTTGTCTGCAGTTTCCCGTTTGGTTACGGTATTTCTCATATTTTCCTCCGAATTAGGTGAACGCTTCAACCTGCCCCAACCCACCTATTGAAAAATTTGACTGAATTTTTCATAATCCGTGAAGCTTATCTCTATCCGAGCACCCACCCACCCACCCTCCCTCCTCCCACCATCACCGCTTCACCAGAACACTGATAAATTTTATCAGCAACTTACTTTCACCTAACACCTAATCCACCCCCACCCCACCTCACCCCACCGCTTCATAAGGAGACCCGTGAACTCTATTTGCAAATTTACTTCCCATTAGTATTCTACCACTCTAGTATGCTGTTGCATTGTTTCGAGTTGTTTCCACTCTGAATAGTTCTAGTTTCGTATAATTTCATTCATATGGCTCGTTTGTGTTTTGCCAATGAATTTGGTTTTTATTCTCTGCAACTATTTCGAACACTTTGCCCTTCTTTCACTGAACTAACGGGTTTCTTAATGTTGGGTGTGCGAACATTGTCGAATGATATTGACGTGCCTTGCAGCTGATAATATTGGGAGGGTGATGAGTGTATGTAAAAAATCTACCGTGTATGATGAATCTAATTTGGTATTTCCAAAAAGATCCACTTTGGATCTTTTTTTCTTGTTGCTGTGGTTGTTTCACTACTGACTTTAACTAGATTCATGTCAAAAATTTGCCAAAAATGATAGCTTGTACCCTACAAACCAAGTGAGAATTATTGTGAAGGCTTCAGTCAAATTGCCTCCACATCATTCAAGCTTATGAAATGTTCTACACATTCACTGTGCTTGTAGCAGCACCAACTTCTAGCAGCGTCAACGCCGTTGTTCAGAAGTATTCACATAACCAACACTGACTGACACTAATTGAAAGAAGGACAGAAGCGTACAAGGGAAAACAACGTGTGCAAAGGTGTTGAAACAAAAAAAAAAAGAAAATAAGAAAAAAACTAGACTGGTAGAACACAAACGAAGCGTACGAGTGAAAACATATGAAACCAAAACAATTCAAAACAAAATCACCAGTAATAACGTACTACAGTGGTAAAGTACTAATGAACTGTACCAAGTATTGTCAACTAATGAAAAAACCACTGTGCCCTAAGGAGGCGAAAGTAGGGCTCCGCCCATGCCCTACCTCACAACGCCGCTGACCAATCAGCGGGACGCATTCACTCAAGCGCATTGAAGGCAAGTATAGCTGCACTGCGCGCCCCTCAGTAGCTCCAGTGCAGCCCGAACACACGAATTGCTGCAACCGCTGCAATTCGTCAGTTTAGGTTGGGGTTGAAAGCGTAGTCTGGTTCGGCTGCCGCTCCAATCCCGCGAATGTCTGAGTTCGAGAAAGGCTATATGTATGGCACGAGCACGCCTACTTCACTTCTTCTCTGTTCTCTTTTGTTACGTTAATGCAGTCTAGTAATCTATTAATATCTCATGAGATGAGACTCTGTACAAGCAAAAGGTATAGGCCATGTGGGAATAGAATCAAGTCGAATTTTCTGTGCAAAAGAGTCTGACGCGTTTAAAAGCTGGCTGTACCGAATAGCCTTGGAACCAGTGCTTCTCGATGAAAGAGGGAGAGATGAGAACAGAGATGTCCGACATCTTGTGAAGGCTGAAAACTCCAAAAATTTCGGAAACATTTGGCAGAAGAAGAAATGAAAATCTATGTAATTAACCGGAGCTTGGCGTTACAACCACATTTTCACTGGGAGTAAACTGACATAAAGTATATAGAATCCATAGGTAGAAGCGCGAGTTCAACCGTCGCAACCCAATCATTACGCGCACGCGCCACTAAGCTTCTGACTATACCGTTGGAGTAGTATAGATCATACTGAAGGAGTACTGAAGGGGAACGAAAGGATAGCTTCTCTATGGCGAACGTCAACGATTGCAGAGGTACTTAATCATGTTTTTTTTCTTTCTGATATTGAAAAGGTTTTGAAAATCATAATATATGGGAAAATGGAAATTTACCTCCGATATCCGGGTCCTGCAATCAACGAAGGTGCAGCAAAACCGTAATCCCTTGGCTACTTGCAAGGAGTTGATGGATTCTTCGTAGCATCTAGGATAACTGGGTACACATAGAGAAGGAGGAAGGAAGAGAAAAGGCAATAAAACTCGGCGGATTGGAACCGTTGGGGCCACGTGCAGGTATCGTGTTAAGACATGTCACCGACAATCGATTGAAAAAAGGTACTGAAAATGGCGGGAAAACAGCGGTCTAATCGTGGCGAGGAGGGAAGGTGGGCTAAAAGCGGGCAAACCATGATCGGCCATTAGTGGACAAATGGAGGGAAAAGTAGGGAATAGAGATAGGTGGGAAAAGGGTGGGAAAACCGTGGGCAAACCGTGGCTCCACCGTGGAGATTGAGAGACAGTGGGCTGACAGTGGGAAAAGGTGGGCAATCGGAGGTTGCCCCGTGAGATGGACGAGTTTTGAGGGGCCATTATGTTGAAATAGTGGCGCCACCGTGGGATTCATTAACAATGGTGGGCTTAAGGTGGGATAAGTGGGGGTGGATCTTACCATCGTGGGATAACTAGGGGCTAACCGGGGGATAACGGTAGACCAACCGACGGTTGGGCGTCCACCGTAGTACGAAAGTTCAGAGTATGGCTGTCCCGAAAGTGCGATAGCGCTGTCGTCTTCGATTTTGGTATTTTCACAGTATTCGCACAGATCTTGCACGCAGCTAGGTCATCGCCATCTTCTCCTTTCATCTTCTTGTACAAATTCTAGATGACACTCATTGCGGAACTCCGGATGCTAAAAAATAACTTTGATTCTCACAGCTTCTCTGTTTCAAAGCATTCGCTGTATTGTATAGTTGTGAGAAATTAAAAGTTTTCATTGTTCGCTAAATTTAATTTTATGGCTGTTTATTTTGCTGCTGCTTAATGCTTACCTTTACATAAATAAGCTATAATGAATGGAAATAACTTTAACGATTTGATGTTACACATGCAATATTTTTGTGAAGGACATGTGATACTGAAAGCGGAATTCTTGAAGATTTTAGGACATTCTCGATAAATCCAAAAGTGGATCACTTCGCGAAAGGATAGGCTTGAGAGGTTAATGAAAAGGTTGATAGGGCTTCATTCACCCACAACCTAATCTGCTAGGTTGGTGATGTTTAATGCAAAACTAAATTAGGGACGAACACCCTTAAAGGCAGAGGACCACCTCATTTTCGTGGTTGAGGTAATGGCAGATTCAGCATCTACTCGGCACGCTGATTCCAGCGGTATACACATATTGTCTCAAAATGGTCATTAAACCCGTTTTCCAGGACGGGGCTGTAACAGTTTGCTAACCCGAATTGACGTGTGAAGCTGTTGATCTTATCGATCGAACACGCAAAGACACGTTGGCCACCGTGGCAGCCGTGGCGGGCAGCCAGCACAGCTCGGAGCGATCCACCTCCGGGCTCCAAATTTTAGCCACTTCGACCCCTTCGAGAACGGGGCTTTCGTCGCTTTTGTGCCTATTGATGTACCTTGCTGGGATTGTCATGACGAGAAGGTTCAGGATGTGTTACTATCCCCAATATACGGGACGAGGTGGTCCTCTGCCTTTAAAAAGAGAAAACAATTTGATCTACTTTCATTTTTCCCAGACCAAAATTTTCCTTGAAATTCGAGTGGGAGTTATCATGTGTCCATTGTGAACAAGGCAAAATCGAGAGATCTTCTCCATTTTCTTACTTCTAAATTTTTGTACAATTAATGTGACAGACCCTACCTGGCCTACGATTGGTTTAGCAGATTTTCACGGAATTAAGGTTGTCAGGCAAAATGTTCCGATGCTCTCCTCTGAAATGCTACTTTCCAACTACTAATTCTTTATGTGAGCAAAATTTTTGCAAGAAGGAATGTGTAAAGAATTTCCATAGGAAAAAAAGCGTAAAGACAAGGAAGCAAGGTTTATAAGAGGTGCAGCTAGCACTTCTGTCTCATTATTCATATTTTTCCTGATTGCCACGCTTAACCACCATGAACAGCCTTCACAACTTGCGCCTGCAAAGTTCAGCCTCGAGGCATATCGCGTTCTACGAGGCTATTTGCTAGACATGGATAGGGCCACAACGAACCCTCAAGGTAAGACCTCGTAATCCTACAAACATGGCGCTGCGCGTGAACGCTATATTTACCCTGAGTATCATAATAATCTCCAAGTCAATTAGGTCAGACAATAGTGCTTTGAATTTTCCATTCTCATAGATTTGAATGAATTATTCAAATAACACTTTTTGTTGTTATTGTTGTATGGACGAAGATGCCGGAGGAAACTTTATTCTTTTTTCTTGGTCGAATGAACGAATTATGCGAATAACCCGGGTGAGCAGCGTTATACCTGGAAAGGGCGCTGTCTTCGAGATGTGCGGTTGGTTACATAGGCGAATTGACCAATAACAGAGCTCGGCCACACCGCCCTCTCCAGTTATAACGCTCTACACCCGGATAACCCATGTTTGGAAAAACCCGAATGAACGAATTGTTCAAATCCACATTTCAAGATTGTCGAATGAATGAATTGTTTGAATTCCTCCTTTCCCCTATAAACTGAATAAATGATTTATTTGGATCTTCGAATATTCGAATATTTTCACAAATATTAGGTTGTTGTGGGCGCATGTGGCGCAGTGGTAAGAGGCTCGCTGCGCACGCAGACGGTCGATGGTTCGATCCCGCGCCCGTGGCCAACCAAGCCATCCATCCCCCGGGGTCGGTAAATTGGTACCAGAGGAGTCTGGGAGGGTGAAGCACTGACTTGGTTCATCGGATGCCCCCCGCAAGTCACTGTATGGGGCACATACGCATTCAACGCCTCTACGATGCTCAGATGAAGTTTGCGAATGCGTGGCGCATCCCTCGTGACGGGATTGATCAACGCCGACCATTTTATTCACTTTATTAGGTTGTTGCAAAATCGATGTCGGATTTCGACACTTGACTTTGAATGGTCATAACTCGACAAATACTGAACTTTTTCTGCCGGTTCAGTACTCGTTTGAATCAGCACATCTTCGCCATTTTTTGCTAAGTTTTTGTTCTATGAGGTCTGAAGCCAAGCTTTTCGGACCCAGAACAATCGGCGAGATCGTTTTGAGGTGAGGCATTTTTGCAGCCTACTGTTCCTCTCAGGGATGGGTCCCACCACTTGGATTTGTGCTCATCTGTAGGGGAACAATCCGCTAAGTAAGGCAAATAAGAAAGAGTCTGGATCTGCGCCTGCATCAAATTCCAGAGCGTCTGGAGTGCAAAGTCTGGTCTTGAGCTAGTGTGAAACACTATAGGATGAATCGAGCTGAACCTACTTGTTCAGTTTTTTCATCATGCTGGTTCCTCCGATGGCGCCAAAAATAATAGAATAATAAACCTCAAGGTCACCTTCGAGATATTGAACAGGTCTCCTGGTGACAGCTTCCACCAGTGCTTTCAAAACAGCGTTGACGACATCGAATTTTAGTCCATAACTCAGGGGCACGCTTCTCCAATACTAAATGACTTGGGCCAACACTGGGCTATCACTTTGTAGAGCATTCCTTCCTGCATAGGATGGTAGTATTTTTTTTCAATACGCTCTCTTGCTATCGAGTTCCGATCCAAGGAACAGTTAGGGGCGAGTTTTAGCGAACGAATGTATTTGAATTCACCCCCGAAAACTACAACAAAAGTGGGTTGATCTGAATAAAGATGAATTTGCAGAAAGAGGAAGAGATTTGCTTTGGAACAAGAGCAAAATATACGGTGAAAGCACCATTTCGCATTCCAAAGCACTATTCCAAAGTTCGTGGTCCAAAAATCCGACATCGATTTTGCAACAACCTAATATATTCTGTTCGGTCACAAGTATAGTCGGCACTTCATGGCAGGATATAGATTCGTGTGCTCGAAAGGTTTTTAGAGCTATGTTTTGCATTTGCTGTGAAGTATGCGAGCGGAGCGAGCATCAGCAAAAGTCTGAACCCACCGTTGGCCGGACGGCAAGACTGGTAAATTCATAAATGAAGTGTACCGCAGCAGATACGCATATGGTACCAGATGGTGACACCACGTCATTAAAGGCAGCACGCACGGAAATTTTCGTGTTCGAGATTTCGATCGTTTTGGGTACCTAGCAATGGTGCCAACAATTCTACGGAAGTTGCACCGTCGTAGGTATCAGCGTATCAGCAAGAAATGAGGGACTACACGTAGTTCAACATTTCAACGGGATGAGTTGTAGCATTTAATGAATTGGTATTTTTTTACAATCACTCCCTCCCTTATGATAAAACTTGCTTCCGTTCCCGAATCTTTCTATTTCAAACGCGAGCAACTCGGCTAACAATGGAAACCTTTTTTCTTAGGATTTGTTGAAACTTATCACTGCATTGGTCTTCACTATAGGGTGCAGCACAGGAATACACTAAAATCTGTGAGAGGAACATTTCCGTGGGTGCTGCCTTTGAATAGACATTATCTCGTATCGTTATCTTCCCTTTCTCAACACCAAAGTGAGGCTCACAAGTGGACAAAAGGAGTGGTTATGGTACAAGAAGCACGCATCAACTAACATTTAAGTGCATTCAAGAAGCGCTCATCGTGACAGTAGAAGCAACAATAACTCGCATTCTCACTGAAAACGGATATAATATGATTCCTGCCACAGCATGGTTCCCATACTCAGCAGCGGGTTGACTAGCACTGATCCTACCGTATGTGGGGAACCGTCCAGCACACGCCGTGAACCACGTGGTGAAACAACCCGGATTGGCAATTCGGTTGGTGTTCCGCCCACCACATACCTTAAAGCACCTCTTGACCTCCATCAGCGTATTCGGAAATAAGTGTCCCGAAGCAAGCTGCTGTACTGTATCAATGAGAAAATTTGCCAGCTACGGGGCACCGCTTACCTAAACAGGTGCAGTGGATGTGGAGAAAAATACGCGGCTGAGACGATGAGACCAATACGAAAACGACTAGACGAACATCGTCGAGCACTGTTGAATCCCTCCTCCTATCCGTCGGGGAGTTTTTCGAGACACCGCACACTGAGGCACACGAATAAGCAGGCTCCGACTTTCACAGTCATCGTCCTCCATCGACATCTTACACAGACTTTGGAAAGGAAAGTTATGGAGGCGATAGAAATGAGGAGGCACAATCCATAGATCAACAATAAAAGCTTTATTTCTAGTATGTCGGAGTGCGATCCCGTCGAATAACAAATGATACGTATCGATCCTCATCGCAATCCGACCGACGAGGATCGATACGTATCATTTGCACTGTTATCCGACGGACTCTTGTTATCCGACCGGATCGGACTCCGACGCACTATAAATAAAGTTAAAGAGGAATTGAGAGAGATGTTAAGGTTGATTTCGTACTCAGTACCCCAAAAACAAGTTGTCGGCCTAGCTTAGCCCAAAAATGACTTGCAAACAAGCTTTTAACTAGCAAATCGTTGTCAACAAGTTTGATATCATCAAGCCACCCGAAACCAAGTTGTCAACAAGCTTTTGAGAAACCAAGTTTCAGACGTGATCACAAACTTGCTCGCTGAATGCCTGTCGACAAGTAGTTTTTGGGGTTCTAAGTAAGCGAAAATGTAAGTGGGTTGATCTTTAGTCATCGCGTAACCATTTCATTGTGTAAATAAGAACGTAGTGGTGAGGTCGCATGTTTTATATGTTAGCTCATGTTCACTGAATTACTTCTTGAGTTTTTTGATGTGTAGGATAACAATCGCAGCGTGGCTGAGGTAGTCAGAAGACTCTAAAGTCGTCTGGTCGCTGGTATTGCTTGTGTTTAACTGCATTTCGTAAGCTTCTGATGAGATTGAGATTCATTGTTAAGGTTAGGGTCCGATGAAGGCGTTAACGCCAAAAGCTCACAAATAGACATCACGTATGAGGGGATGTGATGTGAGCAGAATGAGATGGGTGGAATAATAGGCACTGCTGAGGCGTTTAATTTGGTACTGATCATGGTGGAAACGATTTTGGCGTGAAATGTAGGATTCTGGCGTACGAACAGGAGAAATCTGTCAGGTAGACCCTCGAAGCGTGTTAAGGGCAATTTATACTGGATGCGTGCGACTGACGCGCGTGCGTCTATATGATGAAGAATAAGGAGTAGTCGCATCGCAGTCGCAGCTCAGTCGCACGCGTTTACGGCCTCGAGATGGCTGCGCTTTCTTTTCATTGAGAATTTCATGCCGCGTTGACCGGTCTTCATCGAAAATCTTTCGCAAATGTATACGTGCGCCTGATAGTCGCATCTGATATAGAATGCCCTTTAGGCCGATGGCACACTACACAGCGACACCGTCGCTGTGAAGAAAATGAGTGAAAATGATGCGAACAAAATGTTACAAGTTCTCATTTCTTATCATACAATGTGCGTTGGATTGCGTATTGGTGTGGGAACAGTTGCACGAGAAGTTTTGGTGGTGCACTGTCGCAGCGACAGCGTCGCTGTGAAGCATGCCATCTCTCTTAGATCTCTGCCCGAAATCCTCGAATGAACAGCAGAAATGATCATTTGGCGATTACCAGTAATCTCATGCCTTTTCTGCAGTTATGCGAGGTATAAGACCAGCAAAGATACTCATGCTTGGCTAACAACACCAATGAAGGTGAGTACACTGCACTCGCTGGCTATTAGCGGTCTGTTGCTGCCTGAACGGAATAACATCACCAACATGGAGCACTTGGTGAGAATTACCTTTAGCTAGGAATCTCACAGTGATCTGGTCAATACGAATCGAACGCACTGGGAGAGGAGGTGTTTGGTGGATTAGTTCGTAAATTGAGAACACTTTGAGCCACTTTCAGGCCTCTGAAAACGACGGGAAGTCGAAACGTCGGCCAAAATAAAGTGCTTCTTTAGCAACCTGTGTGACAAAGAATCGTACATCACTACTAGTTAGGTTTTGAGCAAACCTCCAACATTTCCGATGTAGGCCTCAAAACCGTCACCAGCCCTATAACCTTGAGCCCGCATCTCTTCAATGTCAATTTAGCCCTACCATTCTTAGAGGGCTTCACCATGAGCGATCCTACCTTGGTTTACGTTTCGCAGGTCGGCGTGGGGGCAGCACCTCACGACTTACATAATGCTTGCCGGAGCTCTGGCGGACGCGGGTCTGAAGTTGAATCTAGGGAAAAACCGAGGTCATGAGCAGTTTAGGTGGAGAGTCGTGCTAGACGCAAACGGCACTGCTTTCACGCAAGCCGAACAATTCCAGTATATGGGAAGCATCTTAAGTGCTGACGGAACAGTGGATGCAGCAGTTAGAGAATGGATTGCCTGCGCATGGTTGAAGTGAATTGAAGCAACCGGAATTCTCTGCGATTGAAGTTGCTCGGGGGTGTTGAGAGGGAAGATCTACCGCATTATGGTGAGCCCGGCGGTGATGTATGGCAGTGAGCGCTGGCCAGTGACGAAGACGCACAAAAAGATGTTGAACACGGCGGAGATGTGCATGCTTAGGTAGGCATGTGGATTTACGGGACGTGATAAAGTATGCAGTGAAGAAATAAGAACACTGATACAGCAAAAACGGGACCATACAGCAAAAACTGCGTGCACAGGGGTTGCGGTGGTTTGGACGCATTATGAGAAGATCACCACTACATCCTACCCGGCAGGCCTTGGAGATGGAGGTTACCGGCAAGCGCCCCAGAAGCGCACCGAAAAAACGATGGAAGGATACCGTATGCAAGGATATGAGAGAGCTAGGAGACAACAAGGATGACGCTCAGGATCGACATCCATGGCGCAGCAGAATCAAAACAGTGGATCCCGAGAATGCGCGGGACAGACGCTAAGGAGAAGAAGAATTCTCACAGGGTTTCAGCGATAGGTCCCATAATTTTACAGGAGCAAGGTAAAGGTCTGCGCTACAAAGTAACTATCATTACTTGTAATAAAGCGCCTACTCTGTGTGTAAGTGTGTGTGTAACGAAATTCCCTGATTGGTCAGTGATGGTGATTATGGGGTCATACATAAGAGGGAGGATACGGGTATGGTAAGGTTCAGTGGATGAAGAGGAGCTCTGCTGAATAAGCAAGTGCAGAGACGCGGGTCCACCGCTTTACGGAGGGTGGGCTGAGTCCCTAAAGTAGCGAAACACCACCAGAACGTTCCGACGTCGTGGTAGAATAGCGCCGGTGTGAGACGGATCCAACATTGTGAGAAGGCTGCGCTGGCGTTCAAAAGTGGAGAAACGCTCGCAAACTGGTCCAACGGTGTGATAAGGATACGCCGGCACGCAGAAGTGGGGGAGACGGGTTTGTGACTGTGATAAGGGTGCGTAGCGCCCAGAAGTGGTGGAGTCAGGTCGGTAAGGGTACGCCGGCGCCCACAAGTGAGAAGAGTCGGGTCCACCACTATGGTAGGGGTGATAAGAAGGCGTCGGCTCCCAAAGCGGGGGAGACGAGTCCACAGCTGTGGTAAGGGTGCGCCAGTGCCCAAAGTGGGACGATGCGGGTGCATCGGTGTGATACGGGTGCGCCAGCGCTCAAAGAGGGGGGAGGAGGAAGACGAGTCTACTGCATTAGAGTGTACTGACGTTCAAAAGCGTTGGAACGTCTGGAGACAGGTCCAGCGGTGAGATAAGCGTGCGCTTGCGCCGAAAAGTGGAGGAAGCTCAGGGACGGTTCAACTGATGGAGCTAAGGTGTTCCAGCACCCAGTGATGAGAAAATGTTATGCGATTGTTCCAACATTGCTCAATCGCTTTGTTGGCGCCTAATGACAGTGAAAATACATCAAGCGCTAGAGCACAGAAATGATAAGTACACCATCCGCGTTATTCTGTTCTCATCACGCCCTCTTCCTTTTCCGTGCTTTCCTCCTCTCGTTTGTGTATGAGCACACCGCTCGCTTCTCTTTTACATGTGCGAGCCAATTCTTATCACTTGGTCAGTCACAATAAACAAAGAAAAATGAACCATTTTCATAATCATCTAAGATGAACCGGTGACATGTTAGAGCATCCCCAGACTTCGCCGGCTGTAGTGGCGATCGCCACGACCGCCGGCGGTCGCCACATGGAAAAAGTGAATGAGGAAACCCCAGGCGAAAGAGGGATGATAATCAAGGGGGCGTGGCAATTGATACGTATCATTTCCACGATCCTTATCTCTTTTATCGCCGGTTCATTTTGATTCATTTCGAACTGGCGAACTCTGAGGATGCTCTTACTCAGACATTCGTTCGGGAGTCCCGCCCGAGGATCCGCCCCTTTTTCGGTCTCGGGACAAACTCCGGTGCTCGGGCGGGAGACATCATTTTGGTTTTGTTGGGGGATTATCCCGAGAGAGGCGCAAAGTTGCAATAGTCACGTCACACCGCCCTACAACAGGCGCTAACACGTAACAGCCGCGTTTGGACTTGTCAGCCACAAATAATCGACTTATAAGCGACGCCCCAAACAGTATAGCGTCTCCCTGTCTTCGGCTTCTTCTTCCAATCATCTATTGCTCTTATTTCTGTTAACTGTGATTATTTCATACTGTCTGTCTCACCAATCTTGCCACCTAGCAGGCTTCCAAGATGAGGTAAGTCTCGCCAGTTGTTATAGGCCAGACATGTTTTTGCACGTTACCGGTTGCTGATTGCCATTGTCAACATGGGTTGTTGGAGAAGCCACTGTCTCCCTGATTGACATTATTGAAATACGCGCGCGTTGAGGAAATCCGGCTGTTCTTTATCCCTTCTAACTCAGAGACAGTGGCTTCCTTTCACTAGTATTCTTCCATTGTGCCCCTACGTTCTTTTAAGACCTATTAGTATCCTACTACTCTAGTATGTTGTTGCGTTATTTTGGATTGTTTCCATTTTGCATCGCTCTAGTTCCGTATCTCCTCATTCCTATGCTTGGTTCATGTCTTGCCAGAGAATTTTGTTTCTTCTCCTATTTTGGTTTTGTTAGTCTCGACACCTCTGAAACCATTTTGAACTTTCTGCCTTCCTTCCACTGAACTGACGGGTTGTCAATGTTGAGTTTGCGAAAATTGTTGAAAGACGTTGACGTGGCTTGGTGATGATGCTGCTAGGGTGATGCTTGGAATAGTTCCAAAGATGTCGAAACAAAAAGAGAACAAAATAAGGGAAAAGAAAACGTGGCTACTTGGTAAAACACAAATGAACCGTACAAGTGAAAACTGTATGAATGTAACCAAAACGATTCACAATAAATCACCAGCAATGACATACTACAGTGGTAGAATACCAATAAATAGTACGAAAATATTGCTGCACATAGTTGGAAACTAGTGGAAAGAAGCCACTGCCTTTGAACTAGGAGTTATACAAGACAGCCGGGTTCCCTCAACGTGCGCGCATACGGTGGATTTCAATAATGTCAGTCAGGGAGACAGTGGCTTCTGGGTTGTTGGTTGCCATTGTCAACATGGGTGTCAACGCGTTTACCCTGTGTAATCTCAGTGATACATCCAGACCCATATCTGCAGTATTTGATTCGATTTGATTCGTTTTCGATGTCGCCCGCTTTTAGGAAAGCTAGACCCTATAATTCTTTAAAGTTTTACTTTAGTAAGCTGCGAACATGCTCGGGCTTCAGGGTAGTGCACCAAGAAGAAAGAGAAATTTGGCAGACATATGCGGTCAGTTTAGACTTAGTTATTATTTTTGTCGCAGTCACAGTTACATCATCACCATGTTATTTCCAGAAAACCTTCCACCAGTTCCTTTTGAACTAAAGAGGTCCAGAACTCTAAACGACCGGCCAGTGAGTACGGAAGGGAGGAGTCCAGCTCCAGAACAAGTGGACTCGAGCGAAGGGTACGATAGTGACGGTCAACATGAGACCATGTCTGCTGTTCTTGGTATGGTTTCAGCGTTTTCTAATTATCGTTCTTCCAATCTGGCCGTCCGGCTGACTCCGGGCTTCCAGACGTTTCCTAATGCTTACTTCACTTGCATTTATTCGTATTTATCCTTTAAAAAACTCATACAGTTGGCATCGATGGCGGTGACACGTCTGCGGGCCCGAAAAGCACGCGGCGCGATCGCGCCCCTCGAGCAGGAATTCCCTCCGAGACATCAAATTATGGGGTTTTCTTGATAGTCAGTTAGTATTCTGACTAGTTGTCATCAAATGTGATGAACAACTATCAAGAAAGCCCAGATTCGCCACCGCGGCGACGATTCTATCGTGAGCGGTGCGGTCGCGCCGCCAGCTTTTCGAGGCCGCAAAATGATCACCGTCATCGACGCCCACTGTAGCCATACCAAATTCTGCAATGTTGACTCATTTCCTTCGCTTGATTGATATATCTAAATGTAGTCGTATATCACCAACTCAACGTGCGTTGACCACAGAAATTGGTTTTGCGTCTTCCGAAGTGTTTCACGCTGTTTAAGCACTGCCTATGAGTTTATCGTATGAGTTTGTCGTCCCTAAAAACCGTGAAAATCAGCTAAAGCTGCCCCGCGCCTTCTACGATCCGTCGCTCCAGCTAACGCTATTAACAGCTAACACTGTGCAGCGCCTCGCCTAGCGCAGTGTATTCACCTTCTATCCGAAGCGACGGGCCGCCGACGCGATCGGGGATCTCGATGCGGCGCGGCTGTGACGTATGCCGTAGGCTGTCAANACCAGAACAAATGGACTCGAGCGAAGGGTACGATAGTGACGGTCAACATGAGACCATGTCTGCTGTTCTTGGTATGGTTTCAGCGTTTTCTAATTATCGTTCTTCCAATCTGGCCGTCCGGCTGACTCCGGGCTTCCAGACGTTTCCTAATGCTTACTTCACTTGCATTTATTCGTATTTATCTTTTAAAAAAACTCATACAGTTGGCATCGATGGCGGTGACCCGTCTGCGGGCCCGAAAAGCACGCGGCGCGATCGTGCCCCTCGAGCAGGAATTCCCTCCGAGACATCAATTTTCCTCATCATTTTCTTCGCTTGATTGATATATCTAAATGTAGTCGTATATCACCAATTCAACGTGCATTGACCACAGAAATTGGTTTTGCGTCTTCCGAAGCGTTTCACGCTGTTTAAGCACTGCCTATGAGTTTATCGTATGAGTTTATCGTCCCTAAAAACCGTGAAAATCAGCGAAAGCTGCCCCGCGCCTTCTACGGTCCGTCGCTCCAACTAACGCTATTAACAGCTAACACTGTGCAGCTCCGCGCCTAGCGCAGTGTATTCACCTTCTATCCGAAGCGACGGGCCGCCGACGCGATCGGGGATCTCGAGGCGGCGCGGCTGTGACGTATGCCGTAGGCTGTCAACTCGCCCACGTTACACGCGCACCACGTATGGATCTCGGACCGTGTCGGCGGCGCCGTCATTTGGGATAAGGGCAATTTATACTGGATGCGTGCGACTGACGCGCGTGCGTCTATATGATGAAGAATAGGGGCTAGTCGCATCGCAGTCGCAGCTCAGTCGCACGCGTTTACGGCCTCGCGACGGGCGCGCGTTCTTTTCATTGACAATTTCATGCCGCGTTGACCGGTCTTCATCGAAAGTCTTTCTCTCTCATTGCTACGATGAGACGTTATGTACAGGCGTGTACTCCACCTCCTGAAATCCAGAGATTTGCCTGCCGCCAGGCAGGCAAGCGGGGAAAATTTGAACATCTCACAGATCTTCCTGAGGCTTTCGTCGGGTTCTTGATAAGTGGGTGAAGTCATTTGCTCCACATAACCTCTTGAAGTTTCCAAGGCGTTTTAATCTTTTAGATTTCGTTTTGGATGCTATCGGGCTGGGAGACGAAGGTTTACTATTACCTGTCGCGAACCACAAGGAGTACCGCACAAAGTAAGCTTTTTGTTTGATATTATGATGATGTATTCTAAAGTGGATACCATCTTTCAGATTTTGGATGGAACTTGCAGGAAATGATGCTGATCGTGAAACCATGTTCAACACGCTCAGCGACGCGCGCACGGACTGGTCGGCGCTAGCAAGGGTGGCGATAGGGAGGGCATTGTAAGTTTGACAGTTCAATTTCACTATGTTCCTCTCATTCCTACCATCTAACAACTTATTTGTTTGTAAAATATCGTCTTCCAATTCAGAAACCTTTCAGAGCCGACGTTCGTGCGTTTACATATAAAAACACCGATCAGCCTCTGGTTCCTTCGCATGTAAGTTTTTTCTATCTGACTACTCTCCTGTCAATATCTCCTCCTGAATACTACCTGTTTTTAGAAGCGAAAAATCGTCACGCAGGACATATGAGAGTGTCACGAGCATATGCGACGGCTGGGCTGGCAAAGATTCTCACCTTCCCGTACGTCGGCTATGATCCTCTACATCGATTGTTTTGTTATCTCTAATTCTTAATGATTGATTCACTTCTCATTAATTTCTGATCTCGTCCATCATCTGCATCACCTCAGGGTTTCTAGGTGGAACCTTCTACTCGCTTGCGTTTTGGCGCTCTCGGCGTCTTGGCCTCCAACGGGTTAATTTTGAACACCTTAAACTCAAGCACCACATCACCCTTTCTATAACATTCGAAGTAGCGAATGCAGAAATCATCGTACTCAAGACTAGCCCAAAGTTAATCCCACCGAGCGCGAACACGCCTGCCGAGAAGACTCGGACGGAACACTGTATACGTTTGCGGGCTAGACTTTGGAATATTTGAGTTCAACACCGTTGGAGGCCAAGACGGCGAGAGTGTCAAAACACAAGGCAATGGAGGGTTCCACCTAGAAGCCTTGAAGTGGTGCACATTAAAGAGATCTAGGCCTCCGTTGTGCTTTCATCGGTGCCTTTCCGTTATTGTTTTGATGTCCGGTGAATTTCTACCATTTCTACCATCTTGATTGAGCTTTTTGATTGAGCTTTCTCGATTTTTTGCATGCATGCCATGCATTGAATATCAATTTACGGATCGTTGGTACTTCCTTCTTTGTTTTGTTGTTGTTATGATTCTATAATAAATGTTATGCACAGTGACGTTTTGAGGGTATTGCAATCGTAAGAGTTTTCACCGGTTTCGGGACAAAATGCGGTCTCCCGAACCTGCGGCCATGACGTCATCATCGGGACAAAATGCGGTCTCCCGAACCTACGGTCATGACGTCATCGTCGGGACAAAATGCGGTGTCCCGCCCGAGCATGCGGGACAAACTCCGGTTGTTGGGGGACAAAAACATACGATTTTGGTTGTCTCCCGCCCGCTCCCGGGCGGGACACATCATTTTGTCGGGCGGGACTCGCGTACGAATGTCTGAGAATCTGCTGCGGCGCTCCTTGAAATTTGTGTGAACTCTTGCCTTTGGTGTGTTCCTATCCTTGAAAAGTACAAATCTCGTCATGTTTCATGTAGACAGATAGATCTCTAGCGTAAACATATTGCGCTAAGATCCTGCAAAATCCAGACAAGGAGATTAGCCGGAGCTTTTACTTGCAAGCCGTTGTTTGGCTTTATGAGGCAATGGCGAAGGATCTGGCAATTCAGGAAACAACCCTTTCTGGAATAACATGCCGAGAAGACCTCTGCATGACCGTATTCAATGCATGTATGTCAACCATAGCATCTGATACATTAGTTGGAACGTTCCTCTACCTACACTGCAATAGGCCTTGAGGCAATTTAAGAAGGCACTCAACGAGGCAGACCAGTATGCGTCGCCGAAGTCGTCCCAGGACATCTTTTGCGCAAATCAACGTCAAATTTTAGCCTGGGTATGCTTTTCTAACGCGGGACGAACAGGGAGCATTCACTGGTCTAAACCGTTGTGATTTGGGAGTCCATTTACTGAAGCCGATGAACTGAGAACACTCTGTTTTTCTTGTTGCCCCATATTATGTTAATTATTGAAGCCTATGCGATAATTTGACATTTGTGACCATAGCAGGCGTTCATCTTCAATTGTTTCCTCACACTTTCTCTCACTGATGGCATCTTCATATTCATTCTTAGCAAAATTCTCGCGAGAAAACCTCATCTGGTCACGGTGGTACCCTTTTCAATATTTGCTAGAGCACATACTGGTGGAACTAAATTTTCGATGTGCAGAATTATCACTGTTTCGGACTCTCGAGGCACATTATCGCGAATGATGTCCTTACATCTTGTTCCGAATGGGGATCGCGGTGCTAAGTGATTTGGTCAAGCGATGGATCGACGACTCAACCATCATAGAAACCAATGGGCTAGGTTTCTCTGACAGAGCTACCTCTCTTTCCTGACCATGTTCCCAAGAGCGAGGGTCGGCGTTTTTTGTGTGGTTGCGCCGTTTTCATTGATTAAGAGCGTCTCCATCTGTGATTTTCAGTAACTGCATGTCTTCTTGTATCCTATCCAGTCTCCGAGTTCTTGGTTTTTTTGTCGGCCTACTTCCGTCCACGGTGGTACTCATAGCAGATCTGGCGACAGAATTGTCGCTACTTCTCAGCACGTTGCCGTATCTAAGGTATGCAATTCTCACTCATCTTTGCCACGATTGGTGCTACTTCGAACATCGCGTTTACAACTCAGTCGAGACGCACAAGCCATGGGTCCAGCTGTTCCTCGTATTCCCATTGCATCAAGTGTCTGCTCGTGCTTCAAAGTGGTCGATCAACATTTCGCGTTAGCCAGTGCCTTAAGTCGTACCACTGTGCGATATATCTTTGATTTGTCAGTGGGATCTTCGTATCCCACGTAACTCCTGTTAACTGCCTCCGCTTAATTCATGCAGCATTTGCTCGATAATTCTTCAACGAGAGTGTTACCGAAAGCTGATATAAGGGATCCAAGAGACTCCAAACCAAATACTTCTGAAGCTTGGTATCATCGACAAGGATTGCAGCGGAAATTCGCTCTCCACATTCGACATTCTCTGTCTTCTTTATGTTGGGCCTCATCCCCTCATTGTTCTAGCCGATCTTCCCAATCTTGCACTTTTTGCTGGAGTTCCTCCCAAGTACTCGCGGAAATAATCACATTGTCTGCATAGAGGAGTGTCCATAGTGCCGTTTAGTGGAGGTTGTCTGATACCGTAGCTATGCAAAGGATGAACAGAAGTGGAAGAGTGAAGAGCCTTGATGAATTCTCACACAAGCTTCAAGCAGTGGTGATGTTCTTGCAGCACTTCTAACAAAGGTGAGAGCGACTAATGAAAAGAAAAAAAAACATCAGATGTGAAAAGTGACTCGATGCTCTCAGATACTTGAGCCAATGAACAGCGAACGTGCTGTGGTCTAATTTTAGTGCGTTATGTGCATGGCTCCCTGTAAGATAAGGGCTAAAGAGATGTATAAAATCTTGACGTTTAGGCCTATAATAGACCCATCATAGAATCATCACACATCTTTTCTCTGCGCTTTTTGAGGAGAGCGACTGTAGATGAACTCGATGGGATAGTTTACCATCTTGCAAAGGAAGTTGGCTTATCTACCACGTTGGAGATCCAGGCGGAACGACAAAAATAGTGAAGATTTGAATATTTAAAATTTTAGAAAAGAAAAACATGGAAATTAGTGAAGGTTTAATTCTTCAGAATTTTTCTGCCTTCATTCTTACATTTCTTTTCAGCTATTTGAGCATGTTTTTCTCTCACGTTTGAAACATCAGCGGTTCTGCATACTTAGCTATTCTTGTTGGCTGCACCTGCCCAATGATGTTTTGGATAGCGTAGTTAACAGTAAACATCCTGAAAAATCTGGATTCTGGGGTGGACACAGGCAAAATCAATTGTTTATTATTTCCTAGCTACCTCAAGTTGTGTAGTCGAGTTGTGTAGCTAACGCTATTCTAGAATATTGCTTAGCCTCATCTGCATACATACAGTACCAAAACTATGTAACTTTCTGAATTTTCCTGCACATCTATTCTTCTGAAGTAGTACGAAGTCCAATTTTTCTGTGAGAGTCAAAGGAAATTACTCCATTTTGTATATCACGTAGTCTCTGAAGAAAAAAAAATGAAAGAAACACAAGATCGCCTGACTGCTTCACGCAGATTTCGTCGGGTTTTGCGAATTCAGAAGTCAAAATCAACAGCCATAGCAAATCTAGCTAATTCTTCTGGAACTCTGGGCAAACTGTACTGAAATAGTACTGTTTGAGCAATACAAAACAAAATTGTTATTCACGTTTATTCGGCTAACGTTTTGGCGTCGTCACCTTCGTTAGAGCGTGGGAAATCAAGAATCTAAGCATTCTATCCCCTCAGATGCCTTATCCCGCGACTAGATACGAATTAGCAGAAAGGTAGACCAAAAACAATTCCAGAAAAAGGCAAAACCACGAGCGCTGACCTGTGTAGCCGTAGTTCCGCAATGTATTAGCACCTTGTCCACGCGTAGTGCCGCTACTGGTTGCAGAAAGGTGCCCCCGCATCTGGCCCCGTAGATGGAAACCTCAAAGGTCTTGGTACAGCACCAGCTCGTTGGTCACAGCGTTACACTCATCCTTACGATGAATTGTTGGATTCTTAGCCATGATCCAAAACGCCTCTAATGTTTTGCGTGCTAGAGTTTGGTCAAATAGTAATCCTGTTTGAAAAAGGTTGTGCTTTCATGCTCATTGGGCGCCAGTTCACAATGCAAAGCTTATCGAAGGGCAGTTTCATGGGGAATAATTTGCTAAACTTATTACTCTTGGAGACGGTCTCCATCGCGTTTTCCATTTGCAGCTTCGTAGTGGTCTTTTTTACTTGATAGATGTTTACGACTGACTGTTGTTTACGGTAGGATTGATTTACGTAAGCATGTACATAATGTGGTTTCTGGATTCGCATAACTGTCATTATTTACTACCGCGCGCACTAACAATTTATGCTTGTCTGTGATGCAAAATCCTGAATACGTAGGATGGGAATTCTAGAGACCGCTGGTCTTCTCAGATGGGTTACTCTCACACAAAAATTTTTGAATTTTTCTTTCAAAAAGTTAGAAACTGGAATAAAAAATAGGATAGAGTTGTTAGGCTTGGAAATTGTATATTTCACCTGATTAATCGTCACTTCTCTCATTTTCCTGTGAGGGAATCCTCAAATGTAGTGTTACATGAAGAATTTCATAGACAGGTTGCGTTGCTCCAGAGAAAATCCCTGAATCCCAATCCTGCACATATTTCGAGAACAGGAGCTCTGATTGCTTATACATTGGTCAGTTATGTACGATTTTTGCGATATCTTCGCGGGTGCGGTTCTCTACACAAATTCATCACGACATTTTCTGAGCGGGAAGGACTTTACCATAGAGAGGAACATCGATTTTCGAACATTTTTTACTATATCTTGTTCTAAATGATACGTACATAATACTATTAGGTTGTTGCGAAAATAATTGCCGTTTCACGGTATGCTTGAAAAAAATTTTTTTCTTGCCCAATTCAACAACTTCAAGCCAACTTGTGCTAGCTCCTGGTAGGGTTTGTTCTGCTCTTTCAGATGCTTCTTCAATAATCTCGCTAGCTCTTCCCTGGACTTTTTTATAGGGTCGCGAAAAATGGTGAGCCGACGCGATTTTCGAGTGATCATGTTGTACGAGTTCAAACTCAGCATCCTGCAGCGGAAGCAGCCCGTAATGTAGCGCTTCTTTTGGCACGGACTCTGCTTCCGAAAGGACAGTGAGGTGCTGGTTCGCAAAATTCTCTTCCGGCGATTTTGATCTCGAAGATAAACCCGGTCGTGGTCGAAGGATGTCGCTGGACGATCAAGCACTGAGAGCAACGGTGGAAACGAAACCCGATACTACTACTCATACGTTGGCGGCAGGCCTGGGGGTTCACTATGCTACAGTTTCAAAACATTTGGCCTCCACTGGCATGGTGAGAAAAATGCAAAAGTGGACACCCCATGATCTGACCGCTGACCAGCAATCCACCCGCTACGAGATCTGTTCTAACCTCCTCGTTCGCCAGAAAAACGAGCCATTTCTTCACCGTTTATTAACTGTAGATGAAAAATGGCTCCTATTCGATAATAAGAAACGTGGTTATGTATGGGTAGACAAGTTCTCTACCCCTCCAAGCTTCCCTAAACCAGATCTTCACCCTAGAAAGGTTATGTTGACAGTTTGGTGGTGTTGTAAGGGTGTTATTCATTATAGCCTTCTGCAACCTGGTCAGGCTGTTACATCAGAGCCTTACTGTTGTGGCTTAGACCTGATGTATGAAAAGTTGCGACAAATGTGGCCGTCAGTGGTAAACAGAGGTGGGTCTGTCCTGCTCCAGGATAACGCGCCTCACACTTCAAAACTCACCCAGCAAAAACTGACTCAGTTAGGCATCGAGGTTCTCCCTCACCCACCTTACTCTCCAGACCTCTCCTCTACCGACTATCACTTTTTCCGGGCTCTCGAAGCAAACCTGCGTCAGCAGCAGTTTCCTGATTTGGAGCATGTTGAATTTGCCTTCCAAGAGTTCTTAAAATCTTGTGATCTCAGTATCTATTGTAAAGGTATAAATGAATTACCGGATCGTTGGCAGAGATGTGTAGAATCTGATGGATTTTTATTTGATAAATAAAGTTGAGTTTGAACAGAGTTACAGCATTTTGAACTGGACTGTCTATTTCGGCAATTAATTTTGCAACAACCTGATACAATAGAATATGTATGGAAAGAGATCATTGTTTTTAGTGAGGCATCCTTCCTTGCGATTCATTTTTAAGTTCTCAGAAAAAGTAAATTTGAACTTTAGAGGTTCAAATATGACCGGAGTTGGGTCTCGAAAACATCTGTCCCAGACCTCATACCACCTGCAGCATATTAGGTTAGCGCAAGAGTACTATGACGACATACACGTATAGAAAAGGCCTAAAATCACCATAAAAAATAAAGAAGTGCCGAGACTTCCGTGACGAATGCTCTAGTTAGTGGTCATTCATTGAATAAGTTCTATGCCGTCATTTCAGCTCACGACTAACTTGATTGCTTCCCTCACACCTGCATAGATGATTTGGCTTGTAATGCGCATTTTCGCTCGGCGCCACTTATTGCTGTGGTGTGGTGGTGACTGATTCTGTCCTGAATACGTATAGTTGATATCCTCGACTGTAAACTTGTGACTTTGCTTCGCTTTACCATGCTCTGAATGGTTATCTGATTTGGAATATGTCCCTTTGTATGTGATAATAAGTCAAAGAACTTGTACATATTGAAGCGCTGTTGTTCTTTTCTAGCTGATTGAGACAACAAGATTGTGTGAAGTAATAGAGGCAAAAATGTGTACAGCAGTAAAGGAACCTTTCACCTGCGGAGAAGGTCATATTCATATTTATTAGATTGTTGCAAAATCGATGTCGGATTTCGACAAGTTGAATTTGAATTGTCGTAACTCGGCAAAAACTGGACCTTTTCTGTCCATTTAGTGCTCATTTGAATCGCCACATCTTTGCCACCTTTCAGCTAAGTTTTTGTTCCATTACGCCCAAGGCCAAGCTTTTCGGACCCAGGAAAATAGGCGAGATCGTTCTGAGCTAACGTATTTTTGCGGCTTATTATTTCTCTCAAGGATGAGTCCCACCACTTGAATTTGTGGTCATCGGTAGGGGAACAGTCCGCTGAGTCAGGCAAATACGGAAGAGTATTGATCTCCGCCTGCATCTAATTTCAGAGCGTCTTGAGTGAAAAGTGTGGTCTTGAGCCACTGTGAAATACAGGAGGATAATCGAATCGGATCCACTTGTTCAGCTTTTTCATCATGCTCGTTCCTCAAATGGCGCCGGAGATTATAGAATAATGAGCCTCCTCCGAGACATTGCACAGGTCTCCTGGTGATAGCTTCTACCAGTGCTTTGAAAACGGCGTTGACGTCATCGAATTTTGGTCCATAACTCAGAGGCATATGTCTCCAATACTGAATGACTTGGGTCAACACTGGACTACCACTTTGTTAAGCATTCTCTTCTGCACCGATTGGCAGTATTTCATGTCCAAGCCTCTCCTCTGTCATCGAGTTTGAATCCACGAAACAGCGACGAATTTTAGTGGATGAGTACTTTTCGATTCACACTCAAAAACCCCAACAGAAGTGGGTAGATCTGAATAAAAATCAATAGGCAAAAAGAGGAATAAATGAGCTTTGGAATAAGCACAAAATATATGGTGGAAGCACCATGTCACATCCCAAGGCATTAATCCAAAGTTAGTGGTCCAAAAATCCGACATCGATTTCGCAACAACCTAATAATTTCCGTACCGTGATAGGAACAAAACGGGAATTAGGTATTTCCTCATTTTACTTTTTTTATTGAGAAAAGACCTCTGGATAGGAGCACTGCAGTACTCTTGAAGACCGATGAAATCTCAGCTTTTGGAAAAGAGCTACGAATTTCCATAGACAAATTCCGGTTACTTTTAGGTCCACCACTTTATCGTTGTTATGTTGCTTGACGGTGAACCTCATTTTTTCCTCGCGCTGATTGGTCATCATTCTTTGACCGTTTCTTATCGCAAGAAAAGAGTTGACATTATATACATGAATTTTATGCCAGGTTTTTTTTGCGTAATCGAACTCATTCCACGTGTCGGATTAACTTACGATAAGAAGTGTAAGAGAGGTGAATAGCTTAGTCTTTGGCGGTCTAGACTATTAACAAACAAAAGGGCTAGGCCGTAGATTATTAAGACTAAGCATGTAGTATATAACGACGTCTCGCGTCCAGCTGTTCTTCTCCACTTTGCGTTCTTTACTCACTTCGAGAGGTTGAGTTTTGCTTGTCAAGAGTCTGTGAAAAATTCAACTGTTAATTCTATCAAAACTAAGGGTAGAACTTAGTACAGTATTTAGTAATTAATTCTCAATGTTTCTTGACGTTTTTCATGTTGAGGGAATTCAGCTCTTGAATCTTGGTTGCCTATTCATTCCGAGGTCTTGTGAGAATGCGAGCATTGCCTTGGTAAAACCTGGGTCTTAGTGGCAATTTGAAAAAAAAAGGATCCTTTGAACAAATTCACCAAGGTGTTGAGAAACAAAAATGCATCTTTGCTGTAGTTAATTGTCAGGTGAGATGTATTGCATATGTTGCCATCATAAACGTATGTGTTATTATAGTCTGGAGCCGGATTTACTATTGAGATTACCCAGGGTAAACGTGTTAACACCCTCCAAGCTTACCCAACATCAATATTAGCATTAACACGTCTACCCTGCGTAACTTCAGTGGCGCATCCAAGCTATGAAAGGCTATATTTCTATGGGAATGTTCTAGAATTCCCAAAGCAGAATGTGGTTAAAGGTGAAGCAGAAGCAAAAAGTCGCAAAATCGCTGACTGTGAAAATATTTGCATTTGCAAACCGATGGTTTCTGAACCAGTGCAGAGGCCCATAACCAATCTCCGTGATGAAATGGTACCATAAACCTTGCAAAAATCAGGCAGTAACCATATAGTATATCAATCTATGCTAATTGCGCTTGAGGCTGGTTCATAATGAAGCAAAGGCGCACTAGGTACGCACATGAGACGTCCTTCTTACTTAATCCATCTCGAAAAATTATACCTGCGTGTAAAGCCCTGCAGTAAAATTTGGGCCTAACTCCTCTATCTAACAATAATGAGAGAGTATAGGCACAATGACTTTTTGTTTCTCACCTTTAAGTCAAACAGGTGCGAATGACTTGAAATTCCTGTGCAAGTTTGCTTGTTCTTGCAAACAGCAAAAGAGACAGGTGCAACGGAAATAATCAACAGTATTTCTTCCTGTTCCGCAGATGTTATTGCTAGCATTTTTCTCATTTATAGCATTTCAAGGCTTGCTTCTCCTTCTCTAAGCGTAGAAAATATCCTGTCAATTCCCTTGATTTTGCTTATTCTGGTGACGATTTGTAGAAAAAATTTATTTTCTAGGCTACTTTTTTAGGTGAGCAATGCGAGAAAATGTGGAGAACATTATCGCCGCCGTATGCTGCGCCATTGTACGTGAGCTTAGTAATTTTATGTCAATTGCGATCTGTTCTTCTCCTACAGTGAGAGTCGATAGACGTGCGTTCTTCACAGACTCGGGAAGTACGTGACGCGGCCGCGCCGCTTGTGCTGGAATCGCCGCCGTAATGGAAAATCATGGGTTTTCCTGGTAGTCTTTCATTCAATTTCATGTCATCTATCAAAAAACTAACCAGTTATAAAGAAACCGTGCAGCTTCCTATAACGGCGACGATTTCAGCGCGAGCCGCGTGGTTTTGACGCGTGAGTCCACGAAAACCGCACTCCCATCGATTCTCTCTGTAAAATTTGAAGTCCTATTGCATAAATTAGTTTGCACTCTTTTCCAGCTCGGGATCGTTGGCTTGTTTATAAACGGCTCGTGTGTATTGCTAACGATCAACATCAAGTCGCTGAACACTTCGTTTGGCTTTCTGACGTTATACCACTCACTCTCAAACGGTGTACTGATCTCGTCGTATGTGCTTTGGGTCGCGCCCTGCATTCTGTTGTAAGTTCATTCAGTTTATACAGGTTCGATGGTTTGCGGATTTTTCGAACAGCGAACATTTCAGTAAGATCGTTACTTGTTTTGACCTAGCCCTTTGGATCGAGTAGAGTCTAGTGGTGTGGGGTGTGCGAGAGAGAGCTTAAAGGCAGCACCCACGGAAAATTTTGTCTCTGAGATTTTGATCGTTTTGGAACCTAACCGGATCTCCTAACAATTCTACGAAGGTAGTGGCACGGAAAGCTCGAGCGCTTCTGAAATACAAGTAGTTTAACGTGGATCAACGGGATCTGCGTGGGGTCGTTCGATCGAGTTGTGGCGGCACTGGACCGTTGCTGCCAGCTGATTTGGTGGGCAGCCATTTCTTATCTTGTCGTTATTAAGCTATTTCCTAGTCTTTGGCTACCCTTTTTAGCATTCCTTGGCACAACTAATTTTCCCAATTGTTATTTTGCAAGAAATCTATTTGCTCCGTCACCCAAATGTGGCCGAATTCCACCAATCTCACATTTTCGATTTTTTCATGGTTTTGGGATCGATTTAGAGTTCACTGGTGTTTTTGCGACACCTTGATTGGTCAAGTCATCCTTTTCGTAGTTCGGTTTCTTCCTTTGACTCCAATAATGCTGCAAAATAGTCACAAAAACCGATTTCGCCGACGAAACAGCTGGCCAAAAAGGCAGCGGTATCGACTTTTTTTCGATCGGTCCACAACGAACAGGTCGAGCAACTCGGTCAACATGCTAGAAAGTGATGAACTTAGAGGCCCCAAAAATCAAGGATTTCGAAGGTTTTGGCTGTTTTCGACATTGTAACAGTGATCAGCACACGCAGTTAAGTCGAAATGTATCGAAATTTCGAAATCGAATTTTTCCGTGGGTGCTGCCTTTAAGGGAAGGATACCAAATGGCAGTGGGTTTTCAATGTGAGTCGCATGTCTCAATATGAAATGGGGGACTCAATGGCAAAACGAGAGAAGTTATGAACGCTTTTCCGTTGCATACTCATATCATCCGAACGAACGCTTCTCGGACGATATTGATGGTACGCTGTGCTACAGTGATAAGTCGCTCACTCTATAGATACGTAAGATATATGGATTCCATGGAAAAAAAGTAATGAGGGTTTTCCTACATCAATTTTGAGCCAGTGCTACTTTAGGGCTACCAGCCGTGCATCGTGGTGCAGTGGTAAGTTTCTCACTCCATAGGAAGGTCCATCCTGGTTCCATCCCCGTCATCAAGAAAAACATTTTGCATTTTCCATGTCAATAAATTCTTCGACCATATCTGTAATCAAGTTGGTGTCAAAAATGAAAAGCCAATAATGCAACTCGGAACGACGTCAAACACGACAAAGGTGGAAGTCCGGGTAGGAGGGCTTTAAATATCCGGGTATAAAGGCTTTAAATAATGTAACAAAAGGGCGTTTTAAGCAAGTAATGAACACGTTGGGAAAATGGGAAAAGTTTCTTGATGGCGGGGATCAAACCAGGATGGGTCTTCCTATAGAGCAGGATACTTACCACTACACCACGATGAAATGCTGTGGGCACGGCGTAGGAAAAGCCTCATTACTTTTTCCATGTTTTTCCAAGGAATCTATATATTTTTCCATAGAGTGAGCGACTTGTCACTGTAGCACAGCTTACCGTCAATATCGTCCGAGAAGCGTTCGGTCGGATGATATGAGTATCCAACGGAAAAGCGTTCATAACTTCTTTCATTTTGCCATTGAGCACCTGGGGACAACATATTTAGAATCAGCGTCCCCAATTTCATATGGTGACATGCGAATCACATTGATAACTCACTGCCATTTGGTATCCTTCCCCATCCTCCGGTTAATCCCGCAACAAAACCAGAATGATGTCTCCCGCCGCTGCACTTGATTTTGTACCGAAAGTGATAGGAAAGCGTTTTCTCAGGCGGGACTCCCGAGCGAATGTCTGAGTTCTTTTCTCTTGATCTGGGATAGGACCCCCTCTACTGAACGGCTCTGTCTCCTTTCGCGGAGCTTGAAAAAAAAAATTCCCGGCTCCACCTCTGGACAGCCCACTATTTAGAAACTTTAGTGTTAGGAAATTGTTTGTGAGCCATTTATTCTCTGCTCGACCAACTCAAATGCTATTTCAGCGACCTTTCCACTTTGTTTGGTTTAAATCGCTCTATTGGCCAAATAACCATAATTGCTCAAGCGGCATCCTATTTCTCTATGTTTCTTCTCTCAACCAATCGGTTCGTCTGTGTGTTTATGCCATTGAAATACGTGTATTTATTCACCAACAAAACGACTTTTATTTACATATGTATATTCACTGTTATTTGCCTTGCATATGGCTGTGTTTATTTCGAAGGTGAGCGGAAGCCTTTTCTTATAAATCACTCTACAAATCATGAATCTACAAGGTTATATATTCTCGAAATAATAGTTATTCTTTCAGCCTCATGCTATTTTATTTTCGATCGAGAGAGCTTAGAATTCACGTTTAGTGGCAGCCCTTGTGGGCAAAACCTTTCTAAATATATGGATTTTTGGTTCAGTATGTTATTATTTGCTCTAATCTATTGCCTTGACATCTCAACGCTCATCAAGCTGAGGCTGGTCAGTTTGAGCTCATTTGCTGGATGAAGCCGATAGAAACGCAAGCGTATATGTGTATAGAAATTTTATTTTTTCGACAATGGAAGAAAAACACCAACCTTACCACTGGGCATCCCCGTAGCTCATTGAAGGCAGCACCCGCGGATATCCTTGCACTGGATATTACCCCGAATTTCGGGGTTTCTGGAGACGGTGAACTTATAGACAGGAGTGAAAATGCGTGAAAGGTGCGAGAAATGCAAGAAATGCAGGCACTTTTTTCCACATGTCAAAGGCGCGGTGAGTGCCCCACTGCAGGATGTGCACGCGTCCCGCCACGAAACCCTGTGACAGCGTTAGCTGGCGCGTCGTGGCGTTAAAATCCCGCCGTGTCCGTGACGGCGATCCGGCTTTCTCTGCAGGTAGCTGTTAATTCCTTGTGCACCTCTCACATCAGTGGTGTGCTCACTCTCTATTTTACCGCCCACGCCTCAGTTCCGAGTCGAAAGGTCTCAATAGAGGAGGCATTAATGAATTTTAGACTGGTAAAGATCAGCGAGAGAGAGAGAATCCAGAATAGTCAGAAATGAAGAGCGGACAGTGACAGGCTTAGAACATTTCTGACTCCTAGGAGTCTGGTAAGCAGGTGGAGCAGATATGGCTGGCTAAAATGATCTAGGTAGCCGGGATCCTCGCACAACCATCAGAAGCCCGAATTATTACATCTTTCATGCTCAATGCCGAAATTTTCCAAATTTAACACGGCTAGAATGTTGCACAATTTGATCCAGAACTTAAAACATTTATCATCAGGAGTAGAAATGAGACAAAGTGGCAAGATTTAAGGATTTTATCTCATCTAACGAAAAGTCATATATCGTGAACGGATTTCTCGCGTTGATTGAAAGATTCCAGGTGATTAGAGCAAGGAATGTGCACTTCTTGTATGGATCCGTCAACCGGTTCAAGAAGGATTTGAGGTTATTTGCCCAGGTGAGTGGATGACGATTTATCAGTTGTAGTACGTAGTTCCTGGACATTATATCCTTTCTTGACAGTTTCTAATACATTAGAAGAAGGATATCTAATTAAAAGTGATATAATACTTCACCTATGCCGCCTATTTATTAGTAACTAGACGGTATGCCCGGCTTCGCTCGGGTGTTTCATTTCTGCCAGCAGTTTAACGCTGACGACGACAACTGTTAAACCCAACGATCCTTTCATAGTGCTCATCATTTTCATGATCAACGCAAAAATCCTTTTTTCATTCACCTCTCAGAAAGTAGGAGAAGCTGTTTTGTTAATTCTTAAAAATTCTTCGTAAACTCGTAAATAGGAACTTCTTCTTCGTAAATCGTAAATTCTTCTAAAATCCTTGCCATGTTAACGTTCAGCGTGTTGGAGAACCCCAGTGGACGTGTTTTTACATACCACTAAGTAACTGCAGATGAAATCGTCCAAATCGATAACTCCATAATCTCGTGGAATG
>JARK01001418.1:623634-635704 GCA_000688135.1 Ancylostoma ceylanicum
AGTCGGGTCCGCCGTTGTGATAAGGGTACGCCGGCGTCCAAAGTAGGGGAAGTCGGGTCCGCCGTTGTGATAAGGGTACATCGGCGTTCACAAGTGGGTAAACGCCTGCGAACGGGTCGACAGATTTAGATGCAGCGACTATTACACCACCCATACCATTCTGCCCACATCACCTCCCCTCCTGCGTGTTCTACTCTCATTTGTGTCTGAACACACTGCTCCGTCCTCTTTTATATGTCCATGCTGATTGTTATCAATGGTTCACTCACAGCAAACAAAGGATGATAAACCATTTCCCGTGTTCCTTCCAGGTTGAACCCGTCAAATATAGCTACAGTTAGTTCTTTCACTCGAGAGAACGCCGGGGGACGCGTCCAACGGTAAGGGTGCGCCGGCGTCGAAATGTGTGGAAACACCTGGAGACAGTTTGACCGGTGGGTTAAGAGTGCGCCGGTGTCGAAAGGTGAGACCGGCGCCCAGATGTGAGAAAACGCCAGGAGACGGGTCCAACGGTGGGATAAAGGTGCGCCGGCGTCGAAATGTGGGGAAACTTCTGCGAACGGGTCGACAGATGGAGAAGAGGTGAGCCGGTGCAAAGTAGCGCGAAAACGCTTTTAATTAGGTCGTCGTTTATTCTAATTGTCCTCTGACGCCTAAATTTAATGAAGAAGTACCAAGGGCCCATCTTAATTATACCACCCATATCATTCTGCCCTCATTACGCCCCTCCAGCGTGTTCTTCACTCATTTGAGTCTGAACACACCGCCCCGTCCTCTTTTATATGTCCATGCTGATTGTTATCAATGGATCACTCACAGCAAACAAAGAATGATAAACCATTTCCCGTCTTCATTCCAGGTTGAATCGGTTACATATAGTTACGATTAGCTATTTCACCCGAGAGAATGATTAAATTGCACTGAGAGACGCAAGCAGTTCTCTCTAATCAGTCAATTTTTTATGGGGAGGCATATAGAGAAAACGGAGCAAAATCTGCACGCCCATTATTCTTCTAGGATGGATGCGAGATGAAGACATGCGAGCGAAGCGAGCATAAAGAAAAGTCTGGAAGTCCGGCGTCAGCCGGACGGCCAGACTGGTGAGTATATAAAGAAGTCAGAGCAGTAATGTCCAGATGATTAACTAGTCACAGAAGCACAAAAGTTGTGCAACCTGAAATTTATTCACACTAATATTTCTATACTACTTATGGAAAGTCCCGATATAGGTAGGGTCAAACAAGATGCAACAATTCGTTGTTTTCAGACCCTCTGCACGACTATTCTCTTTTCATTCACAGTTGTTTGTTTCCATTATATCTCTACTCCCATTACTGGTAGATTTCCACGATTTTGTGCCACTACCCTTATTTGGGGGATTAATCATGCTGGCGCAGGGTAAGCAAACTCGAAAAAGTTCTTTTTCTCTGTGCTAGATGGATGTGTCAACTGCTTGGCTCTAGGGTCATCATAACGGTCTTCAACAGTGAAATTAGACAAAATATTCATCGACCTCTGCGACCTCAGTATATTTCATCTGGAGCAGTGTCATCTGTGCAGCCATTCACAAGAATACGAGTTAATAGCATACAATTGAAATAAAACACTATGAAGGAAAAGCCTGATAATCATTTTAATAAATGATGTTCATATTCTTGTTTTACAGTGGCTAATTTCATTTGACATCACTTGAACTCCTTTCTTCTGGGTTCTTCGCAGTACGCCGCGCCGCGCCGGCCCAACTCTTGCCTGCGGACATTTGGAGTTGACTATAAGTAGTAGCTGCTTGCATCATTTCCTGCCTCGGCGTATAACAACTGCCTAATTAACTACATTGAACTCTACCTACTTCCTACTGCGAGCATATGTGCACTTGTATATGCAGTACTTTTTTAGCCAAAGATCACACATCTTTATTGTACCAAGTGTTCATACTTCATGTAGGCGTGTCTTCTCCGACATTTCCGTTTTTTTATGTGGCAACACCTGCCTTGAAGGGTAAAATGGCGATCTAATTTATACGTGTAACGTATGGATAAAATTTCTTCCAGATATAATATACCTTCCAAATTCATTCCCTCAATTTTTGGTTATGCAGAGAAATAAATCAGCGTACGATGTGCAACAACTTATGTGCCACCTGTTTACGATTTTCCGTTTAATTTGACATTATATGGGCTTAGAGCCTCTTTCAAATGCTTGAGGATCAAGGTTATGTCTAATCCAGGAAGCACTAGCAAACTATTCATATTTAAACTTGTTCAACCAAAAGAAATTTATTTAAAAATTTCCAATGTTCAGTGTATTATTGCAAAGGTTTGTTTCGACTAATGTCGTGGAAGGGTCACCTTAATCAAGAGCGACGAAAATCTTGTCATATTTTGAGCAGTATACCCTCTGGATGAACGTTGGGTAGACGAGCTGACGCCCTTGTTTTTGCTTAAATTTGTGAGATATCGATTTGACCTGTTTGTTTTCCTCTAACTTTGCCTGTTTTATCGTATTAGTCGCCTACAGAATTTGCGAAAATTACGAGTTGGCAGGTGGCCCGCTATGCGTCATATTACCCTGAGTAAACGTGCTGACGCTCTTGTTAACGACGAGTAACTTTGCGAGATATTGATTTTACCCCTTTGTTCTCCTAAACGTTTGCCTATTTCGACGTATTATTCGCTTAGAGAATTGCGAAAACCACGAGTTACCAGGCGGCCCGCTATTCTGGGTAAGAATGGAAGGACAAAAAGCTTCGAGAGTATGGCTCTGGTATGAGTATGGATGGCTTGGTTGGCCACGGTCGGAATTAACCGTGTTTGTGCGCAGCGAGCCTTTTACCACTGCGCCACACTCGCCATACAATGAGAAAGCGCATAATTTTTGTACCAACTTGATGTATTATGTTATATTTATTACACGAGCTAGTAGAGCAGCCGAGGAAACAATACAACCACTGCCTTCGACAAAACAATGTAGAACGTGTAAATATGCCTTTAAATTACAAACCAAACGGTTGAAACAACGAGCAAGTCACAAAAAAGGAAGCAGATAACATTACCAATCGAAATGTCATCGGTCCATGAATTTATCTATCATGCGCTTGAAAGTGTTGGTACTTACGCGAACGGAGTATCTTTACTGTATTTAATGTAGTCCGAACCCGCCCTATTACTGAAAAAGAAAAGATCTTCTGTTCCAATCCCTAGTGTAACTGCTGAAGCGGAATGCGTTTTTACTTGGTTGATTGCTGAAAAGGTAATTTTCAATATAAAGACCGATGAGCTGCAAAAGGATATAAAAAATCTGCTTGTATAAAAGTTCCTAGGAAGTCGCATGACTTCCTATGCAAATAACTTGCGATTTAGCACGCGTAAAGCAGGGAAAGAGAAATTGAATAGAGAATAAATTGCAGAGCACATATACTTTGTGAAAAGTATGGAAAAAGTCGCCTCTTTATTCCCTTCTCTAATTGCGGCTTTCATAGCGGTGCCCGTTCATTCCTCATTTTTTAACTGACAGTGGGCTCTGATGCCTGGTGGCCGTATTTAAGTACGTCTTGCTAGATGCACCGTGGTTGTGAATGAATTCTTCAAAAATTTTCACTGTTGATTCATCTTAACTTATCGAATGTTTAAATTGCCGAATATACGAACTCCTGCTCTATTCTAAGCTCTAATACTCACCCCTTCGTTTATGCTTAGACCCTCGGCAACAACTATTCAACCAGCTTTAGAGAACAAGTTTCAGATTGCATTAGAAATTAGTTTTTCAAAAGCCAGGAAATTATGTTTTCCGACATTTCTCTGCTAAATAGTTGCAGTTGAAAAGCTAGTAATATAGCCACTCCGACCACCTGCTCGTTGGATAGTTGCAAATTGGAAAGCTGGTTAGATAGCGGTATTTACCATTTTCTCGCTAAATACGTAGCTGCGAAAATGAAGCGCGGTAAAAAAAGTAATCGTTTCAACCGCGCTATTTTCAAAATTCGTGGAACGACATCTCTCGTTGTGAGCTCGATTACGTAAGTTAGCAAGGTGTGCCCTTTCACACTGCTACGTAACTATCACCAAAAGCTAGTTGAATATATTTATGTTTTCGTAGAAAGCGGGTAAAATATTTGTTTTCTACTTCCATGTAAAATAATACTCGCAGAATAGAAAGCTAGCCGGCAACTAATTCCCCAAGATAATGCCGACTCCATATTAGTATAGCAGGCTTCTTTTGCATAGGCTTGCAATCTATTTATTATGTTCAAGCTTGCTTGTAAGTTGTTTTTAAGAAACCCTTACTTGCAACTTGCTCCAGGGGTTTTGAGTGGCTGCTCAATAGTTGCATAAAGCTTTGCTTCCTTTCGACATTTGCAACTAGTGGCAGGCGTACAGGAACGTTCCTCAGACAAACCCTCGCTGGGCGCGCGCGACAATCTCGCTGGCCGCGCAGGTAAGGCCCCGGGACTAGCGAGATTGGCGCGCGCGCCCAGCGAGATTGTCGCGCGCTCCGACCGAGCGAGATCAGTGCGCGCGCCCAGCGAACTCAATGCGCTCACCCAGCGAACTCGGTGCGAACGCCGGGCGTACCCAAGCGTGCCCAGCGATGACGTCACAACCGGTCAATACCGGGTGATGACCAACCTCGACAAGAAACTCATATCTTTGAGCGACAGGGACCCACCTTCTGGGTGTTTGGGTGGTAAATGACCACCTTTGCAAAAATCCTCGCCATGCCCTCCCACTCCAGAGATGCTGGCGAGTGCACAAAATCGGCTTTTCGACTTCACGCACTCTGAAGGCGGTGCCGACTGGCGGAGTCCCTCTGATGCTGCTTCGTATTTCTTGCAGGTTTTCTTGCAGAGAGGGTGTTTTGCCGGCGCGCCCAGCGAGATTGTCGCGCGCGCCGAGCGAGCGTCTTTCGTCGTCTGCGTTTTTAGAAAATCATCTCTCTTCTGCTCCGCGCCTAGCGAAGTTCTGCTCCGGTTCAACCGAGCAACTTTACCAACCTGCGTCTCCGAAACTGTACTATTTCCTTCTGCTCCGGGAGAAGCGACAGAGGGCTCGCTTCTCGCGGAGCCCTCTATGAGGTGCGCGCGCCGAGCGAGGGTTTGTCTGAGTCAGGATACTGGTCATGTGTACTACATATGGGTAATGGTATGCATATGTGTTATAACAAATGCATAACCACAGTTCATGGCAACGAACCTCTCCACTCTGATCAGAGTGAGGGCCACTTTGAGGCAAAGACGGTGAGTTCTCGCTCTTCGGTGTCAACTCGTCCTCTCTCACTGAACTGGGTTCGATTGAACCAATCGTGCAGACCTCACGCGCCCGTTTTTGTCTTAGCAAGACACTCACCCGTCTGGTTACGCCCTATGCGAGTATGTTGTGCCCTCGAAGAGTTCTTTACGGTACAAAATGTATGCCAGGTGGAGATGGTTCACAATCACCACGTATATATTTGTGTCCCCGCCTATCTCCGGACAAACAATTTCTCTGTCTCCTTATCTCTCCACCCTCTCTTACGAGGGTTCACCAGCTACTGTTTCTGTAAGAAACTGAAGCTGAACGCTAGGGCCTCAAATATGTACACCTCTGTGTCCCGCCATCACACATCCTTGCGATCTATCCGGATGGGAGATCTCCACGCAACCTAGGGCATCATCGGTCTCCTGCCTGCCGATAATAGAGCCACCCTCTGGCATCAAGCCATCAGCCACAACAGTATAATAACCCCGAAGTAGGCAGTTTAGAGAAATTCTACTCCTGAAAGGCATAGGTAAAAATGTACTTTGGTGTTCTTAAGCCATTACCCCACTTTTTGCTCCTATATCGTCAAACACGAAGGTCTTGTTTTGCACCTGTTTCCCATATTTTCCGTTTAATTTAGAGTAATATTGTTATTAGTGCATCAACGATGTTGTTTGGTTTCCTCGTCGCGCACGAAAAAAAATACATTTGAAACACATAGGTGGAATGAAATTGATATACAATTTCTGGGACAACACTCAAGTTAGGGGGTTGGTGGCCTCACGAAAGAACTTGCTTGATTAAAAGCAAAGCCTTTGAGTGAAGCTGGTTAGAACCCAGTTCAGGGCACATTTGGATCGGAACAAACCTGACTCCTAACTGACAGGCCACGTTGGGTTAGAAAGGACCTAACTTCCTTGTTGATTTCAAGCGTCCACTGACAATTTGAGGGACTTCCAAAGAATTTTGGGTTTGGTAAAAACATTGCGTTCGACGCACTTCTAGATGATGAAAGACAGGCCTGGAAAAGGCCTATTTATTTTTTATTTTTTATTTTTTTTTTGGAAAATTCCCTCTTCAAAACTCATTTCAACTCCCATCAAGTGAGCACAGTTTTTGCTTAATTTTTTTTTCAAAATGTTATTGAAAAATTCCAAGTGCCTCCTGAAATCGAGGCCTTAGCAAAATTGAATGCCACGTTTTTTTTTTGAGATTTTTTGAGTATTACGATTGTTATAGTCTGAAAATTACTATAGTTTGAGCACCGTGTTATTATAGTTTGACAGTCATGATAGGTTGAGCATTATAATAATTACTTGTAGAAACTATCTAGTATATTGTTTCTCTAGCTTAATTTGCTGATTATTTTTCTTTTATTTGGATTGGCGGTTTGTGTTTGACCGTAGAAATAACGTGAATGTTAGTTCTTATTGGACAGGGAGTTTGTCAGCCTCCCCCCATATTTTGTCAGAGCTCGTATCACTGAAGCACACGTTCAAGTCGTTTTTTCCCTCGAAGACCTAACCCAGATGACGAAACTATTTTTTTATTCATTTTTAGTTTATTTTTATTTTATTTTCAATCTTCAAAGAGCGCTCCCGGGTCGTATGGAGCACTTTTCAAAAGGATGAGACGAAAAAAGAAATTGCGAAACCAATGCACAAAGGCTTATGGTAACACCCATTGTTTAGACGGTGAAGCTAAGCCATTGTTTCGTAGAGAGTCACGAGCTAATACCTAGGATAGATCCATGTGTTTCTTTATCAGTCAGGTATTACTACTACTCATGTGGTCGCCTACAGAAATGTTACGATATCTAGAGGGAAAGTTTACTTCATTAGCATCACTATTGAAGTGTTCAATGTGGCTTCTTAGTGGCGTCTCTGCAATTTCTAAAGGTTTTGTAGAAGTGGTTCGTTCCTGATTCTCACAATTCATCGCGGATGTAGGATGTGTGGCATCATTATTCTTGGGACTGTTACTGGCTGCAGTCGGTTTCTTAGTCAAGTTTGTTTTCTCGGACATATCCTCTGAAGAAATGTTCGCCCAATTCTATAATCCCACTAGACATTCATAAAGAGCGTATTTGCAACTGTATAGCCCCACTCCCTCCCGTTTTCAAGAATATAGTAGTAAATTTCTTGAAAGGGCTTCATAAATAAATGCAAAAATTGTACCAGCTTATAACAAGTTGAGCCTAACAGTATTACTCTTTATGGAACTTATTTTGAATGTTTCATTTTGAATGTTTTGCAACTTCTCGTTTTATGTTTCCTTTCTCTAACCTGTCCCATTTGTTTCTTCTTGTGGTGCACCTTGGGTGCATACTCTGATGTTGAATGGCAATACATTTGGCGAGGTTTGTTTGGCAACCTCGCAGACGAGCTTGCAAACTAGCCAGGCAAACGAACACCGTCAAATGTATTGCCAAACACGAAGTCCCGTAAAATGTATCGCCAAACAAACCCCGTAAAATGTATCGCCAAACAAACCCCGTAAAATGTATCGCCAAACAAACCCCGTAAACTGTCTTGCCAATCAGGGAGTCCCGTAAACTGTCTTGCCAAACAAACCTCGCCTTTTGTATCGCCAAACAAGCTTGAATGCGTAAAAATTCTGATAAAACCGGGAACCGTACCGTGGTTCTGAGAATGGGAGTCCGCTGCCTTACCAACTGCGCCATCCGAGCCGACACCGATGATGATTGAATCACCCGCTAAGAATGAAATGAACATATTAACCCGTAAAATGTATCGCCAAACAAGAAGTCCCGTAAAATGTATTGCCATTCAACATCAGAGTACAGGGTGGTCCACATGAAGTCTGAAAGGGAAAACTATCATAACTTCACACAAATCAACCCAAATAAGAACTTTTTCCATTTATTTAGGTGACAAAATGTTCTATATAACATATCATAAGTCCCATTCGATATGACCTCCTTTAGCTTTGATACAAGCATCCAATCTCTTACGGAAATTATTGAAAATGCACGCTTCCATTTCCTGCGAGATTCGGTCTCAAGCGATCACCGGCTACCTTCAGCGAATCCAGTGACTTGTGTTTTGGAGAGCAGACTTTTTGCTCCAAGATACATTAGACAGCGAAATCCAGAGGGTTGAGATCGGGCAAGTTTGATGGCCAAACATCCTTCGTACAGAAACACGGAAGATTGTTCCCACAGCGCTCCAGTGCTTTCTTTGCGCCGTGAGCAGGTGCCCAGTCTTGGTGGAAGGCCCATTCGATATTTCTACATTCTATTCTGTCCAAAGAATCACCGCATCCTCCAGGATCTGTTTCAAATGAAGTTCGAATGGATCAATTTCAACTCCTTGTTGGACAAAAACCAGCTTGGTCTTGCCCAAACCGGACATTCCAGCCCACACCATCACGGATTGTGAGAAATGAGCTTTTTCAACCTTGACAGCTCTTGCAGATTCCTTTGACAGAAGTTCCCGCTGATTCTGTGCATTCCGGAGTGGATCGATGGTGAATATCTTCTCGTTCGTTTGGGAATTCGGCCGAACTTGTCACCGCGCGCAAGTATCATCATCTTTCTGCATTTTTTTTTTCAATCTAGAGACTTTCATTTTGTTTGTGAGGCTTAGTCCTGCGACGAATTTGTTAGGATACAACTCGAAAAGATCCCTGATCAGCTTATTTGATCGGCTTATTTTGTGACCCTTGGCCAGCTGTCTAACGCTTCTTTCAGGGTTTCGGCGCAGTTTGTTGTTGGCGGCGTTTCAAAGGACAGGGGTCCTTGCAGTTTGATCAGGTCTTCTTCTCGATTTTCAATCCCTCCGGCCCTCCGAAACGGCCTGTGACCCGACTCACTTGCTTCCGGTGTAGTTTGAGCGTCTTCGAGATCTTGGATACTGACGACCCACGTTTGTGCATGGCGACTACTATTGTGTGATCTCCAACCTCTACTACTATGTGTGATGCCATCTTTATCTGAATACAGAGGATAAGACTGGTTCCTATAAGACTAAAAAACACAACAGAAACCATAAAAAAGCAGAAAAAAAAAACAATAAAAACGTCCGAAATTGATTTTTTCCTGTCACACTTCATGTGGACCACCCTGTACTATGAACAAATAAACAAATTAGGATTTAGGACTTATTACTAACTATTTTTGAAATATTTAGACGTTTTTGAAATATAATATTTATACGTGCACAAGTAACGGCTGTCTTGTTTTACATTCGATGATCATGATATTCCATTTCGAATGAATTGAGGATTCGGGTTTCAGGAAAAAAGGGAGAAATACAACTTTTGAAGATTTACAAGTGGTTAAGGACCTTCTGTTTTACAACATCAGACTTTTTTGAATCGGATGTTAAACAGTTACTCGATTTTTGTCCGGTCATAAGTATATCTTGGTTCAGACACCTCTACTAAACCTCGGGGGAAACCTTTGCCCCTATTAATTCACCTGTGAGCTTGCACTAAATGAGCGACGTAGCGAACGTCTGGGCCACAAAATTCCCAGATTATACGTAGAATTCACATCTAGTTGTAAATAGGATTGAATTGACCGAACCGAGATACGTTTTCGAGCACTTCCGTGCAGCTACTTCTCGTTTTCCCGCTGATCGCTTTACTCTTCTGAACGCGTGTTGAATAAAGGAGTGTTCAGAAAGATGAAAAGATTGTATAGATGTAAACAAAAAGTTGTTTACTTAGATTATTATTCATTAGTGTATGTTTTCACAGAGTTCAACTGTATAAATGAAGCCATTCTTGCCCTCCTAAATGTTCGAAGCCGCTTGTCAAATGCTTTGTTATTGTCAATTGGTAGTATTGTCTACCGTTTGCCGGCCACTCCACACATCAGGTTGGGTATTAGATGTCCCCTATCTCGAGGATACCAGTGATTAGCAGAGAGATCCGACCCATTCGCCCCAATGATGGGTAATAGAACTCATTAAGAAGTCGTTGATGTAGCTGTACCTGCACCAACATCACCTCGTTAGTGTCCGATTGAGATAATTGCATTCGTTCACTCATCCTCTGATAGGCGTGACCTCGTAGTTTTTCTCATTCATAACTTTTTTTCCAATAGCCTTTCAAAGGATCCTTTGGAGTTACCATGCAATATGCTTGCTAAGCATGCTCTACGAGAATTTTTTTACAAAGACCATTCTTTTGCGAATATCGAGGACATTGGATGAAGCCCGCCCAACCGGGAGCCAGAGAGACCAAATCGGGTTCCGGCAGGGATTTACCTGCATGCACAATATCCAGACCATTTCGAGGACTTTAACATAAATGGAATGGGATCTCAGACGTGGCTTGTTCCGATGCATATTCTGTTGAAACATGGCGTCACAACTTTGAAATCTCCGCGACATTCCCCATGTCCAATTCATCTTAGTTCGTGAGGTTTGGTTGCCTCGACTTCGGCAACAAACCACAATTCTTGCAGTCTTTCTCGGTGCTGCTTGCTTGTCCAGCTCAAGAACGTCACCGTCAAATTTTAACACGAAAGCTCCAAAAATAACACTGCAGGCAGTTTCGTGTACCTACCGTAGCCCCTACAAGGTGCAGATAGGTACAAAATGAATGCTGAACTACACTACCGACCGAATCTTTTTGGAAAATTCAGAGAAATCGCGATAAAGTGCATGACTTGTTCTAATTTTCCGCGACATGATTCATGGTGAGCTTTTCAGCAAAAATAATGCGTTATTTAATATGGTGTTGAGTAATTTGTTCTTCATCCTCCTACGCTCCTCATCTACGAGTGATTTTTTAGTTTAATCGAAAAATACTTGAGCTCATAATTCAGCACTTTCATCCTGGAGCGACGCCTCATGTGACTGACACATGTTCGGATGATGTGGGCGCAACGGAAAACTGTTCATAACTTCTTTCGTTTTGCCATTGAGCATCGGAGGACAACTTATTTAGAATCAGCGTCCCCGATTTCATATAGTGATATGCGATTCACATTGAGAACCCACATACATCTGGTATCCTTCCTTCGTAAGCAAAGCCTGATTTGCTGCTGGAAGATTGATTTTTTTATAGAGGAACCGTGGGAAGTAGATCTACTTGAACAGTGAGGGACGATTCGCAAGCATTGCTTCAAAATCTCATTTAAAAATGAAATTCAAGGACCTGTTTTGATTCAGTGTGGGACTATGAAATGCCTTCTTCACTGATCTTCTGAAAGACCTTCTTCTCTGGCTTTTCACTTAGGATAGACAACTTCTAGAGCGAGCAGCAGACTTGAACCCTTGACCCACAACCAACATTCATAGTAGGAATTTAGCCGCGGAAGACAAACTCCAAGAAATCCAAGTTATGTTGTACCAGTCTGGCCGTCCGGCTGACGCCGGACTTCCAGACTGTTCCTTATGCTCGCTTCGCTCGCATGAGATCACCTCCATCCTAGTAGAATTGTGGTCATGCGAACTTTCGTTCCGTTTCCCCTCCCCATAGAAATGGACTGGTCAAAGAGGACTGCTTGCGTCTCTTAGAGCAGTTTTATTATTCTCTCGAGTGAAATAGCTAATTTTAGCCATATGTAACCGATTCGATCTGGAATGAACACGAAAATGGTTTATTATTCTGTTTTGTTTTGGCTGATCCATTGATAACAATCAGTTTGAACATATAAAAGGGGACGGTGCGGTGTGCATAGACACAAATGAGGGTGGAACACGCACGAGGGGACGTGATGTGGGAGGAATGGTATGGTATGGGTGGTATAATAGTCACTGATGAGGCCGGGCGTTTAGTACTTTCTCACAGAATTTAGGCGCAAGGGGACAATTGAAACGAAGATAGACCTGAATAAGAGCAATTTCTCGCTAATTAGCACC
>JARK01001418.1:636721-651371 GCA_000688135.1 Ancylostoma ceylanicum
CCCCCACTTTGGGTGCCGGCGCACCCTTATCACATCGCCGGAGCCGTCTCCTTGCGCCTACCCACTCTTGGATGCCGGCGAACCTATTGCCCGTACCTATTCCTTGTTCTCTTCCCGAATACTCGAGTCGACTGCACCTCACCATACCCGTTCTCATTCTCAGAAATGATTGATATCGGAAGAATACGGTATGCAATCACTACCACTGACCAATCAGGGAATTTCGTTTCACACACACTCACACACACACGTGACAGACTAAGCGCTTTATCATAAGTCATGATAGGGTTTGTGACTTTGAATGTCTACGTGGTATTATGTCCAAATAACTGGTGAAGAAGAAAAACCATGTGGCGATGCCATTCGGAGGAGATGGCAGGGTCAATCTGATCCGAGGCTACTGCACATGATGCTCAAAATGTTGATGTAGGCCGTGGACGTCTAGGGGTAATGTTGATGCAAGAGGATGACCGATTACCTCAAGCAGATATTGATCAAGTTTTGTGCCAGCTTGCTTCTCAACACGGGTCTCTGTTAGCTTTTATCCTAACAACGCAAACTCAACAATAACATATGATCGGCTTCTCAAACTTTCTCAACAATTTAACGAACGAAAAGCCACCTTCAGGCTGGCTTTCAAAGGAACTTGACCACACAGGCGGGTTCCTTCTACTTCTTGCTCATGGAAGGGTCGCCCTGCTTCTCAACGGCTCTTCCTCCCTTTTCGGAGCTTCTCCAGACTCGCTAGTTCCCCCTTCTCGCTCCTATTTATACCAGCCGCGAGCGGTCAACCTGCCCTCTTTTCCCGCCAATCTGTAGGTAATGATCATAATCGTGATTCCTGGACGACAGTGCAACTTTGGGACTGAAGGCAATTGTCACCAGTGTCACCTACTTCATTGTTAGCTCTTTCCATGAAAGTACGACTCGTCATCTGTCTGTTGTAATCTGTGATGTTTCAAAATGATTGTTAACAGTTGCGAACTACGCTTAACATTTTGATTGCAAGTTCAGAAAGTTACGAAGGCTACATTTCTGATGTGGTGGGTGCTGAGTGTGCGTAAGCGTCATTTAAGTTTGAGTAAACCCCACCTCCTCTCACCAACCTGCGAATTGTCAAAAGCTGCGAGTAACATGCAAGACCATGGAACTGTTTCAAATGTCACCTTAATTTATACCTTCTGTCGTGTTTTGATTTCTAATCTATGTAATCTCCTAGTAACTACTGCTTGCAGTGCCTTAACAAATCTCGCAAAGGGCAAACACTTTTCATTCGTCCTGCTATCTGTTCGAATTCCCTATTTCATGGTCATGTTGTTCTCTCTCTTTCCCTCCATTCTTGGAGGCAGAATCAACAAAACCCCAATCATCTTCGAAGTTCCCGAAGTACAGTCTTTCTGAGGTGTCTATAACAACGGTTTACAAGAAATGTCACAGAAAATTTGTAGCATGCCTCTTCCGGAATAACTTTTCTGGTGAAAATAGGTGTAGCTTTACTTATAAGCACTCCAATTATACATAGGCGTTCGGATGAGCAATCTGACAGGTGTGTTCGATTGACTCGAAATTCTTGGTCCGAACATTCGACTTGTTTCGGAACATGTGGTATCGGATTCAAATCTTGAAGAGGGTTTTCTGGGAAGTTGAAATGTTCACTCATTACTCAGGCAGTTCTATGAATATCACTTTATGTTGTTCGAGTATTCTTATAACTCGTAGCGTCTTAATTTTGGTTTTTTGTCCAAATTATAAGGTTGGAATACTAATATACTCGAGCTTCTTTGATTCTTCAGCGCTTTTCGCTCTGTTTTCTGATCACATAGTGACACAAGACACGAAGTACAGGTGAAGGGGACCTCCTGAAAAAAGACTCCGAAATGTTTATCCTAAGTTCTGGAGCATTTCATAAAACGCTAGAAACAGCACATGTGGAAGTTTTAGAATTTGCTGGGGAACAAAACATAAAAGAACAGTGAAACAAAAGACCAGTATACCTGGGAATACCTAATGCATCACGCGAGAGCTATGTCCTAAGTCCTTCCTCCCAGTACAAGAGAGTATGGATAAATAGTATCATCTAATCTCAACCAATTCAGTAATCAATCACAACCAATTAAATAGTATCATCTAATTACAACCAAACACAAACGGATAGGATGGTAATGTGAGAAATGAAAGGAGAGAAGTGGAAGATACAAACTTTCACACAGCCGGTTTCGGGGCTCAGAACTGAACCGGAAGTGCAGCTGCCTTGGTGCCCCTGAGTCCTCGGACTCTTTCATCAGTACTTTTCCAAGGAAACTTCCGAAAGTACATATTCCTGTAGGGAAGATGAAGAATGTTGAGCATGAGCAAAAACCAGAAGAAAGATACTGGAACTTCTACCTTAAGAGAAATAACGAAATAGACCTACATGTCTGTCCTTGGACCTATTTAAACTAAACAATGGTGATCTATTTCCGCCAAAGTCTCTTTTGGCCTACCTACTGCTGACGGGGTTGAGCTATCCTGTTTAAATTGATAATGATTTCCCTTTGGATTTATAACCTAAATTTAGAGGACCTGCCAGTATAATATAAGTCTGGGGGGGGGTATGCCCTCCAGCCCTTTAAAGTCTCGGAGGTCCCTTCATCAGAGGTCGTTGACTACGCATAGCCATGATCTTTCTAACGTCTCTCCAGTTTTTTTTCTCTCCAACGGTCCGGTGCATCAATTAGTGTACTATGTGTCGAGAAGTTTTAACTCTGGTATTTCAGATGATGTCACAGGACACTATGGAGAGGATCGTGGCGTCCGTCTCATGCCTCTTAGTGAGCACCCGATACACATTTTGCAGCTAACAATAAGTATTATTTCTGTTTATACTATTTTTAGGTGGGTATTATCGGAGTTGCCGCAAACGGGATTGTTACACTGTTTCTTCTGAAGCTGAGAGATTTTCGAAACGCCTTTGGACAGCTGATCGTCTACCACACCACGTCGAACTTGATTCTGGTTCTGGCCTACATCTTGTGGGTGCCACCGTGTACAATGTTGTGAGTTCTTCGATTCCTCTCACTTCAGCTACTATGTATATAGAATAATATATTTTCGTGTTATTAATGTAATACAAGAATGTCATGAGTATTTGAAGTTCACATTCTGCAGCGGCCTGTCTTCGTGGATGGAGATAAACCGAACAACTGGCCAATTGACTATAATCGCACAGGCGATGGCTTATCATTCTATGTTTCTGCTCTCGCTCAATCGCCTTGTGGCTGCTTTCTTCCCACTGCGTTATCCAACAATATTCTCCGTATTAATTGCGAGGGTGCTGATTGCTGTTACATTCACTTGGTGTCTGGTTTATGGATGCGCATATTTCTGGAGTGAGTTTTCAACTGCATTCATTTTTCTTGTATTTCAGCAGTTCTTGACGTAGAGTCATGCTTACACAGACCCTCAGTCTTTCTTTAGAAATTTTCGTACAGTGAACTCCAAACGGCCGTAGACAAGGGGCAGGACGGCTACGCTGGCACTCTGCTTGTCTGCTGCACCTCTTGAAATAGTGGGAAATCACGAAATCACGGTTTTCCTCCGTGTCTCTGCCCTGCGGGCACGCTTCCTCGGTGCAGCAGACAGCCAGAGTGCCCGCGCCGCGGTCCCACCCCTTGTCTACGGCCGTTTGGAGTTCAGTGACAAGCTCCTCTGGGAATCTTTCGGTCTCCACTTGAATTCTAGGAGAGAAGGCGTCAACCTATGACATTTATTAACGAGTAACAGTTAATAAAAAAAAATAAGGATATCACGTACAAAATCAACCAGAAAAGACGTTTCTGACAGCGGATCGGCTTTTGTATGCAGAGATGCAACTCGTATCCACGAAAAAATCGATTATGCATATCCATTGCAGATCTCAGCATGAATAAAAATCAACACGAAATTGATAAGGGAGTTGTTGTGGTATAGGATGAAACGAGTACTGTTATCTATGACGTTCCCGGGAAGGTTTTAGCTTCCCGCTCATTCAGAGGGGTCCAATTTTTGTAGTAAAATGTGATATATCTTGTTATCTTTACCGTTACCTAATTCCTCCATATGAGAAAAGTCGATCGGACACGATGTACGTTATGCCGACGTCACCAGTGCCGCTGCAGTATATGCTCCCGCAAACATGGATGGGGACGATGCCCCAGATGCCGACGATGCCGACCAGCAATACCCAGGTGGTGATGATCCGCCCACCGCAGACGAGAAGAAGATTGCCAAAGAAGAAGGTGTATTATATTCTGCCACGACGTGGAGAACGCAGCCGCAGCCGTGCAGAAGAGAGCGCGAAGCAGGTCCCGCCCAAGACGCGGAAAGGAAGATTCCGCAAATTCGTAGCGGTAATTTATATAATTATGTTAGCAATGAAGAGTGATGTTATATCCGTATGTAGAATTGAAGATTGTATTCGGCATAGGTGAAGCGTAAAATGCCAGATTCTCGTTCATGGTGAAAAGAGTTGAAAAGTGAAGAGAAATGAAGTGGGTTAACTATGAACTAGGAATGTCGCCCGATCTGTGTATACTGGAAGATGGGAATTGAACTACCCAGTAGCAACGGTATCGAGACAGGGGGAAGAAATGCTAAGAGGCCTGAACTTCCCTAGGCTTTAGTGACCTCCTAAGTAGGTCACTAGGGGGAGATGTTGGGGATGGAATGAGAAGAAGATAATAGATAGTGATATTAGTGGCTAAATAAGGATGGTGGTTGGGTAATAAATTATCATACCCCCTGCAGGGAGTAGGATGATCTATTACCCAACATCTGGAGGTATTCCTTGAGTTGTACGTCTGGACCGTACAACTCAAGGAATACCCATTTTATTGGGAATTTTCGTCGGTTTCAGAGCGGTGGGTAGCTCACTACTCTCCTGGGTATGTTCATGAATCCCACTACTGATGCATTGCAGACTCTTGTGGTGGGCGAGAGGGAGGGGGATCATCCGAAGAAATCAGGAACAAACATAACTAGATATCGCTTTTTAGAGGACTGTTACTTCGTCTTCAACGACATTGTTTTTCAATGGGAATTCGGTGACACTTCGTGCGGTAGATTTGTCGCCACCTACATTGATTTCTACTATAGTTTGGGAATGTTCGCTGTTATTTATAATATGGATGCACTAGCAGGTATTCGGCTACACATGGTGAGATCTTTTCATCAGCTCAATATTTCTAACAATCTGCTGAAGTTGGATTCAATTCTACCCTCAGGTTTTGAAAGCCACTGCCAGGAGCGGTGTTTATAGCGGCAAAGAGAGGCTCAAAAGGGACGTTCGCTTTTTCCTGCAGGTGATTTGGGAGTTACCAGTGGAACTATGCATCTATGAAGTCTACTAGATTTTTTCAGACCATGTCCAACACGCTTGTGTTTTCACTCACAGTATTGAGCTTCCATGTGATTTCCACTCATATGACTACTAAGATGACCCAATTTGTAACAACGACGCTAGTGTGGGGAATCAATCACGCTGCTGCTGGGTAAGTTCCTTTGTTGCATATGTTCAGTTTCGTTGACCCTCATCGCCTATGGGCGTGGCTGTCAAAAGGGGAAGGGTGGTACTGGTTGTTGTTAAAGGCAAGGTCCGGTCAAAATCTTGCCCATCACGGTTTTTTGTTTGTTGGAGTCCAAACAATGTGTGTAGCACGTATTTCAAGTTTGAGAGCTCGACGTAAGCTCTATTGCAAGATATGGGTACAAAGGTTTGAGGATTACGGTAGCCGTAGGAAAACATGCTCCAGTTCAGAAAGGGTGCTCGCGTGCATAATGAACAACGATGGATGATGCGCAAGGACACAGACAACTCAACCAACTTTTACTGAAACCATCTTCATCTAACGGTCTATACATTCCTTGAGAAATGAATTTTTTTCCTACGACGTCACAAGAGACAAGATGCGGGCGCGCCGTATAACGTTCTTTGGAAGCACGGCCGCTGCAAACATGCAAACGCCGTACCAAAATTGATCGATGGGAACCGTTCGTTATGGGACTTTTTTAGGGTTTTTTCGATTGTTTACGTATAAGGCGTCGCCGTGGGCGACGTATCCAATAAAAATCCGGGAGACGAAATTTTGCCCAGACCTTGCCTTTAAGATAAGTGATAGCTAGAGCTGGGCTCGTATAGGAAAACTGGGCCGGCGAGCTAGGATTCCAGGAATTACATTCTTTCATAGTTTTGAAACTGATTGTGTGAATATTCCAGCCATGACACATATAGGGACAATGTTGTAAAAATATTCCAATATAATTTTCTACAAAATATTTTTTCTAAAATTTTGACTCGATCTCGGACCAGGAGAAGGGAGTGGCGTCTACGTACCTACTACCGAAGGGTTGATTTGTGAGAATCAAATCCAGGGCATTTGTCCGAAAAAAAGCTCAGAAGCTGCTCCTTTGATGGTACCCTTTTTCTTTTGAGCCCCTCACTCACATTCATCATTGGGTTTACCTTAAATAAACATGAAACCGTCTCTAGTTTACCCTTTGCCTGCCGTCCAAGGCCCGGATGCGTCATTGAGACTACACAGTATAAGTGTGTTGACGTCCGTTTCATTGTCGGGTAGGGTTGCCAGTAGTTAACGCGTTCACCGTGGGTAATTTCAGTAATCCATGCGGTCCAGAGAACCTTTCTTAGAGTTTGAGGTTTCCAATCGGCAAAAATGTGAGGATTCAACCCTACGTTCAAGATTACCGCTTTATGTTAGTGATGATCTGACCCTGAACTAACCCCTGGGGAGTGTTTACCTAGTGCCTGGGGAACCCACTGATGACTCATTGCTAGTATGTTCCCTTGCAATAATGCATCACGAGGATAATTCGCTTAATTTCTTCGTCATGGCATTGCCGCTGGAAATTATTCACACTATTCCTTTGTCCTTGCGTTCTAACAAAATACGCTCTATATTGTTACCGTGCTAGTAATGAGTATTTTTTCTCCCTATTCCTGTTCGTTTCCATGTCCGAAGAACCAGGGTAGCGCGGCACTTTATAGTTTGCAGGCGATATTTCACCATATCAATTAAACCATAGATTTGATTGGGTTGCAGCGTCACAGAGTTATTTGTTCAAAGAAGAATGACCAATCAAAGGAGACCACTAGTAAAAAGTAAAAAGAGTAAAATATGAAAAATTAGAAAGAGGAAAATACTTAATTTCTGTTGCGTTTATTCGTACGGAAAGTCTCCCTCAGGAAAGTCTCTACTACTTATGTGTATCTAATTCCAGGGTTATCATAATATTATTCAATCCAGAGTTCCAAGATTTTTTATTCTTACGTAAAACTGCAAATCCATCGAGCGCATGGGCTCCATCTTTACACTAGTATGAAGCGATTTCTATATTGGCTTGTAACAAGCTGCTCATGGGCCTGTGCTATTTTCTGGATAGCTCCACTTCTTCTTATTCCTCGAAAATTCGAAAGAGGAGCAGAACATGCGAATCCTATTCGGAAGATCTGCTTTTGTGAAAGCTACGTATGCTATTACCTTCTAATAATATCCACGGTAAGACCATATAAATCTGGAACTAATTCCGGAATAAATGCATTTATTAAAATGGTTGTTTTATGTTAATGCCAAAATATTTACATACATGTACATGATCACTCAACTCGAGTAGAGGCCAAAAGTATGGGAAAAAACTGCTTTACCACTACAATGCGTGATCAAAATGTTGCTTGAAAAGGTCTAGATCACTCCACCTACGATTCTCCTCTCTTGGTACGAACGAGTTTTGAAAAGTTCAAGGATCTGGATCGTCGACTTTTTACCACATAATTTTGACCTCTACAGTAGACATAGAAGACGAGTTGGAGTTATCTGAAGCGGCTACTTTTTGCCAATCGGTCCCATTGGTAATCCGTTTGCTATGCATCGGCCAAGATAGCAGTTCATCCCTGGTGGACAAGCAATTCCATTCTGGCAGGCTGTAAGATGGAAATTTAGGATTTCGTGATATATCATCAGGGTTATTTATACTAGATGCGCGCGCTTGACGCTCGTGCGCCTCTGTTGCGACCTTGCCGTAGCTCGAACGCATGCATTTGTGGAATACCTGCGGCTGTACTTTTCATGAAAGATTTACATGGCGCATTGACCGAACTTCGCGGAAAATCCTAAGCAAATCCATGCGTGCTTATGTCGCGCAGCTAACGCACGCATCCAGTATAAACTGCTCTATTGATGCGAATCGACAGTAGCTGGGCAGTTTACACTTAGCTCGATGAGATTTCTGACTGAATGAACAGTATTTTTACAATTTGGTCTTTGCAATTTTTGAGTACCTAGAGAGCTGAAGAACTTGGAGTTCGTTTTATTCGATTTTCGAGTAGATTTGAATCGATCGTGCCAAGTATAAACGCAAGCCTCCCACCCATGACTTACCGAAAGTAGTTGACATCGCATTCTGTACGCAAACACCACCGATACAGTACTGGCCAACCGGGCAGATCGCTCCCGTCAGGCATGCTTAATACGGTATTAATTTGTTTTGATATAAAATGCTAGAGTTTACTGGGGCTTGAATCGTCGACATGGGTCATTGCAAAGCTTGAGCAAAGAAAGAAATATTCAAGGAAAAGTTTTGTACCTGGACCAGATTCATGAAAGAAAAAAAAACTAATCAATGTGGGAAGCACAAATTCGTAAGACAAAGGAAGGGATCCGTAAAACAAAGGAAGATACGATCAATGTCAAGATTGAGGATGTTATTTATATCTTCTTCCTTTCTGAAAGGTTTTTCACTTAGTGAAGAGCGGGATTAGAAGGGATACCCCAACCTTCGCTATTAATTTGCCGTCATCCACGGGGAAAGGATTTGTAGGGTGTGAGAAAAAGTTGATAAAAGTTTCCAGAAACACGATTTCTTGAGTAGTAGAATCCAACAACTCGCCACCATCACCACCGTATACCGTAGCGGTTTGCTTCTTGAGCTACCTCGGGGCATAGTGAAAAATGACTTTAGTTCGTGCTTACATGATCATGACTTATAATAAAGCGCTTACTCTGTGTGTGTGTGTTTGTGTGTGTGAAACGAAGTTCCCTGATTGGTCAGTGGTAGTGATTGCCTACCGTATTCTTCTGATATCGAACATTTCTGAGAATGGAAACGGGTATGGTGAGGTGCAGTCGACTCGAGTAGTCGGGAAGAGAACAGTGAATAGGTACGGGCAATAGGGGCGTCGGCATCCAAGAGTGGATAGGCGCAAGGAGACGGGTCCGTCATCTCATAATAAAGGATAAGGATGCGCCGGCGTCCAAAGTGGGGGGAGACGGGTCCACCGTTGTGATAAGGGTACGCCGGCGTCCAAAGTGNAAGTTGCTCTTAATCAGGTCTATCTTTGTTCTAATAGACCTCTGGCGCCTAAATGCTGTGAGAAAGTACTAAACGCCCGGCCTCAGAAGTGACTATTATACCACCCATACCATACCATTCCACCCACATCACGTCCCCACCTGCGTGCACTACCCTCATTTATCTCTGAGCACACCGCACCGTCCTCTTATATGTTCAAGCTGATTGTTATCAATGGATCACTCATAATGAACAAAGAGTGATTAACCATTTCCCGTGTTCATTCAAGATTGGATCGGTTACATATGGGTACAATTAGCTATTTCGCTTGAGAGAATGATAAAATTGCTCTAACCATAGGAGACGCAAGCAGTCCTCNGAGAAAGTACTAAACGCCCGGCCTCAGAAGTGACTATTATACCACCCATACCATACCATTCCACCCACATCACGTCCTCTCCTGCGTGCACTACCCTCATTTATCTCTGAGCACACCGCACCGTCCTCTTATATGTTCAAGCTGATTGGTATCAATGGATCACTCATAATGAACAAAGAGTGATTAACCATTTCCCGTGTTCATTCCAGATTGAATCGGTTACATATGGGTACAATTAGCTATTTCGCTTGAGAGNTAATGCTGTGAGAAAGTACTAAGCGCCCGGCCTCAGCAGTGACTATTATACCACCCATACCATACCATTCCACCCACATCACGTCCCCTCCTGCGTGTTCTACCCTCATTTATCTCTGAGCACACCGCACCGTCCTCTTATATGTTCAAGCTGATTGTTATCAATGGATCACTCATAATAAACAAAGAGTGATTAACCATTTCCCGTGTTCATCCCAGGTTGAATCGGTTATATATGGGTACAATTAGCTATTTCGCTTGAGAGAATGATAAAATTGCTCTAGCCATAGGAGACGCAAGCAGTCCTCTTTGACCAGCCCATTTTTTATGGGGAGGGCATCCAGGGGAAACGGAACAAAAATTGGCACAACCACAATTCTACTAGAATGGATGCAAGGTAAACTCATGCGAGCGAAGCGAGCATAAGAAAAAGTCTGGAAGTCCGGCGTCAGCCGGACGGCCAGACTGGTTTCTATTATAGCTTCTAATTCTAATTTCTGACAATTACCAAGTAGTTACAGTCTATTCACTTGAACTACGTACCTAATTCCATGTTGAATTTCTATCGCTAGGCAACTCTCACTCATTATAACTTTACTGCTCTAGTGGCTGTCGTAAAGCGCATAAAAACACGAGGCTGCTGGCTCTGTGTCTGGCGGCCAATTCGCTTGTCGAACGAGATCTCAACGTCGGCGCCCAGTCTCGTAATGTTCTCGAAGCTTCGTTTATGTGTTGGACGCCGCAAGAGCCGACCTGCGAGTAAGGAACGTCCGAATTCAGGTATTGTGCCGTAAATCTGAATATCTCCGTATAGTGCTGACCTAAGGGGAATCACCATGTGGTTCTTAGTCCCTAATCCCTCTTCTGAGGCTGTGCGTCACGACGAAGCGAAAGGGGGTGGCTCATGTTTCCGTGATTGGCTGTCCCATTAAATGAGCCAATCACAAAAACGTAGCCCGCCACGTACTGCCTCATCCTGCTCCAGATCTTCTTCTGGGTCTTTTATGGACAACGTTCGGATTTTCTTTATTCCTGCAGGCAACACAGTCTCTTACTACCCCTACTGACTGGATTTTGCAATATATTTGCGCAATTTCTGTGCTTGATTGAAAGCTGCATCCAGCCTGCATAAACGATGCACATTTCATGCAAATTCTAAGGAGAATCGAGTTTTGCGTTGGTTCCTTGTGATATATGTATGAACATCTTTTTCTGGATCGTTTACGAACAATGTTCGGATTTTCTTTGTCCGTACAGGCGTCACAGTCTTTTGCTAACTTTGGCAACTGGATTTTGCAACATATTTGCTCCATGTTTGCATCATGCCGAAAGTTGCATCCATCATTCAAAAGCGTTGCAAATCCCATGCAGAATTCATGCGGAATCGATTCTTGCGTGGGCTCCCTGTGATATATGCATGTACGAAAAACTCCAAAGTCCAATCGAATATGGACCAGTGCCGCGGTGCACCTGCGATAAACAGAGCATTAGAGAGCATGATCAAAGTGTTATTGATCGAGTAGTGCGGCAGACAGCCAGAGTGCCACGCCGCGCCGCGGCATTGGTCCGTATCCAGATGTCCGTTCGTAGTTCCCTGAATGATATGTTCTGACGTGTTGTTTGAATGATCATGTTCTACCCTGTTGAAACCTCGTAATGAATCCATTCGCCTATGCAATCATGCAAGTTTGATGCGAATTCCATGCAGAACTGGTGCAGATGTGGTGCAAATCGCGGTTGGAGCCTGTGCAATTCTAGTGGCAATTCCACATCGAAATCATGCGAATCTGTTGCGAATTTCATTCGGGATTCTTGCAAATTTCAGTCAGAGCTAGTGCAAACTTTTAGCAAGCTGCTATTCAAATCTGTGCAAATTTGGTGACAACTTCTTTTAGAATCCATGCATATTTGGTGCGAAATTCACTTCGAATCCAATTTCAGTTGAAACCTGTGCGAATCTAGTGGTGACTCCATTTCGAACCCATGCAAATCTATTGCAAACTCCGTATGAAACTCGTGCAGATCAGGTGCAAATTTCAATTCGACTAGTGCAAATCTGTTGCAATTTTTTGTTGAAATCCATGCGAATTCGGTGCAAACTCCTGTTGGAATCCATGCAAATCTGACACGAATTCCTGTGCGAATCCATGAATTTTGCGTCTGCGACGCGAATCCATGTAGGACATGTGACAGGGATTCATAGGAGGGGGTCGAGGGCGAAAATGACGTGAAGCTGATTTCCTATTGGCCAGTGCTGTAAATTACTGTAGATTTGTAGCATCGCCATTTTTTTCATTTTTTCTAAATCATTTTTCCTCGTATTTTCGACCTGTTTATTTTCTGCATGTTTGTGCCAAAGTCAGCTTCATCATTTTTCCAGAGGACTTATAGTTAAAATAAAGCTCATTTTTTCCTCCGGAAAAAAGTGAGAAAAGTGAGAATTTTGCTGCACCTCATCCTCCTCACCATTCAAGTAGGACCTTTGTAATTGAGCGCTTGAACGTCATTAAACAGGTTTTTGCATGGGAAACGCCTCGTTTCCATTAGTTGTCCATGAATTAAAAGATTAGACGCGGAATTTCCGGGAGACACAGTGCTATTTTGCTTTCTGGAAAACGGGGACCATTTCTCTACAGACTGTACATACTGCGATGGTTTTTATTTATTTACCAATACTTATTGAGCAGCTAAGGAATAGTGGAATAGAAAAATCATGTGACAAGTGGAATGACAATCACATCCAGAGTTAGCATCCCACCCCAATCCCCNNATATATATATATATATATATATATATTAGGTCGTCAAGTATGAAATGTCTGATTTTTCGAGAGGTCAATTTGACAGATGGTATCTCCGGGGTTTCTCCAAGTCCACTCTCATTCTTCATTCCATTATGAAGATACATTCTCCTTCTCTCAAAATCACCTATTTGATCTTCGCTTAACTTCAAAATTTTTGTCTGAGAGGAACTTTTGTGAAACTACTCAAAGACAAAAAATCGTATCATTTCGGAATATGGGTTCTACCATGGAGCCTGTAAAGCAATGACAACTCGATATACCCAAGAAATGTTTGGAAAGGGGATGGCTAATAAAGCAACGGGAAAACGATGTTTCGCGAAATTTCCTCCCGGTGATATAAACCTGAAAAGTGAACATCGTGATGAACCCAGATTACAATGCGTTGGAAGCTGTGGTTTAAGCGGATAGGAGTCAAACTGTGCCTGTATATGCAGCAAGATTTGGCGTTCGTAATCGTATATTATTCAGGTGTTCGAGGCAATACAAAAAGGTAAAGTGGCTCGATGAACGAATTTCCCGCAGTTTGATCCCCAAAAATAGATGCCATTTTTGGGCATTTTTTGCAAAACCGCGTTGCGCAAACCAGGGGAGCAAGGAGGGGAATCCTCCTGCCATTCATTGCATTGGCCAAACCTTGCTCTACTTGACCACAACTTCTCCCAAGTATTAGTCCACTTTTTGGTAGAGAAAATTTTCCACTTTCAACATGATGTTGGAAATGCCCTTTGCCAAATTATTGCCTCTTGCTTCCCAGGCTTCCAAGCCGTTGGCGCAACCATGCTACCGCTAAGATGGCAAGGCTATGCCGGTAGCATTGGGGCATATTTGGATTGCTCGTACCCCATATTGTTGGAGAAACATTACTCGAAACTGTCTCATTCAGAATCAGACATTTCATACTTGACAACCTAATATATATATATATATATATATATATATATATTAGGTTGTCAAGTATGAAATGTCTGATTCTGAATGAGACAGTTTCGAGTAATGTTTCTCCAACAATATGGGGTACGAGCAATCCAAATATGCCCCAATGCTACCGGCATAGCCTTGCCATCTTAGCGGTAGCATGGTTGCGCCAACGGCTTGGAAGCCTGGGAAGCAAGAGGCAATAATTTGGCAAAGGGCATTTCCAACATCATGTTGAAAGTGGAAAATTTTCTCTACCAAAAAGTGGACTAATACTTGGGAGAAGTTGTGGTCAAGTAGAGCAAGGTTTGGCCAATGCAATGAATGGCAGGAGGATTCCCCTCCTTGCTCCCCTGGTTTGCGCAACGCGGTTTTGCAAAAAATGCCCAAAAATGGCATCTATTTTTGGGGATCAAACTGCGGGAAATTCGTTCATCGAGCCACTTTACCTTTTTGTATTGCCTCGAACACCTGAATAATATACGATTACGAACGCCAAATCTTGCTGCATATACAGGCACAGTTTGACTCCTATCCGCTTAAACCACAGCTTCCAACGCATTGTAATCTGGGTTCATCACGATGTTCACTTTTCAGGTTTATATCACCGGGAGGAAATTTCGCGAAACATCGTTTTCCCGTTGCTTTATTAGCCATCCCCTTTCCAAACATTTCTTGGGTATATCGAGTTGTCATTGCTTTACAGGCTCCATGGTAGAACCCATATTCCGAAATGATACGATTTTTTGTCTTTGAGTAGTTTCACAAAAGTTCCTCTCAGACAAAAATTTCGAAGTTAAGCGAAGATCAAATAGGTGATTTTGAGAGAAGGAGAATGTATCTTCATAATGGAATGAAGAATGAGAGTGGACTTGGAGAAACCCCGGAGATACCATCTGTCAAATTGACCTCTCGAAAAATCAGACATTTCATACTTGACGACCTAATATATATATATATATATATATATATATATA
>JARK01001418.1:654397-678753 GCA_000688135.1 Ancylostoma ceylanicum
GGTCTCCCAGGTCAAGCCTCCCAACCACTACACCACCAACAACGATGCGTTCTATTTCTTCGCATGCACACGAACCAAGAGATTCTTTTACCCATCATCCGTCAGCTAAAAACAGCCAGAGTGGATGAAGCTGCTATCTGTGCAGGAATAATCTATGCAGAAAGCATTCCAACCTGATCGTCCGGCTGACGCCGGACTCTCAGGCTTCTTTTCGTGCTCGTTTCGCTCGCGTTGCCTTCATGTGGCATCCCCTCACACCACACCTGCGATTCCTTATTCATCCAAACTTTTGTTTTTTGCATAATCGAGCTTTCTGGATCCAAAGCGCTTTTTCCACAGCTATGCAACGGGCCTGTGACGTCTTTCCTTGTGTAGCACCGATGGACCCGCCTCCAGACGTTTCCCACTTTCAGGCGCCACGCCCATCACCCCACCGTTGGATCCGTTTCCAGGCGTTGTCCTACTTTTGAACGCCGGCGCACCCTTATCACACCTTTGAACCAGACTCGAGGCTTTTTCTGTACTTATGGACGCCGCCGCACCCTTATTACACCGTTGGACACATCTCTGCGCGTTTCCCCACTTTTGGACGCCGCCGCACCCTTATTACACCGTTGGACACATCTCTGCGCGTTTCCCCACTTTTGGACACCGGCGCACCCTTATCAGACCGTTGGACCCGTCTTCAGGCATTTCCCCACTTTTGGACGCCGGCACACCGTTGCCGCAAAAGTGGACCCTCCGCATGGCATTGTCACCCCTTCTGAGCGCCGGCCCAGCACTACAGCGTCACTCCTCATCCGTGTCCTCCTTCACCTTCCTGACTCCTCCTGTTCGATATAGAGATCTTACCCATCTCTTTCTTTTTATTCTGTCTGAGGTTATCTCACTCATTCTAACTGTGGTAAACACACCTGTCGGCCTTTAGAACAACTTACAAGGGAAGGATACTAGATGGCAGTGGGTTTTCAATGTGAATCGCATGTCACTATATGGAATCGGGGACGCTGATTCTAAATATGTTGCCCTCATGTGCTTAATGGCAAGGCGAAAGAAGTTATGAACGCTCTTCTGTCGAGCACTCGTATCATCCTAACGAACGCTTACGACGACATCGATGACACGCGGTGATACAGTGAGAAGTAGATCACTCTATAAGGTGAGAAATACTGATTCCTTGCCAAAATGGAAAACGTTATGAGGGTTTTCCTGCGCCGTGCTCACATCATTCTGAGCCAGTGCTAATCTGGGCTCCACAGGGGGATCCAACTTGGCTCCATCCCAGTCATCAACACATGTTTTGCATTTTCCCAATATGTTCGCTATTCGCTCAAAACGCCCTTTCGTTACGTTATTTGAGGGCCTTCCACCTGGATTTCCACCTTCGTTGCGTCGTTCTGAAATGTATTCCTGGGTTGGCATTTTTGACACCAGTTTGATTACAATCATGCTCGAAAACTTTGTAAACATGTGTGGTAAGCTACCACGAAACGCGTAGAACAAAGGAGCTGCTAGGAATGAGCGCAGCGAACGAGAAAAGTTTCCCTCATCCTGCACATTCACAGTGTAAGCTACTATGAGAAGCGTTCGTTCGGGTGAGTGCGCAACGGAAAAGCGTTCCTAACTCTTTTCGTTCTGCCATTGAGCACCTGAGAGCAACATATTTCGAATCAGCGTTCCCGATCGCATATAGAGACATGTGACTTACTTTGAAAACCTACTGCCATCTGGTATCCTTCCCTTGTTAGCATGTTTGAACTTGACAAAAGTGGCCCAAAATACCTGTAAATGAAGGTAAAATTGCAAACTTTCCTTATATAACTCGACTCGCTGAACATGATGGTGTCGTTAGTTTTTGATGACAGTGGCTATTTCTCGTGCACATACACACACATGGAGTGCCAGTTAACAAGAAGTAGGATGGTAAGTCCCTGGTATTGCCGCTGTGGATGAGACTTTTTTCATCATTTTCCGAAAATTTTCTGAACAGCACCTTTTTGCCTAGTTAATTCCACCAATTCTCACCTGCTGCTATGACGACAATAGGGAGAGACACTGTTAATCTTCTCCTCTCCCGCAATGTCTCAAGTTCTAGAAGAAAAACCGGTACAAGTAGAGTTTAACTCACAGGAAAAAATGTGTAACACCACTTATTCTCTTTGTTAAGATGGAATCCATTACGACAATGTTCTTTTGGAAAATCTAGAAATATTTCTGTTTGAGAAAACTGTTGGCAGGACTGTTCTTGGAATTTATGTTATTCATCACATATTCACACATTCTAGTATACTAAGTCAGCCCGCAGAGTTCTACACGCGCGGGCGGCGCTGCCGGAGGGAGGTAGCATCTGAAACACGTCAGAACGTGTTGGACAGGTCATATTGTCGACCAATACCAAGTGGCCCCCCCCCACAACTCCATTTTCATCAATTCGCCTACTTTTTGATAGAAATGGATTAGATCTGACATAATGATGTCGTTTTTCTTATTTTCAGGAAGTTAGGAGTATTGTCCGCACTAGATATTTGGTTTTCTTCCCATTTGTGCATTCATTATTTTCACTAGGACGCTTGCATTGTTTTCAAATTGAATTGGGTTCATTGCTGTTGTAATGGGATGAAGGATATCAAATAGATATCTGGTAAGTTTTGTAATCTTATATACAGTGGCGGCCACATATTTAGCACGCTGCCAATTTTGGGCGATCAACTGATGAAAATATAAAATCTGTATCTCAGGATTGGAATGAGCTATCAGGACAGTACTCGAGAATGTGGTAAGGCATAGTGTTCTCCTTCCCGCCGCAACTTTGTTGCTCCGGGAAATGCTTCTGGATGGGATTGCACTCATTTAGAGCTAAAAATGCAGTGCTTTTGGGAATGTTCCAGTTTCTCTCCTGGATGACTTTATTGGATCTGGGTGAAATGTGTTTTTATACTCGCTATAATTGCGTGTTTTGCTATAGTAGTTTCGATGAGCAGTTTCTCACCTAAGGGGAGATCGAAACTAATCAACATGAGTGAAAAAATGGTGAAAAAAGGATTCGCGGCGATTCCAAGGATAAACCAGGCATTTCCAGCCGCGGATTTTTTCCCGATTTGTGTTGCTAACAGGCAATCAGATACTAAAAGGAAGATTCCGGGGCTTGCTTTATTAGCAATATTCACAAAAAGGGAATTTTTTGACGAAATTGACAAGTTTGTTTCTGTCTCTGGCTCCAGCCGGTGCGTAGAGTCCAGTAGAAGCGTTTATAGGGAAATGTTGAAGGGAAACATGCTCAATCTGAATCACCACTTCATTTCCTTCCATAGCGTCATACACGAATTTTACACAGAATTCAGCAAAACTGACGAAATTGAACTTTTATTTTTTTAATCCAGTCTGAACGGACTCTGTGCCCATGGTAAACAACAGGAAGGAAGCCCTCATAGTGCCTCAGCACATACTCGAACTTGGTTTTGATTGCTCATCATAAGGCTGAGAAATGCAAAAAATTCTGTCGGCCAAAATCGTGGGTGTGCTAAATATGTGGCCGCCACTGTATTCCTTAAATTCTTGCGATACTTCTAGCACACTTATGTTTATTCTCTCCGCGCGCTCTCGCTCTTTGTTTCCAGATGGCTCGATACGATAGGACGACCGACGACTGTATAAGGGAGGAGGAGCGAGAAGCCGCAATCATCACCACCGTCGCCAGGACCCGTTGGAGCAGCTAGCCGAACTCCGGACGCATCTCACCGAGCCACCTCGTTTTCCGGCTCCGATACTCATTTATTTTGCTATGCTTCAATCCGTGACCTTATCACTGTTCTGTCGTTCCATGTCATCAGGATAAATCCGTGTATGAGTCTAATGTGTTTATGTTGGCATGCCAGAGGCCTAGGTTTTCTGAGATGGAGTGGCCGGTAAGAGGACGGTCACGTCCATTACTGGTAGCAGCGAGTGCGGCCTCATTGAAGCCCGCGATTTCACCGAATCCTTCCTCTTCTAAAGAATAGTAGCCTCCTGAAACTAGTTCGGGAGATGACCGGTTATGGCCTCAACCGGGGGCTAGTGTACCTGAGAAACGAAGCTAGACCTAGCAAGAAGGAACCGCGGCCTTTATTGTTAATTACAGCCTGTTTTATTTCACCATATACATTACCTTTTAGTGGTGTTTCTCTTCGGTGAAAAGAAAAAAAGCTCGCCATGAAGTTAGAGGGAACGACTGTCGGAGTACTCCAAGTAATATCCTCGTTACCTTAAGGAACCAGGAGAGCCACAAATATGATTAAAAAAAAGCATCACGCAAAGTTCACGGATATCGAGTTCGGAGCAGTGGAATTTCCAATGTCCTACCTAGAAAATTTTCTCTCAGAAGCTCGGTTGGCAGGGCTTTTTAGAGATAACGGAATCGTGTTTAGCTGACGGTAATGTCATGATTACTCACTCTATTGTGCGTCAACCTGGACGAAAAAGTGTTCCCCCGTATTTCTGCAAGCATTTACCCGTTTTTCCTCCAAACGTTCTGGCGTCAATCTTCAGTCTTTTGAAATATGGCTTGGCTGTAGAATTCTGGATTGCGCATGCGCTCTAGGCTGTCTATAAACAACATTCTCAGACAAAAAAGTCTGCAGCTGCAAACCAACTCTTTGTATTCACATAAAGACACAAGCAAGTTTGCTCGTTCGTTCTCACTGCAAATTCAAATCAACCCTGCTGCAGTGAAATTTCGAGTCAAGGGAAGTGCACGCAACATTTGAAAACAAAGCTTGAACTTCATATCTCGAGCCACCATCTTGAGAAAATTGGTAGCTAGTTCCAGAATGAAAACATTCCTAAGCTGATAGCATCTGGTGGCATATAGTTTGAATTTTTGCAATTGATACTCTGCCGCATCTGTTAATGTCATCAAGATAAAGCGCTGGCTCTCAAAATAAAGCCGGGCAGATGATAGCCGAAGATAACATTCCTCGCAGAAGCAGCCTATAAGATCTCGACCTTTCGCACTTCTCATCCATTTGCTGTACTCAGTTGGTAGAGGGGGTGCTTCCCTCCTACTGGCGTCAACATCAGTCCTGCTATAACTCGCTCTCAAGCTCACTCTGGTAACTCATCCTCATCTCGTGCTTCGCCATCTCAATCCTCCTCGAACTCAGGCGAACCAACATCAGAAAACCGACCTCATCCCCTGAGCCGAGGAATGTCCTCACCAGAGGGCGATCCTCCGATCAGCACCTCCAGCGGCCTGACCTACGGGCAGCTCGCGCCTAAAAACAAAATGTTTCTCAGGGGCCGATAACCAAGACTTTGATTCATGGTTGAGGAGATTTGAAGATGTAGTACGCATGGTAAATCCACCATTGCCAGACCAACTCAAAACTAACACCCTAGTGGGATTCTTGGAGGGAGAGGCTCGTGACATGGTCGAAGATATGCCCGACCAAGATAAAAACTCTTACAGTAAGATTGTAGAGCAACTGCGTGGACACTTTGAGTCGCATCATTTTCGCAGCTTGGCGCGACAACAATTATCCGATTGTAAACAAGGTCAGTCCGAACCGGCACGCGATTTTGCAGAAAGAGTAAAGAAGCTAGTGAAAAAGGTTACCCGAGGTCAGCCCAAACAAGCTCAAAATGGAAGACTTCTGGACGAATTTTTGGATCGTCTAAAGCCAACACTAAGATTCCATGTGAAGGCGGCAAACACTCCAACTTTTGATGAAGCCGTGGTTAAAGCGATCACGTATGAATCTCTCCTAAATGACGTTGCCAACACTCTGAGTATTTTTCCAGGAACCCAACAGCCTGCTCAAGCCATACCAGCAGTGAACGTCGTCTCAGCTCCCAGGAACCAACCGCATTCCAGAGGCCTGAGGATCAACGGCGTAGCGACTACAGGAACAGACCGGTACAACGTTTTCCTCCCAGATTTAATAAAAGATTTTGGGAACGTGCGCCAAACTCCAACGTAGTATGTTACCGCTGTGGGCGAGCAGGCCATATACAAACATTTTGCAAACTCAGTTTGCCTCCAGCTAATTTGAACCCACCGCAGCCTCCTTTCCAACGAAGAACCAACTTCAGATCAAAACCCGGCCCTACCAATCGTGGAGTGATTCAAAACCAGGGATACGGGAGAGAATTTCAGAGGCAAAACACTTTCTACAATCAAAAACAGCAACAGGGTAATACAGTTTTCGCGGTAGAACCCCAGATAACCACGGGAAATCACAGCGACGAGACCCCTATGACAGAAAATCAGAAAGACGCTCACATCGCTGCGCTTATAGAAAGGAATAACGCGTTAGCGGACCTTGCGTTTGCAATCAAAAATCGCGTATACGTGCATGTTAGCTCTCGCCGTATTGGCACAAGCATCGGCAGCAGATCTACCACCCGTATACATTTGTTCCAACAAATCCCCATTGAATTACTGGAAAATACCTGCGGAAATTAATTGTACCAAAATCCTCCCAGCATGGTCTGCGCCAGCCCAACCGTTGAAATTGAGGGTTTACCGACCAAATACAGTGAGGTACAAAAGCATAGCCAACGTATGTCGCATAATCACGCAAACGGTGACTTACTCGGTCAATTTTTTTGGCGCGCGCACCCAAAATGTAAAATCACAGGAACAGACTGTAGAAACGGGTGTTTGCAAACATATGATAAGCCACAAAACATGTGCTTACGGTGAACTAACAACAGTGGGTACAGTTTGGAAAACTATGAATAAGTTGGAATTTGAGTGGCCATCAGCGCCCTTCCATTGCTGCTCGGATTACTTCATGTCATTAAGTAACTGTGTAATATTCCAGGCTACCGTATACGCGTACCACGGCTCCCCCAATATAGAGAGCTCAATCGGACCTCTCGATGGATGCGAATATAAGGACGGTTACTGCTCAACCAAATCTGGAGCAGCAGTCATCTGGACTCCCGAAAAAGAAGAGACCTGCAAGTATGTTTTAGTATCCCCCATGAAGGGTGCTCTCATTGACAATGTGTGGCTTAGTGAATCCAAGGAATTTGCTCTCTCCTTTTCGTTTTCTGAACCCCGTATCCGCGACTGTGATCATTCTCTCATCATAACGGACCAGGGGTATGCAATCGAACCATACAATCGTATAACCCGTCCAAAAAGGCACGTTGAAAATAATCGCATTTTGCAACAAGTCGGATTAGCAACTACGAACCAATTGGTTGCTCAACTTTGTGCGGTAGAGGACAACATGCAGAACTCTTTGAGCACATCTTTTCACCACTCCATCCTCAATCTCTGCAAGTCTGTAAATTCCTTGTCAGCCTCTCTAATCGCCGCAGTGTCCGCGAATCCTACCATCGCTATGCGAAATGTTCTCCAGCGTTCTGATATTGAAGCTGCTTTCCTTGGCAATAATATTGTCCGCACCAAATCCTGTGTAGCCATCTCGAGTTCAATGTACACCTTATCAGCATTCAATTCGTCGTGCTTTGCATTACCATCAGTCATGATCACGCTACCGGACAAATCTCAATGGAAAACTTTTGTTGATCCGGTCACAGGAATTTTATCCAACGACGCTCCAAAAGTCGAATGCAAGCAGGGTATGTCTTTTGAATTTTCATCCAACAACTCTGTTGTGAGGTTCTTTCCGATGTCTGGAATATATGAAAAGATTCCATCTTCCTCGATTACTGTGATCCAACACTCTACTAATCGGCCACAAAATGAAATCCGTCCGCCACTTACATTGTTCCATAATTTGGTAATAACTAATTCAGTCAGCGCTGCCAACCAATCTCTCTCTGCTAAACGTGATGTGGTCATGCCTGCTCTCCGCGCTTCCGGGAATCCCAGCGCTTTGTCTAATTGCTTCTAATCGGGCACAGTCGTTTACCTCATTCAAATACTCTGTCTGGGTTTCACAGTTGGCACCCAACCCTTATCTACAGCAGCCCGACTACATAACCACTTATTCACTGTTTTTCCGCTATTGCTTGTCGTTCAGCCTCTGTTGCTGTGAAAGCTCTGCTGACTTTTTTTTGCTCTGACCTTCTCATTGCAAGACCTTGGTCCTTCTACGACGTTGGTGGTGTTACCTGGTTTAAGTTGGCGGGCACACCCCTGGTGCCCGGAGTCCTCTCGTACGCTATTGGACTAGCAGTGTTGGCGGGCCACTGCCCTACTTTTCCAGAGCACCAATCCAGGACCATTAACTTGCATACGTTAGAAGTACGTATATGTTGATATTGGGTGTTGGTAAAGGTAGTGAGAATATTCAATGTTGTCACTGGACTGTTGTACGTATATGCCAGTTTCCATCCCAAGTTTGGGCTGTACATGTACTTGTAAAGGTAATGGTTGTGGGGGCAGAACTTTGAAAACCCATTTTCCCTGTTGGTTGAACGACTGGCTAGCCCTTCATAGAGTTCTAAATTTTATGACGAATAATTGTTTATGACGGCGTTTAGATCACTTCCTCCTGACCACAATCGCGTGCAGTTTCGTAGGCCTAGTCTAAGTTTTGGAAAGGTTCTCGTCCGTTAGAACGTTATTGCTGAACTAGGAATGTTGTATTGCCTTGTGAACACTTCGTTCTTTTAAGTTCTTGGCCTCTATTTTTTTTTTGTTATCGTTTTCTTTCTTATCTTAGTACATCTCCTCCTCACACATCACGCCTTTTTCTGGCTGAGCACCTCGAGTGTATTCATAAATAAATAAGTGAGTTCATACCATCAAAGCAATTCACTGAACTCTGGTCGGCCATTGAAGGAAACCATAATGCTCTGAATGCTCACTTAGATGCGCACCCAACCGAAGAAAACCGACAATCACCAACTTTGGTGAACATCGGTAAAACCAATAACAACTGGCTTTCGCATCTTATTCCAAACTTCTATCAGCCATGGGTGTTCCTTTGTTGCTCCATAGTCTCGCTGAAAGTTATCGTTCGCGCACTCATGTTATATGCGTCATTCCAAGTTCCGTCAGAATTATCCAATCTTATCCGAAACTGGAACCCGTACCAAGTCCCAAAACACGGAAATTCTACCGAGCCGCAGAATGAACTTCCACTAGTTCCTAAACCGGCGGTAGAGCGGGATGTCGAACAGAACTTCCCAAAAGTTTTCAACATTTCCACAAGGGAGCCAGCAATATCTGCGCACATCCGATTAAAAGTAAATGGTGTGAACGCATCTGCGTTAATTGACACCGGGTCATGCATTACCCTCGCTGCCAAAAATCTTTGCCCAGCACTGGGAATTTTTAACCTAGATCAGCCCAAATCAGACTCTGCAATAGGAATGGCTGGTGTACATGTCCCACTAGCAGGTTCGAAGAAAGTTGAACTCCAGGTCGGCGATATTACCCTTCGACCGACATTCCATTTCACAGAGGGACCATGTGTCTCGAATACGATCTCTTCATATGAGGTAATTTTGGGTAACGACATCTCGGCGCAACTTCCGTTGATGACCATTGACTATGGCGCTCAGAAGGTTCGCTTTGGATCAACAGTTTTACCACTTGGAAAGTTCCCGCCACAACCAACCGGGGACGCACAACGTTATGTCCGAGTAAAACAAACTGTCAGTATACCAGCGAATTCCGAAGCGTTTGTTGTGTGTACAACACAAACAGAAGCTCCAGGAAAAGAACTCATACTAGTGTCACAGTGCTCCAAATTAGCCAATAAGGATCTCATTGTAGCTCCTGCCCTCATCAGTTCTCAACGACCAGTACTCTTGGTTTCAAATCCGTCTAACCAACCAGTAACCCTGTATGAAGGGATGCGTTTGGCAAATGCGAAGGAAGTATCCAAAGAAGGAAACGTCTTCTCAGAGTTGGCTAATCAGGACCCAAACATTCCAATCGCTTGTGTAAATGAACTAATTCCTGATGATCCCACCTACAAGGTAGATTTGGGAAAAAGTGACCTTTCCGAAAGTGAACGAAAACAGCTGGAGGAGCTTTTGGAATCTTTTTCGGACGTGTTCTCCCGGCATCAATACGACTTAGGTAGTTGCACCGCAGGCAAGGTACATATTTACACCACCAATGACCCCCCAGCAAGGATAAGAACATATCGAGTACCCGTTAAATATAGGGAAGAGCTCCAAAAGCACGTTAACATGCTACTCAAGGCAGGGGTAATGAAGGAGTCTCACACCCCATGGGTGCATAACCTCGTAGTTGTTCGTAAAAAGGACAACACTCTTCGAGTGTGCCTAGATATGCGCCGCCCAATCAACGCTGTCACCTGAAACCCTACCAGACCCATACCCGGTTCCCAGAATCGATGATGTCCTCGAGAAAATCGGAGGAAACCGTTTCTACACCACCCTCGACCTAGCTAGCGATTACCTACAGCTTCCTCTCGACGATGAAAGCAGTTTCAAGTGCGGTGTCATAACTGAGAACAAGGTTTATCAAATGACTCACCTTCCTTTTGGCCTAAAATCTGCCAGCAGTTATTTTGCACGAATAATGGCCCGAGTGTTAGGTGGCCTTGAAGAAAACGTCTTAACCTACATAGATGATATCCTAATTTACAGTAAAGACTTTCCTAGTCATCTAAATGCCTTAAGAAAAGTTATCTCTCGTCTACGAGAATTCAACCTCAAGGCTTCACCCAAAAAATGCGTATTTGCCAAAAATCAGATCACGTTTCTAGGGCACATTATAAACATGCACAGCTACTCACCAGCAGAAGCTAATACCAAAACCATTCGGGAATTCCCTACCCCTCGGAATACTAAAGAGGTAAAGCGGTTTCTGGGTATGGTCGGGTTCTTCCGAAAATTCATACCAAATTTCGCGAATACTGCTGAGCCACTAACGTGGCTCACACGTAAGGATAATAAATTCCAATGGACAGAAAAGCAAGAGGCTGCTTCCGTCGAACTAAGGGACGCTTTGTTACGAAAACCTATTCTAGGCTATCCTGACTACAAAAAATCATTCCATATTTTCACTGACGCCAGTGCAGTAGCACAAGCGGGAGCTCTTATGCAAGAATATGAAGTCGGTACGAATAAGTTCTATGCCATCGCGTACTGTAGCCGCACGCTTACCGAAACGGAACGTCGCTGGCCTGTAGTACAAATTGAGCTAGGTGCCATTATATACGCGCTTAGACAATTCAAACCATATATTTGTATGGCAAAAGTCGTGCTCCATAGTGACCACAAACCCCTAACGTTTCTTCTGAACAAGAGTAAGACCCACGACAACTTAGCAAGGTGGATGATTGAGCTGCAGAGCTACGACATCAAAGTCGTACACATCAAGGGAGAAAAGTACACCGTTGCAGATGCAATCTCGCGTGCGCTAGAGGACAAAAGCGAGATGAATTCGTCCCGAAAAGAGCTTGAAGACATCATCGAATTCCCGGTTAGCCTTCCTACAATCCTTGTAGCTTCCGAAGAACCTCCCAGATCCGCAACACTACCAAACAGGACTTTCATTCGTGGCACGGGACACTCTATAGATATGTCGCGTGAACGGAAGAATGACGAATTTTTAAGCTTGATCCATTCCCTAAAAATCGGTATCCCTCTGCCATCTGCAGTCCCCGAGAAAACAAAGGCTGAGGCAACAGCTTTCGCAGGTAAGGTAACTCTCAAGCCTGATGGGTGCTTGTACTACATCCTGGAGAAGGCCAACTCTAACACAGCCTTACTGCTGATTCCACAAACTCTAAAGCAGTTAGTTTTTGAAGCGCACCTTTCTAGTGCTCTTTCAGGAGGGCATATGAGCTGGAAAAAAACTCTCTCCAAAATCATGAGAAAGTACTACTGGCCCACCGTCTATTCAAACTTACTACTCATACTTACTATTCATTCAAACTTACCTACTCATACTCAAAAGTGGTGTGAAGAATGCATGACATGCCAAATGTGACGCCAATCTAAGCCCGCTCATCGCGAACACCTCATTCCTGTCCATAGCGAGGCGGTTTCTGCCAAGGTAGGGTTAGACCTTTGTGGACCGCTTAAGACAACCGAACGAGGGAATAAATACATCTTAAATATCGTTTGCTGGTTTACTAGATACGTAATCTCAACACCATTGCCCGATGCACGGGCGAATACTATAGCCCACGCGCTCACTGAATGTGTTCTCAAATATGGGACAATGTCCGAGCTAGTTTCCGACCAAGCCTCGAGTTTCACCTCAAACTTTTATCAAGAATTTTGTAACCTATTGCACATACAGCAAAAATTCGCCACTCCGTATCATTCCATGGGAAACGGTGCAACAGAACGGACATTCCGAACATTTCAAATGATGTTGTCAAAATTTATCAACATCAAACAGGAAGATTGGGACCTTTTCCTTCCGTGTGTAGCCTTCTGTTATAATACCACAATCAACGAGTCCACAGGTGAAACCCCCTACTTTCTCATGTTCGGCAGAGACCCAGTGTTCGCAGTCGACCGCATACTGGAACCGCAAACGCTTGCACACATTCCAGGTCCGGATGAGGTTTCCGAATACAAAGCCCAACTGATCTCAGCTTTGCATTTGGCATGGTCGAACGCCTCCAAACATGCGCGTGAGTACAAAACAAAGATGAAGGCACAGTATGATAAAGCTGCTCGACCCTCACAAATACGTGAAGGCGACCGCGTCTTCTTCAAAAACTATACGAATAAGCAAGGACTGGCACGCAAGTTATGTTTCCCTTAGATAGGACAGTTTCGCGTGCTTGAAATCGAGCATCCCCACGCTACAATTATAAGCATCACGGCACCACTGTCTAAACCCCGCCGGGTGCATATAAATCAAATTAAAAAGATCGTGGATTATTCGGGCCCATCTTCAGCCCTGCCTGTGATTCCACAAGAAGAAGACTTTGTTACCGCGTTACCGGAGGAAAATATACCAGGACATGATTACCCTCAGCCAAGTACAGGCATACGTACGATAACGGTGAGACAGGGGTCAAAAAAGTGAAGGTTGTCTGGGCCGAAAAGTGAAGGTTGTTCTGCAACCATAGCTTCGATAGTGCTGAGGAAGGGTTCACCAAAGTGAACGATGTCATATACTAGACAGTAAAAGCTGTTTCAAATATGTATCCAACTGAATCTGTTAAAATATTTCTCAGAAAATGAAGAAAAGATCGTTCGTTCAAAGCTGTAACGCCGGAGCTGAGATTTGCGCCGGCTTCCAGCTTTCGTGCCGGGACCAGCACTCAGCTTAACGTGAGAAGTGTTCCGGATCGATTTTCGCTAGATATTTCAGTAATTTCACAAAACTGTACGTTGTGCAGTTGTCAGCGATCTTCTTCATGGAATTCCCTACAAGATGACACCAGGATCGACAAATCTCGTGGAAAATCCAGGAAGAAATATAATTTTTTTAAATTTAGACGGGGGATTTGCGTCCTTTGAAATTTCTCGCCAATCTTGAGGAACTGTGGCTTGCGCAGTTGTCTGTCCAATTGCTGATGCCATTGTGAATACAGTGGTCATCACAGGAAATGAGTTCATCTGAAATTGGACTGGAAAACGGGTCATTTTTGAAGACGCTTTTTCAGTGAATATCTCTTTAAATTCGAAAAACCAGATGTTGCGCAGTTGTCAGCTGCCGAGCACGTGAGATTCCGAGTAGAATGATGTATAACATTTGGTACTTCCTTCCATGTTGGGCTGAAAAAGCCCGCCTGAGACAAATGCCCCGACAAATGTAGCTCAGGGGGGTTAGCGAGAGAGCACGCGATATTGGAGGGCGCCAGACGCGAGGGTGAGACAGACGGGGCATCTGTCTCACCCTAGGTTTACCGTCAGGAGTGAACGAAAATATCCAGTATTATATATTATTCTGCTCAGAATTTCATTCTGAATTCAGCTGACAACTGCGCAACATTCAATTCCTTCAAATAAGCAAGATATTCCTGTTTTCACGTTTTACAGCATTTCTCAGCCATTCTCAGTTGAACTTCTGTGATCTTACTACCACCTAATCCTCAATGACATTGGTAACCCGTCTGACAACTGCGCAAAGCTTACTTTTTCAAGTAGCGAGCGATACTGTCGGTTAAACCCTGATTTTGTGGCAAATTCACACCAATTTTGTGAAAACCTTTTCTGGAAAGGCATAAGCCGGCCATGCTTGAACTCCGGCTTTTCCTAGACTGTATTGTGTGGAGAATTTAAGCCACAACTGCGCATTCCATGTAATCCTGCTTTGCCCAAATTACAATGCATACTTTTGTTCCCTTGCTTTCCGCATTCCCGGACCCATCTTTTCCTCTTCGCCATAGGTGAAGGTTCCCCGTCTGGGCACCATCGAAAGTGATGGTGGGCTGAGACACGTCTCAAGGTATCGAACGTATGAGTACAGGCCCAACGGATCAAAATGAGCCACCTCCGAAACCTGTAGGTAGATACAACCTACGCTCACGAACCAAGCAATGTTTCTCCTAAGCCAATGCAGCTAGCTCTTATCCTTGACCAATTTAACATCGAGCCATCTTCATCTTTTGTTCTGAATGACTATCGCAAATCGCCTCACTGTCGTCTCCTTTATAAATCTGCACTCTCATTCGCAATATCTGCCTTCTCTACAGCTCGAGCAATTACTTGCTCTCGCGTGCAAATGTGTGTAGTGGTATCCAATCTCTCATTCTCTTCTATCTAAAATTTCAGGAAACATGGCTGATTTACCCAATCCTGACGAAACCTCAGGTTTTCTCAACGCGAGCGTCACTTCCATAGAGGGACCCTCACAAGTACAGTCTTTAAATGCTCCGTCCGATCACGGTATCTTAATCCTTGAACTTTATCCCACAAAGAATAACCAGCCCCCTATCATGGTGGCAACAGTTTCTTCGCGGCAATTAAGCACATTTTTCAGAGCAACAAGAAGATAAAGACGACGTTCACATGCAAAACAACGATGATGGTGGAAATCAGACCGAAAACCTACTGCTATCACCGCCTCGACCACCTCAGCTGGAGACTACGAAGGAACCCAACACTGGTTCACAGGTTTCAGCTACCGTCACCTCTTTGAGGAGACAGTATCCGCGTTATTGTCCCAACATTTGTGGTGATTCGTCAGATGATGAAGAAGAGCTTCAACAATATAAACCTAGGTCACGCGAATCATCTCCTGAATCAGAAGCGTCTCGTGAGCTGCCTGTACGTACCCAGTCCATCACCTCCTCGGAGGGATCGACGCCAAAGAACTATGGTACCTATGCTGGTAGGCCACGTGATTATTCACGGTCTCCATCAGAATGTGACTATCCCATCAAAAAGGCAAAAGTGGACGATGAGGTAGCGCAGACATTGACCTCTTTAGTAAAACAAGCCAGCTTACATCCACCTGAGCCCGCAGAGGAGGATCCTCAAACAAGTATAACAACGGTAACGTACAGACCTCAGGACTACGTTCTCACCCACAAAGCGCCCAAACCCTCAAGGGAGTATGAAAGTTTCCACCGCCACCCATGGGCCTCAATGCTAAAAGAAAAATAAACCCCAATCGTATCACCGTACTACGACACCAATTTGGATGTCTCATCGTTCGAAAAAATACCCATATCGGGATACAGTGGTCTCATAGAAGGGCTTTTTCTAGAGCAAACAGAGGCTATTCCACGTCCGAAAAACCATGTTTCCATAATAGCAGCGGTTGGCCCAAAAGCAATAGAAGCGTTCAGGGAAAACAATAGCTGCGAGCATCTCTCTGAGCTTCGCAGGGAGGGGAAGCCTCTACCTACCATGCCCGTAGTAGAACTGGCGTCGAACGAAGAAAAGAACACATATGTCCATGGTTTGGTTTTAGACGGCGACGTTGCGCCAGTCCTTTACCGTATCAAATGCTTCTTTGAGCTAGGTGTCAAACTAGAGTCGGTCCACGTGGAAGTCCCGCTTCCCGACAGACCAGATCTGCACACGATTCAGCTCGACCACTTCGGCATAAACATCAAAACAGGTAAAAGAGGTATTGACATCACAAAAATGATGTTCGGCGATCTCGTTTGGGTATACTCATTGGCAGTAACATCCAAGTATGCCACATCTAATATGGAAATCCCGCTCACAGTCGGAGACGCGGTACGACACCGCCAACCCAACGTGTGGAGGGCAGCCCGCTTTGCTCTCATCTATAGAGAGCTAACCCCAACACTCGGATTCGTCATTTCGATAGTATCCAAGCAAAATGCCGTTTTCAAAATTTGCATGCAGGGACACCGCCAATTAGTCACGGTTAACCGAAATCGCCTGGAAAACCCGAACGATTTCAACAAAATCGAAGCCAACTCATTCATTATAGCTCCATTCAGAGAACGACAAATCGACTACATGGTGTTCGCTTGTGAATGGCGAGCCGGATTTCGCGAATTATCGTCTTAAGGGGTTTTTACAGTTTTCAGCAAGTTGCGGCGCGGCGCGACGCGAGAAACCACTCGCTGCGAGCTGAATTCTCGCATTTCAACTCGCGCTAGTGTTGCGGCAAACGTCGCAGGTTGCCGCAATTAAAGGACTGGAAATGTTGCTTGGAATGCAGCGAAACAGTTAGTAAAACTTAAGTAAAACAGCGAAATAACTGTCACGAGAGGTGAGCACAAGTTTGATGAGAGAAATCCCTTAAAAAAACAAACATCAAACAAGAAAAAGGTTCAAAATGCATGCAACTGTGAGGAACAAGTGATTTATTGCGTTGCCGCAGCGGCAAAGAATGCCCCCGAGCATTCCTTGCCGCAGCCCGCAGTGCGAGTTCGCAAAATGACGCGCCGCGGGAAAAAGTGTACAAGGACCCCTTTGCGGCATTTGACGCAGCGAGCTCGCGCCAGCTCGCACTGCGTTGCCGCCACCCATGCTTAAGCATAGGACGCGGCGCGACGCGTCAGAACTATAAAAACCCCTTTACATGGCCGATATTCAGTACTTCCCGAGTCAAGTACCAACGCCATTTAACATATGAAACACCTCCAAGGAACACCAGGAATTGGTCAAAAGCAAGTTGCACAAGTTCGATCTTTTTGAGAAAGGACCTAACGAGGTCATACGATTCCTTGAGCCTCTTTACAGCACAGCTTGCGGAACCATTGCGGCAGCCATAACGGACACAACCGACACGTCAACGCATCCAGCTATTTGGACTTCACCTAACCTGAACAGTTTCCCTGTTCTGGTAAACTTTCGCATCCCTATCAAAAAGAAAACGGGATGGGCCGTTGGTCGCCCAATTCTGGGTGCATATGAGGCAGATTTTCTTCAAGGCCAAATTGTCAGCATCGAAATGGTCGGCGATTTCCTCCGGGTAACCGCTAAGCTGCATACCTCGGACGGAGTTCGATTCAGAATGTACATCCTCAATTCCAGGAACAGGAGGATATCCGTCGGAACAACCCTCCACACGCTGGATGAGCGAGCAAACCCATGCTGGAGAGTGCGTCGCTGGCTAGACTTTTCCGCCCAAATAGCTTGGGATGGCAATCTGCCAGAGCTCTACTAGCAGGTGACGCGGAACTAAAAGGAACTGAATGTAGTGAAAAGACTGCCATTACGGCTAACGTAGCCGGATCGCAGGTACAACTCAATGAGGACCAGGTTAACGCCGTTAACCTATTTAATAAGGAGTTCCCTATTCTAGTGGTCGATAGCGCATACGGCGCAGGAAAACCATTGTGCACCGCCGTAATGGCCAAAGAAGCTGTTGAAAAAGGCCAAACCATCTTAGTTGCTGCAGTACAAAATAGCGCACTTGATGTGATCGGTGCAAAGATCGCACAACTGCAATCCAAACAAATTAAAGCGGTACGGTACGTAAATGAAATTCTAGCACAAGATGCTTCTACAACATCTCCGTTTGCTTTGCACACACTCATGGAAAATTTCCACATCACGCATCGCCATCTACTTAGCGACACAATGTATCGGAAATTTCAAAGATTTTCAGAAAGTCGCAGACAAATGCGCGAGTTCATGTTCACCGGTGTCCAAGGTCATGTAGCCACCAGCGAACACAAAAAGCTGATGTTCCTTGAAGAAAGAACATCGTCGGAAGTCAAAGTACTAATCAGGTATTTCTTGAAGCTATACCAGCCGAATATATATACTTGTTCACAATATCGGCAGCGCTAAACCTAACGCTAAAAAAGGGACCTTGGCGTATAATAGGGAACTCATGGAAGTCCATCCTGTTGGACGAAGCTTCCATGATACCGGAAGCAGCTCTCATGACTCTTATGTCACGTTTTCAGAGCGCCCGTGTCACTCTGATCGGCGATAGCAAACAATTACCACCGTACATAGGTATCCATAACATACCCCTAGCGGTAGCAGTTAGCTCTCGATCAGTCCTCGACGTCATCCGCGAAAACGGGAGTGTTCTCACATGCAGGGTACGGATCGTCTACAGACCCCATCTGGAGATGATGCAGCTCAATTCCAGCATCTTCTACGATGGATCCCTTACGTGCGGTACGCCACCCCACCGGCACTCACAAAGGTTAAAATGCCCAACCCTAAGATACCTGTGGCACTAGTGGATGTACCATCACTATCAGTACAATCTGTAACAGGTTCACACAGCAACGCCGTTAATGTGCTCACGCGACTTCTCATAGCCAAGGGCATGAATCCAGCAGATATTTTGGTCATATGCTTATATCGAGACCAGAAATTTAGGTGTGAAAACATATTGCAGGGAACTGGAGTAGCTGTCGGCACTGTGGACAGCGCACAAGGGGAGGAGCAGTCCGTGGTGATATTGTGCACTACTCGCACCCACCTGCAGCCTACCAAGAAAACGTCATTCTTTTCAGACGCTAAACGCCTGAATGTTGCTCTTTCCAGAGCTAGAGACGGCATGTTCATCATCGGCTCACTTACTTCTTCACAGACCGTGCCAGACGCGCCTTTTAGCGTCTGAGCGCCGCTTGAGCGGCGCTCCCCCGCAAGAAGTATCAGGTTGTTGCGAAATTAGTTGCCGAAATAGACAGTCCAGTTCAAAATGCTGTAACTCTGTTCAAACTCAACCTTATTTATCAAAATAAAATCCATCAGATTCTACACATCTCTGCCAACAATCCGGTAATTCACTTATACCTTTACAATAGAAACTGAGATCACAAGATTTTAAGAACTCTTGGAAGGCAATTTCAACATGCTCCAAATCAGGAAACTGCCGCTGACGCAGGTTTGCTTCGAAAGTCCGGAAAAAGTGATAGTCGGTAGGGGAGAGGTTTGAAGAGTAAGGTGGATGAGGTAGAACCTCGATGCCTAGCTGCGCCAGTCTTTGCTGGGTGAGTTTTGAAGTGTGAGGCCTAGCGTTATCCTGGAGCAGGGCAGGCCCACCTCTCTTTACCACTGCCGGCCACATTTGTCGCAACTTTTCATACATCAGGTCTAAGTCACAACAGTAAGACTCTGACGTAACCGCTTGACTAGGTTGCAGAAGGCTATAATGAGTAATACCCTTACAACACCACCAAACTGTCAACATAATTTTTCTAGGGTGAAGATCTGGTTTAGGGAAGCTTGGAGGGGTAGAGAACTTGTCTACCCATACATAACCACGTTTCTCATTATCAAATAGGAGCCACTCTTCATCTACAGTTATTAAACGGTCAAGAAATGGCTCGTTTTTCTAGCGAACGAGGAGGTTAGAACAGATTTCGTAGCGGGTGGATTGCTGATCAGCGGTCAGATCATGGGGTGTTGACTTTTGCATTTTTCTCACCATGCCAATGGAGGCCAAATGTTTTGAAACTGTAGCATAGTGAACCCACAGGCCTGTCGCCAACGTACGAGTAGTAGTAACGGGTTTCGTTTCCACCGCTGCTCTCAGTGCTTGATCGTCCAGCGACATCCTTCGACCACGACCGGGTTTATCTTCAAGATCAAAATCGCCGGGAGAGATTTTTGCGAACCAGCACCTCACTGTCCCTTCGGGAGGAGAGTCCGTTCCAAAAACAAGTGCCATATTACGGGCTGCTTCCGCTGCAGAATGGCTGAGTTTGAACTCGTACAACATGATCACTCGAAAATCGCGTCGGCTCACCATTTTTCGCGACCCTATAAAAAAGTCCAGGGAAGAGCTAGCGAGATTATTGAAGAAGCATCTGAAAGAGCAGAACAAACCCTACCAGGAGCTGGCACAAATTGGCTTGAAGTTGTTGAATTGGGCAAGAAAAAATTTTTTTTCAAGCTTACCGTGAAACGGCAGTTATTTTCGCAACAACCTAATAGATGCTGAGCGCTGCGCAAAGCAGCGGCTCTCGATAGTTATAAAATAAACCTCCCATCCGTCCGCGCCGCAGCTAGAGTCTAGAGCTCTGCTGGCTCCCTAACAAGGAGAACTGCACGTGGCTGACCCCGAGGATCGGAACGAAACATGCATTTTCGGAAGCATTGTCTAAGATGATGTCAGTGTAAGTGTACCATTTTTGGTCAATGATCCTGATGCGCTCTGGACAGCGTGTCAAAGATTTCCTTATTGTACTTCTCGAGGAGTCCATCTAGGCACGCAAGCGCACCAGCACTAGTGAGGTGGCCCAGTAGCGCAACCCACAGAACTTGGATTTCAGCATAAAATTCAAAATTGCATAACGAGTCAAACCGAAGTGACACCAACTCTGGTATTTCTGCCTAATAGTTTGATGTTTCACCCACTCGACCGCCTCACCACTGCTCCTGTGCTTGCAGCTACAACTCAAGAGCACATAACCAGGTTGCCACATCAAATTTCTGTGCCTTGCATTTTCAAGCACTCCATAGTGTATAGAACAGCTAACCACGGTAACCACAGTTGATTTGGTCGAGATTTAATGAGTCCCAACCCTAGATGGATTCCCAGAGTAGTGCAAGGGTAATTTTTGGCGTGCAGTCTCAAGCGCATCAGGACCATCGGGCAAAAATGATGTAAATGCATCACCACCATTTTAGACATTGCTTCCGAGAATGGGTGTTTTGTTCCGATCCCCGGAGTTAGCCTCGTGCCCTTCCCTTGGATGTCGCATTCCGTGCGGAACACGTCTACTGCGACTTGATAGGTGAAAATTATGGGTGGTGACAAGGAGTTTAGACACGGTAGGGGCCGACTGTTCTCATATAGTTTTCACACCAATATGTAACGACTTTCGTGAGATGCACTATAAAATGAAACTTATTACTAAACTTTTCAGCATTTACGGGCCATACCTGATGTGCCGGGTGTCACGCTTTCTTCTCCAGCTCCTCCAGGTGGATCCTCATCTCCAGGTGGATCCTCAGTTTCAGGTCGATCTTCCACTTCAGGTTGGCCTCCTTCTTCAGGTTGGTCTCCTCCGGGTTGACTTCCTCCTCCAAGCTGCTGTCCACCGTTTCCATAGGTGGATCCAGGAAGGCGGTCGATGCATAGGGCAGGCCACCTAAAATGGAGACCTTTGAAATAAGATTTTCTTCTTTGACGCATTTACGGTAATGTCTAACTCGAGCAGTGTTGCAATTTTGGATGACTCCCTTCATGCCACCATATTCAGAAATTCATGTATTATCTCCTTCTTGTCTTGCGTTCTTCCGCTCACTTTTTCACTTCATTAGTGTATACTAGTGGGACAACTTGCTAGGGATCCGTACACATAGGCAGGCGTTGATGTGTGGAAAAAACTCAGGCACTCGTTGGGTTCGACCCCAGCACAAAGAGATTCAGCCCCACCCATTGCAACGTGCAAGCTCACGTTTAACACGTATGACACGTGAGGGCACTAACAGAGCACGTCTTCTGGAGAACCGAGCACGTGGGGGAGGGGGTTGAAAAGAAGCACGAGAGGGGACGAACAGAGCACGTGAGGAAAGGAAGAGAGCACGTGAGGGGTGAAACCGGGAGTTGCACCACAAGTGTAACTGGGGTCGAACCCGTCAACTGCCGGAGCAACTGCTGCATTCTGAGTGTTGGGAGCAGCGCATTAGGATGGATGCGTTGAAGACAGTGCATTGAAGTCGCCACCGATCAGTATACTTTTATTTTCTTTGAACTCCTGTGTGAGTGCTTCAAGATCGCGGTAGAAACATTCTTTCATTTCATCGGTACATCCGCATTGTGGCGCGTACGCACATACAACTCGCAGTGTGTCGCCTCCTTCGGTGACCTTGATAGACATGAGGCGGTCAAAGACGCGCTTAACGCCGGTAACGATGTCACGGTAGCTGTCACTGACGATGATCGCGACTCCTTCACGACCACATGTTGTGCCGTAATATATGAGCTTATAACCATCGCTAATATCGCGCGATTTCACTCCTTTCCACTTCGTTTCCTGTACACAAGCGATGTCAACTCTGCGCTTCTTCAACGTCTCGGCATGTTCGCGACTTCTTCCTGTCAACGTCCCGACATTTATCGATGTCTGGCGGATCGTGCGGTTCTTCCTCATGCTTGTATGGCCTTTGAGGGCCAACAGTCCTCGCATATTTTTCGCAACATCCGGACTATACTGGTGAAACGCGTCGCCTGCGGGGGACGCCCTAGCTTCTTTCGTAATTCCTTTAACAGCGCAATCCATGATTTTCTTTTGATACGACTTGGTGTTCCTCGGCCGACTTGTCGCGCAGTCTGACGCCGGAATCGCAAAAGGGAGGGATTTCCCGCCCTTGCAGTGGACACGGGACTTATTTGTTAGAGTCGGCCCCTGATCGCCTCTCATGTGCTTCCCAGTCGTTAGAGTGCGGGCTTTTGGTAAGACCCAATGTGCAGGGTACAGCCTACAAATAAGCACTTGGAAACACCCACACGTGTGAATGCATGCATACTCATATACCGACCGTACGAATCGAGTCCAACATTGTTGAACTAAGGAGTCAATCCCCGAGATCTGCCCGCGTGGCAGGGCAATCGCATGGCTGCTTTTGGTCCGCGATCAACCCCCTATCAGCCACCTAGGGTCGCGCCACGTAGGCTTGCAGCAAAGCGGCTGGGATCTCTCGAATGAGGGAGGTTCGTGGTACAGATTGTATACTCAAAATCTTATTGTGGTGAAATTGTGCCAAGCAGCGCTTCAAGATTAGCTAAGGTGGTTGAAAATTTCATTGTCAAACGTTCAAAGACAAGCAGTGCAGTCTACCTCCGATATTTTTTGTCTTGAAACTCAAATTATTTGTCAGCTCATCAGTTGAAGAATTAAGCATTAGGTTTTTGCTAAACTTTTTTTTTAATATTTTGAGTAGTATTCCAAACAGCGTAAATATTACATGATTTTCACAGTACCGCTTGTAACAGTCGATCTGGTACCACAATCCAGTGGAAATGTTCATAACAGTACATAAATGTTTGATATACTGTGCGTGAATCACATATCCTAAAATTATCTGTATCTGTTGATTTATATCTGAAAATTAAGGTCTGACGAAGGCATTAAATGCCGGAAGCTAGCCGAAACGAAACTATCAACGGATAGCATTAGAAAACCAAGAATAATCAACTGAAAATGAGGCTCAGAGAGGGGAGCATGTTAGTTCACATTAGGAACCTGCAAAGAGAACATATTTGTCAGGAATTATCTCCTATCTTACTTCAGTGCATCTCTTCTCATCAGCACGCGATTGCTAATAATATTTCACTCCATTTCCCATTGAGCTGTAAACAGTATCGCGTGTTCTCTACCTTCATTGCAAAACGTTTCTCCGATATCCCTTATAAAAATTGTGGTGTCCAACGTGAACGATGGAAACGCAAAAGTCATTTCATCTTTTCGATTCTGACTACGAAATTGCGGTCCTATCTAAGTCCAGAAGTGTGGCGAGGCAGGCATATAGTGTTTATCTCGTTAACGATACCAAAAAAGCTCGCTCATTGATGGGAAACTTCAACATGTGCGAGAAAGATCCCAACGGCATACCCATTCATGTTTCATGGAATTGAATGCTGTTACACCGGAACGATACATCGTCATTGACACGAACGAAATTGATATTGTTATGCTGCTGCGCTTAATCTCGGTCCATCCTTTGCTATATCCTCAAAAGAAAATAGTGCAGTCGTAGACAAGGATCCTTGTTGCGTCCAACAGTTCGCCTATCGACTACGTCGGAGATTACAAAAACTAGCAGTTCTTAATCGACAGTCGACTACTGCTTTCTCAATGCCATTTCCTGCAAGGCGAATAAAATTACCAAGAATCGCCCCTAAAGTTTGGAAATGGCTGAATACAACGAATCTACCTAAGCGAAGCAATACAAACCTGACGCTCCAACTTAGCAACAACCGAATGGAAAGACATCACAAAGCTCTTCCGACCGAAAATAGGTTGAGATACACAGTTGGTGAAAAATGTGGTTCGTGCGTGATAATGCCACACATAGGTGGAATAGTTGTGAGAACGGGTCCGTGAAAGTGAAGGTTGGGGAGAAAATGGCGGTTGGCTAAGTGAACGTCACCGTCGACCGGGGGG
>JARK01001418.1:680810-720400 GCA_000688135.1 Ancylostoma ceylanicum
GGTTCCACCCAGGGTTGGCCAAAAAAGTGAAGGTTGGGTGAGACTCATTCTCGGGGTATTCCACCTATGATGCCACAGTCGATGGACAACGGAATCACCAACAACATGATTCTACGACATATGGCGAAACCACCGTGGCTGCATTCATGAAGGCATGTGATAAGCTCAAACAGGTCATTACAACTGTAATGAAGCCAAGGCTGGGCGCCACCGTTGTGAAACAGCATTTGTATTCATACCCGATCGTCTCCTCTACTTTCTGCAATCTTGTGAAGATGCGCAAACTGTCCCGCAACCGATCTGACTACGATAGCTCCTGATGAAATCAAGACACTACCAATCATTTAGTCATGTTAAAAAGAGTTAACTGGTTGCTCGCAAAAGTTTTGTCGCCATTGTTTCAATTCGTTGGAGCACATAATGTGAATATGGACGCGTTTCTAGCCTCCCTTTTGCACTGCCAAGTACCAACAGCGACCCATTGTGCGAGTTTTGAAGTCGCATATTTGTACATCAACGTTAACAACAACAACGCCGTAAATGTCATCGTTTGCCTGTACAGGCAACATCGAAGCCAAATTGCTAGGATGAGATTCAGCAGAGATGATATCAGAGTCGTGCTCAACGCCACGCTGACGTGTAATGTTTTCTGTTTCAATAACAAGATCTTCGTGCAGAAACGGGGTTTGGCTAGCCGCATACCGCCGCTGCTAGCCAACATTTTCTCAGATCTCATCGAACGCACTTCGTTGACACCTGAGATCTTGCTGTACAAGCGGTATATCGACGATGTTTTCGTGATTGGACGTTCCCAAACGGAGGTTTAGGATACATTAGAGCGGTTGAACGCGTTTGACAGTAAAGTATCCTTTTCGTTGGAAGAACCTGGTGCGGACGGGTTTCTCCCATTCTTGAATGCGAAGATCAGGATAGCTGACGGTCAGCCGGAGTACCTGTGCTATAGGAAACCAGCTTCACGGAATATCTTGGTGCACTCAAGCAGTGCCTACGAACCTTCGTAAAAGCAAACATGGTGCGGAACTTCCTCAGGACAAAAGATTGTGCACGTCAGTGAATTCAGCAGTCGAAAATGACGTCGTTCACATACTGAAAGGGAGCGGATACCGTGTAGCACTTCCAATATGCTGGTTCCCACATTTGACTATGGATGGGCTTACGCTTACCCTCTCATATGTAGAAGAAAGACCAATACGTTACGTCAGCGTCAAAGGACCTCTTCATATGCTGTCGTGTATACGAAAGCAGGTGTCTCAAGGGTGATTGCCGCTACGACACCGAAAGAAAGATACAGTCCTCGAGAATTCTTGCATAACGATGCACCGCCCGTCTGCTGCGCCGCGCCGCATTACCTGTGATGATGCATAGATGGCGCAGCGCGCCGCAGCAGACGGGCGGTGCAGTGTGAGGCAAGGAGAGAGATATTGTATATGAGCTTCAAGGCGATGTACATATATATGGTCAACTGCAGAGATTGTGGCGAGAAATACATCGGCGAAACCATGAGACCGTTGCGAAGGGTGGACGAACATATAGCGGCATTGGCTAGTCCAGCGTCTTACCCCAGATGAAGTTTCTTGAGACATCAGACCTTGAGACACGAGCCACCACCAGTGTTTTCGTCCATGTTCTCCATCGTGTCAGTTGCAATCACGCATTAAAGAAGCACGAGAGGATGCCTGCTCTGCCCATCTCGGGTATAGAACGCTTTTATTATTAGGTCGTCAAGTATGAAATGTCTGATTTTGAATGAGACAGTTTCAAGTAATGTTTTTACAACAGGATGAGGTACGAGCAATCCAAATATGCCCCTATGCTAACGGCACAGCCTTGCCATCTTAGCGGTAGTATGGTTGCGCCAACAGCTTGGAAGCCAGGGAAACAAGAGGCGATAAGTTGGCGAAGGGCATTTCCAACATCATGTTGAAAATGGAAAACTTCCTCTACCAAGAAGTGGACAAATACTTGGGAGAAGTTGTGCTCAAGTAGAGCAAGGTTTGGCCAGTGCAACGAATAGCAGGAGGATTCCCCTCCTTGCTCCCCTGGTTTACGCAGCGCGGTTTTGCAAAAAATGGTCAAAAAATGGCACCAATTTTTGGGGATCAACTGCGAAAAATTCGTTCATCGAGCCACTTTACCTCGTCGTATTGCCTTGAACACCTGAATAATATAGGGTTACGAACGCCGAACCTTGCTGCATATACAGGCATAGTTTGACTCCTATCCGCTTAAACCACAGCTTCCAACCCATCTTAATCCAGGTTATCACAACGCTCACTTTGCAGGTTTATATCACGAGGTAGAAATCTCTCAAAACATCGGTGTCCCGTACTTTTAATAGACACTACCTCTCCGAACATCTCTTGGGTATTTCGAGTTTTCCTTGCTTTGTAGGCTCCGCGATGGAACCCATATTCCGAAATGATACGATTTTTTATCTTTGAGTAGTTTCACAAAAATTCCTCTCAGACAAAAATTTTAAAGTTGATCAAAGAGCAACTAGGTGATTTTGAGAGAGGAAGAATGTACCTTCATAATGTGAAAAAGATGAAAGTGGATCTGAGAAAACCCTGAAGATACCAGCTGTCAAACTGACCACTAAAAAAATCAGACATTTCATACTTGACGACCTAATAGTATACTACTATATAGGGGTTCGCCAATTATGATTGCTTCACAAAAATATAACTCTGAAAAGGGAGTGCTCACCCGGTTGAGCACGCGGCCCCACGCGTCGCACCATGCGTGCTCAACCGGTAGAGCACATTGTCGCGAAAGTGTTAAATGACGAACGCTAGCCAAAATAAAACTATCAACGGAGAGTGTTAAAAAAACCAAAAGTGATATGCTAAAATCAGTATTAGGTCTCAAAATCTCTGTGAAATATATATTATGCTTACTTTACGTAACTGTTACGAAGGAGCGAAATAACACACCCTGGTTTTCGTCAAAGTTGTGATAAACTTTCTTTCTGTGATGCCATTTTGGTATTCCTTTATAATGGATCCCAACCCTTCCAGTAACATTATTATTCTTTAGATGATTCCTGCTCAGACCTAAATGTCACATAATGCGGAAGGCTGGGAGAGAAAAGTAATGAAAGAGCAGAAAAAGGCGTGACAAGGCGGAATTCGTGCACAATCACATTACCTAGAACGAAGTCGTTCATAGTTTGGTTTTCTATGGAAATTAACTCGTATCCATTCTCCTTACACTTTTCTTGAGCCTCATTTAACCATACACCACGAAGAAATAAGTAGCATCTAGAACAGCTGATCATTTCAGAATTAGCTTTTAATAAAACCCTCGGAAGAAGACACTACTTATCTCGATATTTGAATTAAGGGAAATTTATGCCTCCCATATGCCCCGTCTGGCTCACCCTCGCGTCTGGCGCCCTCTCATGTTGCGTGCTCTCTCGCTAACCCCCCTGAGCTACACGGGGCATTTGGCTCAGGCAGGCTTTTTCAGCCCAGCGTGGAAGGGAGTATCAAGTCTTATATACCATTCTACTCGGAATCTTACCGGCTCGGCAGCTGACAACTGCGCAACCCCTGAATTTTTGACCTGGAAGAGATATAAAGTGAGAAAGCGTTTTCATACATGACCCGTTTTCTGAGCCAGTTTCAGATAAAGGCACCTGCTTCAATGGGCGTTGCATGCGCAATGATGTCGCAAATTCAATAAACAACTGCGCAACTCACGATTTTTCAAGATTGTTGAGAAATTTTAAAGGACGCAAATCCCCCGTCTAGGTTTTAAAAATTGATTTCTCCCTGGATTTTTGGTGAAATTCGTCGCTCTTGATGTCATCTTGTAGAGAATTTTGTGAAGAAAGTCGCTGACAACTGCGCAGCAAACAGTTATATGGAACTACCGAAATATCTACCAAAAATCGAGCTGGGGCATTTTCTACGTTAGGCTGCGCACTGGTACCGCCACGAAAGCAGGAGGCCGGTGCAAATCTCAGCTTCGGCGTTCCATCTTCGAACAAACGATATTTTCTTCATTTTCTGAGCAATATTAAAACTGTTTCGGTTGAATCCATGTTTGAAACAGCTTTCATTGTTTAGTATATGTCGTCGCTCACTTTGGTAAATCCTTCCTCAGCACTATCGAAGCTATGGTTGCGGAACATCCTTCACTTTCCGGCTAGACAACCTTCACTTTTTTGACCCCTGTCTCACCCCTGTCGTACGTATGCCAGGTATGCGAAGATGGACACAGGGGTGACGCTGTAGGGCTGGACCGGCGCCCAGAATGGGTGATAATTCGATGTGAAGGGCCAACCTTTGCGGCAATGGTGCACCGGCGTCCAAAAGTGGGGAGAAAACCTAGAAACGGGTCCAACTGTGGCACGAAGGAGCGCCGGCGTCTGAAAGAGGTGAAACGCCCGAAGACGGGTCCAACGGTGTGATAAGGGTGCGCCGGCGTCCAAAGCTGGGGAAACACCTAGAGTCAGGTCCAACGGTGTGATAAGGGTGCGCCGGCGTCCAAAAGCGGGAAAATGCCTGGAGACGAGTCTAACGGTGTGCTAAGGGTGCGCAGGCGTCCAAAAGCGGGGAAACGCTCGGAGTCGGGTTCAACGGTGTGCTAAGGGTGCGCAGGCGTCCAAAAGCGGGGAAATGCCTGGAGACCGTTCTAACGGTCCTACACAACGAAAGACGTCGCTCCCCCGTTGTACAGCTGTGGAGAGCACCTCGGTGCCAGAAAGTTCGAAGGTGCAAAAAACGAGAGTTTTGATAAATGAGGAATGGCCGGCGTGGTGTGAGGGAGGAAATGTCGCATGAAGGAAACGCGAACGAAGCGCGCACGAAAAGAAGCCTGAGGGTCCAGCGTCAGCCGGACGATCAGGCTGGCAGCCTCTAAAGAGAAAATGCTGATGTAACATCAGATCGCGAAATAGTGGTTAGTTCTTTGTAAGCAATTTGTGGTAGGTAGCGTTTCGTCGGAACTCGTCCGACCCGCCCTGTCTGATCTCGTCCGCGTTGCGGCGTCCGATCTCGTCCTTACGATCTAACTCGTCCGACAACGAAAACCAGCAGCTAGGCCCATATTTGTGAACTTTATTTCGTAGTTCTCTTCCGAAAGTCTTTCGTATAGCTTCCCAGGTCATTCCTTAGCAGGCTTGGTTACAGACGTTTGTTTGGACAGCTTTTGAACCTCTTTGAAACATTCATGAACAAATTCAAATTAATTCATAGATTGGACTCGTCCATATCATCAATATAATGAACGCATTCATGAGCTCACCGTATGTAGATAGGCTTCTTTGATAATCCACAAACTCGAAAAAATAAGTAAGTGATTCTCATTTAAAACTCAAAGTTGCAACTGAATTGGACTTCAGCCATTTCGATTTACAGCACATTTAAGTTATTAAAAAAGAAATTTACTGCAGATAGAGAGCCTTCCTTATCGCTATAAAGTTCAGCATATTCCCTTCCTTGTTTTTCTTTTATATGCAGATATATCATGTCGTCAGACATCAACTTTGCATTTCGACCAACTTCTGCCTTCCTATGTAGAGAGGTGTTAATCTCAAAACCTTGTTTGGACATCGTTTTTTAAGCGTGATTAATTGCGTTACGAGGATTTGAGTGCAAATTCTTCACCACACAGCGGTGGACGAGTTCCGACGCTGGGTGGACGAGATCGGACACTGCGTTGCGGACGAGTTCGGATGGGAGTGTTCGGACGAGTTCCGACGTAATCGGTAGGTAGTGCGTTTGACGGAGCGTGCGTTTGACGGAGCTGCATCGTCTGAGTTGTGCCGGGGTAGCTGGCGCTACCCCGGCACAACTCAGACGTAGGTGAGACGCATGCGTTTGTGGCTTCATTACGACTATGAGGCGTTTTTGTACAGGGTGTGCAGGTCACGTTTACCGACCTTCAAAAAAAATTCCTTGCAGACGAGACGCGTACGACGTGCGATTGACGCACGTATCTAAAATAACTTTTCCTCTACATGGTCTGTCAGTTCTTTTACTTATGCACACGTTTGATGTGGCAAAGCTTTCGTTAGGAAAAACCGAGTTATCCGTAAGCTGACTTACCTTGACGTCTCAGGATTGAAGAAAGCATTTCGGGCGCGACATTCGCGGTCGGACAGGGAGAATCCAATAGCCAACGAAAGTAAGATCAGCTTAAGTAGCGCCCTGCAATGATGCCATGCACTTGTATTAAATTTACTGATGTCTACTATGATTCAAATCTGGTTCTTCCGTTCTTTTAAACTTGGTTGTCGAAAGTTTTCTGCCATTTTGAGCTCTTTTCTCGTTATGTTACCCTACTTCTCATTAATTGGCACATCATGTGTGTGTGAGTTTGTGCACGAGAACCAGCCATCAAAAATGGAAAACAACTACACCATCGTGTTCAGAGTGTCGAGTTATACACGAAGAGATTGCAAATTTTGATCCTTACCTTGATTTACAGGTGTTTCGGTAAACGTTTCATCGCTTGGAAGACCACAAGATATTTAAACCACAATGAAAATGAATGAGTGTTGGTGTTTATTGTTATCTGTTTATCAGGTTATATGTAAGATAAGATGTGGGTGGGCGAGAATGGAGTTGGGGGAGAGGAGCACAAACAAAAGTTGATAACTTGGCCTCTCCCACACGTTCTGACTTGCTAACTAGTTCAGAACGCACCGACTTGTTAGCCATCCTAACGTACAATAGCTTTCTGAAATGCAAACACGTAAGAACGTGTTAGACAGGTCATGTTATCGATCAATACCGAGTGCCCCCCAACTCCATTTTCACCTGCGGATGGGTATGTTCCATAGACACTCCTAGTGAATAGAAGGGCGGGAGACAGGAAGGATGGACGGATTTGGGTTCCATGGTGTGATAAGGGTGAACTGGCGCCCAAAAGTGGGAAAACGCCTGGAGACGAGCTCAACGGTGCGATAAGAGTGCGCAGGTGTCCAAAAGTGGACGAACACCTGGGGGACGGGTTCAACGGTGTGGTGAGGGTGTGCCAGCCGTGAAAGGTGAAGAAGCGCTTGCAGCCAGGTCTGTACAAAGTTGAAGGTCGGTGTGTGTCTGTGTGTGTCTTTGGGACGAGAGCACGCTACTAGGAAGGCACAGGAATAAATCATATTGTGAAAGAGACTTCGATGTGAAGTGCACGATCCTAGCTCATGAATCAGAAACATCAGCAAGGGAACCATTGGAAACGTTCTGGATGTCGGTCCGGAATCCTTCAATCTTACTTCTTATTACTTGGCAGTTCATGTGTGTGAGTCTGTACACGAGAACCAGCCAGCGAAAACGGAAAATACCTACACCATCCTGTTCAGCGTGTCGAGTTATTTACGAAAAGGTTGGAAATTTTAATTCTTACATTAATTCACAGGTGTTTCGGGCTATTTTTGTCATGATCAGACATGTTAAGTTCTTTTAGTAATCGAAATCTGTTTACAACCCTGTTGGAATGAGTGATACTGGCCTGTGATTGCTAAAGCGTATGAAAGGGAAGAGGAGGGCATAATCTCTTCAGGCTGCCCGCAGAGTTTGAAGCGGGCGGGGCGGGCGGGCGTCTCTGGAACACCCGCTTGCCCCCCTGGAGCGTCTTCCCGTCTTCCCGTCAGACGCCTTCCCCAGCTCAAAATGAAATGGTGCACATTTACCACGTGTTGATTAGTTACTCGCTTGATACGTTTGATGATAGCCTTAGTATCTTTTTACTGTTCAGTCATTTAGTGGTGGATATGCATCATTAGCCCTGAGCATGCTAGAAGCGACGGCGATTTGGTCGCCACGCGATTTAACTTGCAAACAGCACAAACAGCACAAAAGCTGCCGTGGTCATTCCATGCGTATTCATTTTCAAAAGCTATTCGTGAATGCGCGGCCGATTTTGACAAAATCTCACGGGGATTAGTGTGGCGACCAAATCGCTAGCCAGCCGCGGCTTGGGCACACTTCATGTTGTGAGTCGTCAGCGATTTTTCTCATTTCTCATGCAGTCGCTTCGCTACGTCTGGACGTAGCGACGCGTCATAATCGCTCACTTTTTTAGTTATTTTTGCTGGGGATTCTCAGAATTTTCGTTCATTTTTATAGTTTTGACTCTAACACGCTTCGAGCGCTGTTTTTGTTCAGAATATGAGCAAGCCTTTGCATTTCAAGTAGTAACCTAATTTGTTTGCAAACTCCGTTATTTTGGGAAGGTTTCCTGTTCCTTCTTCATGACCACGCTCGCATCCTTCCATGTTATGAGCATCGTACAAGAATGCAGCAAATTAGAAAATGAACGTCCCTAGCAAAAACCAGTTTGAAATGACAAAATTCTCGTTCAAGACTAATGGGAAGGCACAATTACGACAAAGAAACATTCTATAAAGGAGTACTAACGCTAAATATAGGAAACAAATGTGAATCGAGCTCAAATTTCAAGTTTTTGCTGGGATCAGCACAAATCTTCAACGATGTCGCCACTTATCATACGCAGTAAGCCCAAGCATGCGATCGCGTTGCGGCGACTGGATCGCTCGGACGAATAATGATTTGGATGAGGTTTGTGCCTGCAAGGGCGTTGTGAAAATGATAGGAGACGGGCTACTGTTATGGGAGCGATGCGCTGGCGCTCAGTAGTAGGGGAACGTTGCTGGACGGGTCCACAACTGCGTGAGTAGTGCGTCACCTAAGTAGGAGGGAACATATGCATACACGAATGCGAGGGGAGCGAAGCGAGCCTAAAAGAAGTCTGGGAGTCCGGCGTTAGTCGGACGATCATGCTGGTCTTCCTTATTCAATGCAACCATGTAACAACTACGCTCCACAGTGTAACACATATATACTGTCTAAATACAGAAAAGGCAAGCAAAAAGTATGGAGCGATTTTTTCGAATTTCGTTAAAGGCTTTATTTAATGACATCTTCAGAGATAGAATGGTGAAGTGCTTTTCAAACAGACATTCTTTCCCATCACAGCCCTAAGAGAACGTTTAATTTAGCAGAAATGACCACTCATTCGGAGGCAAGGGTAAGAACAGGCGCGCTGACAAAGCTCGAGTTACGGGGAATTTTTCGTTTTGATGGACGGGTGCTTCATTCAGCCAAAGAATCCTATGGCCGTTTCCACAGTGGTTGGTAGCCTGTGGTAACAGCTGATTATCATGACTTATAATACCGCGCTCAGTCTGGTGTGTGTGTGTCTGTGTGTGTGTCTGTGCGTGTCTGTGTGGATGTATGTCTGGGTGTCACGAAATTCGGTCATGCATTTCCGAGACACAGCAGGGCGGTCTCTGATGTTGAATGGCAAAACATTTGGCGAGGTTTGTTTGGCAACCTCGCAGACGAGCTTGCAAACTAGCCAGGCAAATGAACCCCGTAAAATGTATTGCCAAACAAGGATAGAGTAAAAGGATAAAGTGGTCGGCGTTGATCAATCCCGTTACGAGGGATGCGCCACGCATTCGATTTTATCTGAACATCGTAGAGGCGTTGAATGCGTATGTGCCCTATACAGTGACTTGCGGGGGGCATTCGATGAACCAAGTCAGTGCTTCATCCTCCCAGACTGCTCTGGTACCAATTTACCGACCCCGGAGGGATGGATGGCTTGGTTGGCCACGGGCGCGGGATCGAACCATCGACCTTGTGCGTACGCAGCGAGCCTCCTACCACTGCGCCACACGCGCCCCTTTGCCAAACAAGAAGTCCCGTAAAATGTATTGCCAAACAAGAAGTCCCGTAAAATGTATTGCCAAACAAGAAGTCCCGTAAAATATATCGTCATGCAAACCTCGCCTTTTGTATCGCCAAACAAACTTGAACGCGCAAAAATTTTGATAACACCGGGAATAGTACCGAGGTTCTCATATTGGGAGTCCGCTGCCTTACCAAATGCGCCATCCTAGTCGACACCGATGATAACTGAATCACCCGCTAAGAATGAAATAAAATATTAACCCGTAAAATGTGTCGCCACGCAAATCTTGCCATTTGTATCGCCGAACACCAGTAAACTGTCTTGTCAACAGAATATCTTGCCTTTTGTGTTGCCAAACAGGCTCTTCACTCATTCTTCCGTAAAATGTATTGCCAAACAAAACTGTATCCCGTAAACTGTCTTGCCAAACACATTCTCTTGCCAAATATTAGGGTGTTAAGTTGGGAATGCGCGCTGAAGTTTCAACGTTTTTATGAATGTGTTGTCAAACGGTTTTCGCCAAACTTTTACTACCCTCTGAAAGAGCAATTCATGTAGTATTTTTTCATATGCGAGTATCGGGTACTCCTTCATTCTTCGTTTTTTAAAGGAATTCATAAAAAGACCGACCAAAATTTTAGAACTTCTGTTTCCTAATTTTATGTTGTTAAAGAACGTAAAACTGCAGCGGAGCACCATTACAGATCATATATAGAGTTAAGAGAATTTTTGCTATATTACTTGGCTAAATCCATGAGACAATAGGTTACCCGAAAATGGCCCCTAACTTGGGTAACTGAACCGAAATTGTGACTGCAAATCGATTTATGGGCTGCCCAGGTTTTCACATCCGGAATCAGGAGACGCGTATGGGACCGCCTAATAGCCCAAACTTTGCGCCATCAGGCGACCACTTGCTTGCTTCGTTTAAGCCTTAAATAAATGAGAAAAATTCCAAAACTGCGACGAAACCAAATTTTGGGTAAGCCGCTATTTTAGGTCACTGCTATGCGGTGACCCAGAGGAGAGCGCTCACTTTTTTTGTGGAAGATGTCGAAGGTTCAACAATACTAATTCTGCATTGAAGTTGGACTGGGGTGTTGTAGCTTTGTTTTCAAAAAATAATTGTCCGATGCAAAAACGCGCATTTCCAACTTAACACCCTAATATATTGCCATTTAACATCAGAGTATGTGCAGAACAAGTATTGCATTGTTGGAAAACAATGCCGTACTTCCAATCAGTTTAGCAATGTATACCACATTTTCGCACATAACTTAACGAGCTGAACAAGATGGTGCTTTTTTGGCGATTGGCTTTTTTGGCTGGTACTCGTGCACAGACACACACATGCTAAGCTGAAAAGTACGATCTCTAGAACTCCAATTTCTCATCAGAAATAGGAGCAGATCACTTTTTGAAAGTTCCTTGCATGTTTTTTCGCAATACTAGCTTTCTTTTACCATCGAGGGGATTGAATGTCATTATCACGATTGATCGGTAGTCCGCTGCTTTATCCATTCGGCCATGGGTGCTGCTGGTCTCTTTCAATCCGCTGAGGCCTTTTTTCTTCGGGTGAAAATGGAGTTGGGGTGGGGGCACTTGTTACGGGTCGATAATATGACCTGTTCAACACGTTCTGACGTGTTTGCATTTCAGGTAACCATTGTACGTTAGAACAGCTAACAAGCCAGTGCGTTCTGAACATATCAGCTAGCAAGTCAGAACGTGTAGAACAGGTCAAGTTATTGACTTTTTTAGGTGCCCCCTCCCCCAACTCCATTTTCGCCCACCGGTGATGGGTCATCGCCTGTCTCAAAATACTGCGCAATACCTGCGTTCCTGCGCAAGGATCAAGATCGTAGTCATGATATCCATTTATTCGAACCACCACGCTTTTACCCTTGTGTGATGGTACACGCTATGTGAAGCAGAAAACATTCGATACATACAAGTCCTCATCGATAATTCCCAACGAAGACTCATCTTCAACGTTTTGCTAGTGACGATATTTAGAGATAACTGTTCTTTAGTGTTTCTAGTGCGCCAAACTTTAGCAATGGAATATCGCCACTATTTCATGGCGGTTATTCGTCAATCGCTGGCGAAGGTGAGACGATGGAAGCGCAGCACTCCCCTAGCGAGTTACCCGTTTGCTCCTTTGCCGCTTACCATAACGTTAAGACTGCTGGGAGAGAGGGACAGAGAAATTCTACTTTGTTACTGAAATGGGATAAAACCAACCGCTCCATGAAGATATTCGTATGCGTCGAAGAGAGCCCTCGTTCTACAATCTACAGGGAGAAGAATAAACCACTCCTCTATTGAGACAGCTCGATAACATCATTATATTCCAAGCCGTTTATTTAAACTGGTCACTCCACGTACGGTCAGCTTCGCCGCGAGCATACAGGGTGCTTGAAAAGTTCTCAGACATTCACTCGGGAGTCCCGCCTGACAAAAAGCTTTCTTATCACTTTCGGGACAAAATCAGGAGCTCCGGCGGGAGACATCATTTTGGTTTTGTTGCGGGATTAACCCGAGAATGGTGCGGGTTTGTTATTGCCACGTGGTAACCCTTATCAAATGAGAGGGGTATATAAGGACCTCACTCTGCAGGTAGGATTCAGTCTACTCTCCGCTTCGGCGGAGAGGAGCCCTACGGGACTCGTCTGGCCTGCTGAGGCCCGGTTAAGACCGTGGCCCAGTGTGAAGGCCAGGCGAGATGCGTGGGAGGCCGTCGCGCTCGGCCGTGACGCGGATGCGAAATCCGCTAGTAGTGGCCGGCGTTGGCCCACGGACCGCATACGCGTTGCGGTCACCGTGCATTTTTGTTTTCTTCCGTTTTTCAGTTTCGGGACAAAATCCGGTCTCCCGCACCATGATACTGGTATCATTTTCGGGACAAAATCCGGTCTCCCGCCGGAGCTTGCGGGACAAAATCGGGATGTTGCGGGACAAAAACTCAAAGTTTTTGATGACTCCCGCTCACCCTCGAGCGGGAGTCATCATTTTGTAGTGCGGGACTCCCGAGCGAATGTCTGAGTTTAGGACAATTTAGGACAAAATACTAGATGCGAGCAGCTCAGGCGCGGGCGTCTATAAGATGAAGAATAGGTCCCGTCGCATCGCAGTCGCAGCTTAGACGCAGGCCTTCACATTATCGCGATGTCCGGGCGTTATTTTAAATGAGAATTTTATGCGGGTTGACTGGTCTTCATAGAAAATCTTTCGCAAATGGATGCGTGCGTCTGGCTACTATGAAACGACCTTATCGGGGTCTCATCTGGCTTCCCTTTTTCTTATATGTGAATCATCTTACTTCTTATTAATTGGCAGTTCATATGAGTGTATGTGCGTATGTCTGTGGCACGAGAACAAGCCATCAAAAACGAAAAATCATTACAATATCGTGTTCAGCGCGTCGAGTAATGAACGAAAAGGTTGCAAGTTTTGATTTTTAATTTGATTTGCGGGTGTTTCGAGACAACTTGTCATGTATAAACATGTCAAGTTCTTTTAGTAACCGAAATTTGTTTACAAACCAGCTTGACTGAGTGATACTGACCTGTGATCACAAAACCGTATGAAAGGGAAGAGGCGGGTATACTCAGGCAAATAGCAACTCGCCCGTGCTTGTTTTACGGCCAGCCCCAGATCGCTCCCGCGAGCGAATTGCAAAACGAGCGCGTAAGGCACACTAAGGCAGCCCGCAGAGTTTCAGACGCGCGGACAGCGGGAGCGGTTAGGAGGTTGATTCGATAACTATCGATCAGCCGCCGCCTAGGCGGCTGAGAGCCGTTACTTTGAGCTGCGCTCAGACACTATTTCTAGCGGAGTACCGCCACTCTACGCCAAGACGCTCAGGGCGGCTCTCAGACGCTCGAAGCAGCGGCTCTCAGACGCTACCTCCATCCGCCCGCGCCGCCCGCGCGTCTAGAACTCTGCGGACTGCCTGATCGAGCGCGGGAGGCCCGCTATACGAGCGCGGGACGCCCGCTTAAACAGCAGCTCGGGGTAGCATTACCGCATCATAACGGTCCGTCGGAATACCAAAACAGGAAGAAACCATCGAAGCCTTTCAGAAGTGTCGTACGTCGTAAGCTCTCTCCGAACGATTCAAACTAGCGTTTACATGGTTCATCATTGATTGAGAGTCCGCTGCTTCATCCACTCGGTCATCCGTCCTGATATCGTCGACCACTTTGAGGTTGCTAGTGCCTTTATTCTTCATTACCACTTCATCACCACTGCACTAGTCTGTTAGCTCAGGGAGTGCCCATGGGGACACTTTGTCTGCGATTACGACCGCAGTCGCATTAGCCGGTGGACCAGCTGTTTCGATCGGAAACATTAGTGAAACATCTAAATGGAAGGGATCGTACCATCTGTGTGCAAAATAAAGCGAACCAGTCAATCACTTGGCCGAAACCACTATGGTCGCAATTGCAAACAAAGTCCTCTCATGGGCCCTCCCTGAGCTATCAGACCATTCTTGCTGATCCGTAGTGGGTATGTGAGGACTTTACGTGTCTGATTTCGGACTACACCGAATTAGTGCAGATGATGTCATGATTGGCCCGGTATGATTGAACATCGGATTGCGCGTCTGATCTCTTCATTCTCCTCCCCATTCCTGAATCCTAGGAGCACCCTGTCTTCCTTCAAACCAGCTAAAATGGCGTCTCCGTGGGGAGAGAGGCTACCTTGTCATCTAATTTTTGCAACTCCATGTCACGGCGAGTCGAGTGACTCGCCGTGAGTGAGTGAATTTATACTGTGGAGCGTGCGTCACGCATCAATCCCCAGAAAATTTTCCGTGAAGACCAATCAACGCGACACGGAGCCCCCAATGGAAAGAACGCGCGCCAGCCGCGAAAAGATCATTTTATATCAGATGCGTGCGTCTGACGCGCGTGCGACTATATGACGAAGAATAAGGCCAGTCGCATCGCAGCTCAGGAGCACATGTTTACGGCACCGCACGACATCCGCAGAGGTGGCGCGGAATGTTCGTCCTAGCTTCGCGTAAGCAAGGCAAGGTACGAACAAACAATTCATCGACTCCATGATATGGGTGCGAGGGGTTCTGGGCGAAAGAAACCTATTGCGGTGTTACCGTACTAACTCGGAAGTTTTTTTTAGATCATCACCGCTCACTACGTGAAGAACAGAGAAGTTTGAGCAATGCAACAAACTGTGTGTTGCTAGCCGTGATGTTGGCACCTTTACTGTAATTACAGCTAATCACGGATACTCGTCCCTAAACCATCACCGCAGCATTTCCAGGGCTTGCGTCAGTCGCGTCATTGACGCACGCACGCATCTGGTATAAATTGCCTTGTAAACACGTGCGTCTAAGCTGCAACAGCGATGCGACTAGCTTTATCCTTCGTCATATGGACACCACATGCACACAACTAATACGTATGAATTGCCGTTCACTCAAATGTCATCCAACAATGCTAGTAGATTCTGAATCAGGCGCAGGGGTAGCCCGATGTACCAGAAAACAAGCGTGGTTGGCCCGCTTATGGCATCAAATATGGCATGTGGGCCGCCCGCAAGGCCTGAACTCGCACGCGGGAGGCCCGCTAGAATTGCCTGAGAGGACTGTTTACACTAGATGCGACTTATCAGACGCAGGGCTAGTGCATACAGGGTGGCGAAAAATTACGTGCGCGTGACATTTGACACCGTTTCAATTGTTGTTTGAAGCGTTCGTACTTACTTTTTCCTTCTAAAATATTGTGTAAACATGGAGCCAAAACAATAATTCACCTCTTGGAGACCAAAATCAGCTCTTTTTTGACGAAGGATTTGTGGTCTGCCAATAACACGGATCTTTTGGGTTGGGCAATAAGTTCGTGCGGTTTTTCAGGGGCACTGGAATTACTGCTTTTCAAGAACAACATAAATCACAACAAGTGATTCATGTAGCACCTTTCCTCCGCTATTAATGCTATCAGAGACGGAGCAGCTCCTNTCGCAGTAGTAAGTTGGTGAACGAATTTTTTCATAGTGACCCAACTCAGTGGGAAAAATTTTCGTCAATATTTCCTGTTTCAGCCAACGCATACAATGCTCCATGAGGTGTATGTCCGGAGGTTAGCAATGTGGATGAAGTAATCCAAATATTGGGTTGGGCAATCCCATGAAAACCCATATTGTTTGGGACGACCCAATTTGTAACTCTCAACTGCAACTTCTCATTGGAACTCTAGAAATTGCCCAAGAAAATAACCAAAATAAGTGAGTGGGGACTGCTTCGGGCTTGTAGAGGTTGTTTGAGTGAGTTTGCTCCCTATTCTGGAATGTAGGATACCGTTTTAGTGGAATTTGCCCGCAGGCGGCGCGCCCTCTCAATGTAAGGGGTCACCTCGTACTGAGCCCCTCGAAGTTTTTTCGCCAACTGAACCAGTTGAACTTAGTTTTCGCTAGAATTTAACATCCTTACTGGTTCTTCTTTACNCTATTCTGGAATGTAGGATACCGTTTTAGTGGAATTTGCCCGGAGGCAGCGCGCTCTCTCAATGTAAGGGGTCACCTCGTACTGAGCCCCTCGAAGTTTTTTCGCCAACTGAACCAGTTGAACTTAGTTTTCGCTAGAATTTAACATCCTTACTGGTTCTTCTTTACATCTGGAGCAAAACCTGGTGCGTAAACGTCTCGCTGATCTTCAAACTCCACTTTTGGAAGGGGGACATCCTCTGGGCTAAAATTAACCTCTCTGAGGCGGGCATCCATTCTTGTGCCGTCTTCTCAACAGTTACGGCTTGTCTTCACATGTTTTTGATATATGTTGCCTTTTGAGTTGCATTCGATTCAGGATAGAAGTCAAACAGTAGGACTGATCAGAAGTTGTCGTCCTAGTCGAAATTTTGCTTCACACTCCAGGCGATAGAAAATGAGGTGTGGCAAGAATTGAGAAAATCGGCTAGAACACTTATAAAGAGTAAATCAAGAGCTACAAAATGGCTACTAACACGCAAACAAACAAAGTTTGGTTCCCAGTGAAAAATTAAGGTGAAAAAACCGCACGAACTTATTGCCCAACCCAATAAATCAAAGTCAGATAAATCTGGTGGAGAGGATGCTCCCTGAAGGCTGCACAATAAATTCAACTTTTTTCATACAGACAGTAAAACAGAGCTAGTAAACTGATAGGGAAATCAAAACATCGTAAGGCCGTTTTATTGGTTTTATCTATCTTTTCCGCTTTGTACAGGGACTAGTAAAAACGTGTCTGCTGGAGTTCTCGAACATGAAAACCATGGATATGACAATCATTTTCCATGCCCTTGTGGATTCATGACTACGTGACGCGAGGTACGCTGCTAAGCTGTGAGTGGTTGGTTCATGTGCGCGTCGCGGCTGCAGCCCTCAAGGGTACGAGCAGCGCTGGGAAAAAATAAGAACGTTTTCTAAGCTCGAGTGGGACAGGTAATTGCTCCGGGACCGACAAACTGTAAGGAGGTGTCCAGCGATGTCTTTGACTGCGTCGAATTTGAATGATCAGCCCGGATTCAAGAAGCACACGCGTGGGGCGCGGTCGCGTCACGGCATGTGTCTTGATGAGTCTTCTTAATAATGCACTCCCCGGAGCGCTCTTCTGCGGAAATTCGGGCTTTCCGTGGAGTTCCTCATCATTTACTCCGTATAGGGCATACCAGATGCGTGCGACTGTATGGTGAAGAATAGGGGCTAGTCGCATCGCAGTCGCATAGTAGTCGCACGCGTTTACGGCATCTCGACGGCCGCGCGTTCTTTTCATTGATGATTTCATGCCGCATTGACCGGTCTTCATGGAAAATCTTTCGCAAATGCATGCGTGCGTCTGGTAGTCGCATCTGGTATAAATTGCCCTTATGAAAGGTGCGCTCTAGGAGTGTCCAACGAGTGCAGTTTGGTGCGGAAATCCCCAGTCCCGCCCTGGCTCCGCCCACAAGCTCCACAAAAGCGGGCACTCTAAAAGGGGTCTTTTAGAGAGTTAGAACGGAGTCACGTATACCATTGCGACCAAAAGCTCTTGCAGATTCTCCTCATATCAAAGTCTGACAAACAGTTCTAAGATGGAACAGTGTCTTCAATGCTCTTGTCTATTGATTGAAAGAATGTTCGAGAACTGACGATGAGTATGAACTCGTTCAGCTGGCACTAGCACCTCTGAACAGGGAGAACTCCAACCCCTCGGACAAAAATTTTGCTCTTCCTGGCATATTTCATGCATGTCGGCTTTCTTAGCCATTTTACTTCCGGCTTTTTACACAGAGGCAGTGTCTCTCTACGATCACAGAGACCTTTTTCTCACAAGATAGGATTTACATCCCCAGACTGCCGCCTCACATGACCACTTGTTCATTGGCTTCAACAAGAAGCAGACGGCCAGAAGATGTAAGGGATTGTTTTCGCTGGCATTGTGGGAGCATCATCCCCAGAGGATATCCCCGAAGAGACCAACAATCACGATGCCATTCACGAGCGCGCGGCATGCCATAATAAGCAGCCTGCTCCCACTAATTGGAAGGCATTTACAACTGAGGAGTGAGAACAACAGATGGAGTGAAGTTACTTACTTGTAATCATAAGCTCGATAAAAACATGTTATGCTGAAAGTTAGTGACGAGGAAAAATTGTTAGCTACTCAACCTAACAATAAGGGCAGCACTTGCGAAAATTTTCACTTCTGAAGCAAGTCGTTTACCGCGTAATCACTTGCTAGAGAATTATAATAGTAAGTGTGAAAATTACAAAGAATTGACACCTACAGTGAACTCCAAACGGCCGTAGACAGGGGGCGGGACCGCGGCGCGAAGTGCTTGGGCAGAGACGCAGGGGCTCTGCATGCTGGCTCCAGTTTGCTGCTTCTGTCAGCAGCAGAGAACTCGGGTGCCATGCTGCAACAGACAACCAGAGCCAGCATGCAGAGCCCCTGCGTCTCTGCGCAAGAACGCCGCGCCGCAGTTCCGCCCCTTGTCTATGACCATTTGCAGTTCACTGCACCAGTAAAGGTATCATTATTATCATGGGGTCTGGATCGCGAAGAGGCGAAATGGACCGTCTCATGAGTCTAATATTTATTCTAGCTTTGAATGGGCCAATCACAGGAACGCGGCCCACCCCACTACCCCTATCGTGGTCCATACCTATTCTCGTGGACGCTAATGTCAAGATAAATTGGATAAATTTTTGAGCTAGACAAAAAATTAATAAGAACACTATTTGTGTTATATCATAATGGAAATGTGGATAAGAAATCCGAAAAAAAAGTTTTGTTTGAAAAATTCAAAAAAAAACATCAATACAGAAAGGTCAAGAACAGCATTGGTCATGTTACTGTAGAGCAACTTGTACCGTACTCCCTTGGAAATAACAACGGAAGAGCAACCCTGGCATATCCAGCATTACAACCACTAACCAACTCATTTTCACCTCATTTTTGTGTCCGCCCGCTTCAGCTTACACCAGCTCGGTCATTTGCTTGTGCGCCCCTGACATCCACGTGGAGGGACCCACCAACGCCAAGGGGGCGGATAATCAAACGCTTGGAGAACAGCACCTTGTTTCCGTGGATTTTCTCTCGCACAATTCAACAGTATTTAATATTCTACTCCATAGTTACAGTCCTTCTCAAAAAGATAGACTGATTGCGCGATTGCACCATCGCGACGGAACCTGACCAAGGAATACGGAGAGAGCATGCTCCAAGTGAGAGGGTCGAGTAGGTCCCGCCGCGATTCTGCAGCCGCGACGCTAGGAAGCCGCACGCGCAGTCCGTCTATCTTTTTGAGAAGGACTGTAAACGTTAGTTCTACGCCCCTTGAAACTCCAGAATGGCGAAATCCCGGACACGAAGATTTTCGTGGCTGCTATCAGTGGGTGCAGTACGTGCAGAAAATTCCATTGGTTGAGGCTCATTCACACTTTGATCAATTCCTGTTTGGACAGGTTAGAACAGGAAGCGGCAGGAGCGGACGAGAGTGATAACGCTGATGTCAGTGAAATGTGCGGATGCGTAGACAAGCAGAGTGCCGCGTTGCCTGCGGTGCAGCGCGTGCGAGCGGGTCTTTTCTGCTGAAGTCTCTCGTACAGGTTTATGAAGTTTATGCCAAGGGTAATGCTATTAGGGAAACAGGGAATTCGGGACATTTTGATGTTTTGGAACAATGTCCACAAGGAAACTGCCTCCTGAATTACTACTTGGCCCAAAATCGGCTGTTGTAAGGCTAAATGGTCATAGAGATGGGTCTTGCGCTCCTGTGAGCTCGTTGAACTCAAGCACCACCTATAAAGTCAGCAAGTTCAACGTAGACCACCCAAGCAGCCTCGAGCAGACCACCGAGGGCGCCGTACGAGTTCCCCTGGCAACAGGTCGCGCCGCGGACGAGCTTCCTGCGAGACGCGACGCCGCGGCGACAGGCCCCAGCACGAGCTTGTCGTGGGGTCGGAGCGAAAACGAAGCCCCCTTTGAAAATCCAGGATTTTACGAAGCCCCCTNCAAGGTGAAAAAACCGCACGAACTTATTGGCCAACCCAATAAATCCATTGAACTTTTTTGTTTTGGGCTTTATGGAAGAGCAACTTAGGAGTTGAAATATGAAAAACCTCGTAGATTTGCGAAGAGAATCGATTAAAATTTGAAACAATCTAGTCGTTCACTACCTGCGCCGCACCATCGATTCCATGAGGGAACGAATTGACGCCTGCATCAAAGCTGATGGCGGACACTTCAAAAATCCCTTGTAATTATAAAATGTCATGTCTTGCTGTTTTATAAAAAATTGACATCATTCAATGTTTGTTGGCAAAGAATAAAATTTGAACGCTTTTTATGGCGCACGTATTTAGTCGCCACCCTGTATACATTGCCCTTTACTCAAATGACATCCGACAATGCTAGCAAATTCTGAATCAGGCGCGGGGGTATCCCGATGTACTAGAAAACAAGCGTGGATGACTCGCTGACATGCCCGTCCACAAAAAAGGCACGCGGGAGGCCCGCTAATAAGCCCCGCCCACAAAAATGGCACACGGGAGGCTCGCTAATAAGCCGCGCCCACAATTAAGGCACGCGGGCCGCCCGGAAGGCCTGGACTCGCACGCGGGCTAGAAGCTAGAATTGCCTGAGAAGGTGAAAATCAAAATATGCAACGTGCATAACTCGATGCGCTGGACACGAAGGTGTACCCTGTTTTTAACGACAGTCTCTGCTTCTCGTGGACAGACACACGCATAGGGTGAGTAGCTGTTTATCGGCTGAGAGATGTCGCCTCTTCACACTTGCATGGGTTAAGAGGTCACTCCGGATAAACTGCTCCATAGTGGAGTCCCCTATCCGGAATTTTTGGATAAAGAGCTCCTATAAAAGTGAAAGTTTGTTTGTGTGTGTGTTTGTGTGTATTTGTATGTGTGTATGTTCCGAATAGAAATCGCGGAGAGTGAACCGACTCGGACCAAATTTTGTGTGCTGGTCCATGATGGGCCGGCGGAGGTTGTACGCTGCCCTCCGCCGGGAACTATCAATTGATTTATCGATTATACGAGCCAGAGCGCCGCTTCGCCGCAATCACTGTCATCCACACGAAGCGCAGCTTCGCCGCGCTTCGCGGATGACAGTGATTTTCTGCAAGTCTATCTCAACAATTTTTTTCATTATGCTAGGGTTCGGAATAGGGATTTGGCTTTTTTCCTCCCGACTAAATATTCTTCGGCCCTTCTCGTTTCAGGAACAGTTAGGTAGTCTCTTTTTCTAGAATTTTAATCCCGATGTGTTAAAGAGACCCTTTCCCGACACCTTTATTTTCAGGTTCTGCTGGTATGCAGAGGAAGAAAATTATGGCTAGGGAAAACGAAGATGCCGAAAATTATAGGGAAATAAAATTTTTTCCATAGTTTTGGTGGTTATTGGCCTTAATTCGTGTTTCCCCTGAGGTGGCGACAACTTCGCCCGGAGGTGCCCCTAAACGCCTTCAGTGATATTTTTCATGCCTTTGTGGTCTTTCACATGCGCAGTTCCAGGCAGGCCCTCCTATTTTAAGAGTTGTATTGAAGAAGTAGCGGCGAGACTTTACATCCGCTGTATGAGCATTGGAAAGGTCCAAAACAGTCTCATACGAACTTCTTCTAGCGGGAAGGATACTTCGCCTTTTGTGGCGAGGTGTACATTGCCTTACGCAGCTCGCGACGCTGATTCCAAATCTGTTTTCATCTGTTCCTAAAAATGCCTCTGTGAGAAGTCACCCGTTTTTCCATGTCACGCTCACGTAGGGCGCAAGAGGTTGATGGTCGAGGTGAGCCGTGGCGCAGTGGTAAGTTTCTTGCTCTTCAGGACCAACATCGCGAGTTCAGTTCCCCTCACAGTCTGGTGCTTTGCATTTTCCTTCCACGAACTATTTTCCTTTGAAAATCCATGCTATGCAGTTCTATACGGTTTTCCACCTGCAAAATTATCTTTAGCACTATTCCACTTTCACCGACCCAAAATCTTCAAGAAACCTTTTTGGCTGAAACTTGGCGCAGAGGGGTTATTCGGGGTGCTGAACACAAAAATCGTATCCATTTTGTACCGTAGTCCTATTTTTCAGGGTTTCAGGGTCTGAGCTCTAAACGTGCTTGCATTTCAAACATCTTGACGGCAGGCATGCTAAATCTTCGCTCCCGAGTTTCTTTTCGTTGAATTGCGTGAAACTCTTCCCACTATGTGCGGGAAACCTTCGCTAGTCCTTGCCTTACCTTCTCCTGCAAATTTATCCCCTTGACGCAGAGAATTCTACTGTAAAACGAAAAAAATCGACATCCCCTCGGTTCCCTCGGTGATGAGTCACCCGGCGACATACAGACAGGGTTTCGCAATATGGCCTAGCGCTTTACTATATAGTGATCGATTTTGTTGATTTTTCGCTACTTTTGCCTAGGGATCATGTCATGTCTACTGGGGTTCTTTAGTACGCGGAACTCGAAAACTAGAGTGTGGACCCAATCGAATAATATCCGAATAATTATTCGAGTATTCGAATATTCGATTATTCGAAACATTCGAATATTCGAGAAAACTGAATATTCGGAATATTCGAATATTCGACAAGGGCGAAATATTCGATCACTCTTAATTATTCGATTATTCGGGTGTTCAAATATTCGATCACTCCCAATTATTCGATTATTCGAATATTCGAGGTAGAAGCGCAAATATTTGAATTATATAATAAGATGTCTCAGTGGTAGCTTCGCCCTTCCAGCCATAGTAATTTCCTCAACAAGCACCCAATTGAATGGCCAAGGCTCTGATGATCCAAATTTCTCGTTGCTTTTGCTCAGGAGGGAACTATGTACGATGTGCGATATCACATGCTGCCATTTACAAACCGCTACAATCTTGTGGCATTTCTGAAAAACTCCGTGGAAAAGCGCATTTCTCCCCCACTCCACGTGCTCAATTTAGTGAACAAATTCTCAGGAAAGGCAGAGAACTTCCCGAGGGATTTTCAGTCACCCTATAGCCTCAATCTGGTCTTAGGGACCGGATTGACGAATCACAGGGGCTTTCAACGCTTGAAAATTAATTTGCAACGTTGTAAAGCCAGTATCTACGATACGACCCGTCTTCAAAATTTTCCTCATAGAGCAGTGGTTTTTTCTGCAACAGGATCGAGCTCTTTTAGAAGGATGGCAAGAGACCGCCAGATGTTAGAGATTGTACTTCCATCGTTCGCTGTTTTCGTTCTAATTGTAAGGTAGAAAGACTGTCGAAACGGAAAGGTGGTAACCGATGAGTGAGACGGCTAGCACCGTGATCCTTCCGTTGCACCCATCGTTGATATATTTCATGATCATGACTTATAATAAAGCGCTTACTCTGTGTGTGTGTGTGTGTGTGTGTGTGTGTGTGTGTGTGTGTGTGTGTGTGTGTGTGNCGCGCTGGGGCCTGCGCGGCGATCGCAGCGCGGCGGTCGTTGGCGTTCTTTCGATTGTGGTGTTCTTCGCGTGTCCATCCGTTCGTCGTCGTCTGTCTGATGATGTACTCGGATTCTGATTCTGAATATGAGCTGGACGAGAATGTGACTATAGGTGAGGCGATTTTTATTCCCATTTTTGTTCCCTTGCAGTTTTCCACGTCTATTTGGTGTTTTTTTCTGACTTCTCAAAGCGAAGCTTTTTTGAGAATTTTTTCTTTGTGGTTGTTTAATTTTAAACTTGTAAATGTCTGGATGACGAAAAGCCCGAAACCCGCTGTTCCAGGAGAAATTTTCGATGACATCGGGCACGTCCCGCCGAACTCCAACAACTGTTCGGAAGACGAAGGAATCCGTGACGTCCAGAGTGATGATGACCTGGAAATGGCCTCTTGTAGCAGCGATATTGATGAGCCTGTACTAATATCAGTTGGTGGGTGGATTTCTGTTCTTGCTTTGTTGTTCCTGCTGTTTTCGAATTTTCCTGCGGGATATTCTGATCCATAATTCATGTTTTAATTTGCTGTAGTGCTGTGATGCTGTTTGCCTGGGTATTCCACTGTTGTATTCTTTGCGATGCGATTATAAGGTTCATGCGGCTCGGAGTGCGCTGCTGTGGATTCCGCCAATATTCATAAAGATTGCTGCTTATTATTCCTTAACTGTACGGTCTTGCGTCCATATTTGGACCAAATATTGGGAAGATTTTTATCAGTAAAGTAGAGATAAGAGAGCAAAAAATGGATTAGTTCGAAATATTTGAGGAATTTAAGGAAGGAAAAGACACTTCGAAGAATCTATCAGTCATTTTGATTGTAGTCTGTTTCAAAAGAGGGACTGATGAGTGCCTGCTGGCTGTCTTCCTCGCGACTTTCTGCAAATTCCGTAGACTTTTCGCGTCGTTTTTCTCTAGTAACTTTCCAACTATTTTCTTTGGTGGAACGGACCATGTAACAACGGCGTTGTTCCAGCCATTTGTTGCAATTACAGTCCTTCTCAAAAAGATAGACGGATTGCGCATGCGATTTCTTAGCGTCGCGGCTGTAGAATCGCGGCGGGACCTACTCGACCCTCTCACTTGGGGCATGCTCTCTCCGCGTCCCTCGTTTAGGTCCCGCAGCGATGGTGCAGTCGCGCAATCGGTCTATCTTTTTGAGAAAGACTTTACATCTGTGGAAAACTGGGAACAAAATGCTTTAGTTCAAAGGCAGTAGACATGGAAAATTTCACTTTCGACCGTGGACGCTGATGACATTGTTGAAATTTTGAAGTCTGGAGTGCATACCATTCACCAGGGTTTCGTGACGGGATACGCGCACACCCTGTTAGTGGAACACTCGTCCGCGCTTTCGACGCACCGAAAACAGTTCTTTCGTTTTCTACTTTCTTTCACGCTAGTTCGTCATTGCTTATGAGTCTAGTGTCCCTAAACCCTGAGGTTACATCTCCAGCACGAAAATTCCCGTGAATGCTGCCTTGAGGTCAACGAAAGGCTTAGGGTACTATTCTGTTTTTCTTGATCATTCTATTTCCAATTCCTTACATCTTTGTTCAAATCAGTACGGGGTCGATCTTCTTTATAAGTTTCCGCTGTTTTTGCATAGGGGCTCCTGAAGGCTTGTAAAAAATGGTAACATGTTAAATTTCGCACCTGTCCATATATCATTTCACAGCGCATGACTTCGCGAGCATTAAAAAATTATAGACATATTTTTTCTATCCAAATTATAGACATATTTTTTCTATCCAATTTTACGTGTTTAATTCTCAAACTAATCCCTCGAAAACAAAATTCGGTGACCTCTGCTGCACTAATACATATTGATTTCACCATATTGTTGCACGAGGCTTTCCAAAAATGTGCGAAGTAGTGGTGCTGCCATTCTCATTCCACTGTGATATTTCCGCATTTACATTCTCGGGCAATCTCAAACAGATGCACCAAATTTTTGAGTGACCCAAAATATTTACTATGTTGCTTTTCTCTCTGCAGAGAATTGAAGTGAGACATCCTCTATGACTACATACATCAACTTTTTGCGAAAACTGGTCGGTAAAATTTTATGGTTCGAGTGTTACGTGCAAATCACGCCATTTTGCCTCACAGCAAATTGCGCACTAGTTTTAGTGATCAAAATCTCCGTAAAAACAAAGAGCTCACAGGGCTAATCGTGGTTTGCTAATTGTGTTGCTCAAATGTGATTCTAACCAAGCATCAGTTATCAGATCACAGAAGCGTCCACTGTATGAGAGCCAATTTGCCAAAGTTAGTGACAAGTCACCGACCTCCAGCATTACCCAACTCCGATTTTTGCCTCGTAGTCTAACGAATTTTAAAGAAGCGGTGTCGAACTCGCGAAGTAAAAATGACAGCAGACCAGCGACTGTTATGGGGCATACCTGTCGTTATTTTTTTTTCTTGAAATAAAACTTTTCTTGTTGAAAGCTTCAAAACAGCGGAAACCTATGTTACAACCTAATATTGACCTCCCAACTAAATAACTAAACTCTCATGGTCTCAACAGCCATCTTACCCGGTGAAGCGTACCGCATCAACCCGAGAATGTGTAGGAGCAGATTAATTACCAGAGAAGATTTCAAAAAAGCATGAAAAAATTCTACTGCAACTCGTCCGCGCTATGTAGGGCATTTCACTGGATTTTCGAAAAAAAAATCTGCTCAATGGTAAGAAGGTAGTGGTCAGACTCGTTTGAATACGCGCGAACTCGAACCAGCACATCTATGAAAATTAAAAGTTCATACTGTTGCATACGAATTTCAGTAATGTGTAACATATTTCTTTGTTAAATACAAGACACACCAGTGGTGGAAACTCTACATCGCGTGCAAACCGGAGTTGCCGTTTCCGCGCCTGCACACGTTTCAGTGCCACCGCCGTTTCCATCCTCAACCGAATCTCCTCCTTGCTTTTCTTACTTGTCCAAACAGCTGACAAGGCGCTTGCTGGCGGATTTTGTCAGTCGAAATGTTCTGTGCTTAGCTTTATTTGAATACTGACGAATTGGAGTTGTTTTGCAGAAGCCACTGTACTTCCTCACTGTAACCAGATTTTTTTTCAAAAAGATACCAATCAAAGTTGCTCCATTCGTGAGTTAGCACATCAGATGTCGCAAGATTACGACATATTCTGCCAATATTGATCAAATCTATGAATCATGTAGTGATAGGTGGTGTTATTCATTCGTCATCTCAACGCGGTCGTGATGCACGTGATCTCACCTGGGCAGGCACTCCCTATTCCTGCATTTTGTTTCTCACACACGTGACCAGTTCTGCATTGCCAGCTGAGCAAATCGTTACGAACGTTCTAGATTGTTAAATTTTCCGTGCGCCTTGCTAGGAGTAGTGGTATTAAATCCGGCTTTGCTGTTTAGCATTTTGTGGAAGATCTTGTATTTCTTCATTCTGTTCCATTCAATTCCCTGATAGCGACGACGATTCAGTTGTGGTGCGATTCTGCTTAGCAATTTCTACACTTTTATCGCGCTTCCAGATTACCATGCGGTTTGGTCCGCATATTTCATGCTTAGGGTTAGCCGTATGTGGTCTAAATATGCGTTATCAAGATCGGTAAGGAGTCATTATAGCCCGGGATAGCAGTTTGTCTGCAGAAGGGATGTATTTTTACCATCTGAGAGGGAGGGGAGTCGCATGGGGGTCAACCTTTTATCACCAATACGCTTGACCCTGCTGCTACTTTTCGTGACGAAGCCGAAGCGCGACCGTATAGTGCACCTGTATATTTCTTTGTGACGATGCTCGCATATTCGGACATGTGTGTGAAAAAGAGGAGGTTGTGGAGAAGGGGAGGGGGAATAAGGCTTCCAGGCAAAGCGAGACCTACGAGCATTGCATGGGTCCCTCCTCACCTCCCCGGCTCCATTTTTGCTCCCGAGGAGTAATAGGATACATAGCCCCTTTCCCCGCGTCTACCACTAAGTGATTCATGAACTCCCTTCTTCCTTGGTTTTGCTTTCAGAAACTACGGGTGGATGTGTACAGTTCAGTTCCACCTGTTTAGAAACATTTTTGCCGATTATCCCAGACTACCATTGCTTTTGAAAGTCTTTGATGGGAATAGCATTAGTTTGGCAATTTTTTTTCTGAGTTCTGATGGTCATGTTCAAATTTCTTTAGAGGGGGAAGGTCGTTGCCCCCCCCCCCTCCCCATGGTTTCCCTTTGGAATAAACAGGTTTCAAAAGAAGTACTCTTACTTTACTTCACCCTTGGGAATTAACAGCTTGATGACATATCAATATTGAAAAGCTGCATAATCTCTGGCTATGTTTCCACGTGAATTGGTTCCTCTCAAGACATGATTCGATTCTTCGCGTTTTACTGAAATACAATTTCACTGAGCCAATTTATTTCTGACTATCCCATAATTTTTACTGTTTCGGATTGTTTCTATGAATGCACCCTTTCTCAGTCTACTTCATGGAACCGACAGTTAATCAAGGTAATCACGAAATACATAGTATGCGCACTTATAAGTCCGTTCTCGACAAGAGGTTCATTCTATTTCTTACATGGCTCTTAATTTACTCTAATGAAATTTCCTGGCTAAGATGGTAAATTCGGAGGCTTGAATGCTTCCTCTGTTTTCAGAATCATTTTTTTTTCTCAGGAAATAGTAATACTACTATAATGCGCTTTGTTCGCGACTGTAGCTGAGTATTTGCGCACAAATCGGCTACTCGGACATTCCCCGCGCTAAACACCAGACATTTCGACATTGTAATTACGACGCGTCGTAATGACCCGCGGCACTACTATGTATAGCGCCGCGCCAATGCTTTCCAATTACAGTAACTTCTTCGGTCCGCAACTACACAATTTCTTCTTTTCTCTTTTTTCTCTCGGACTCTTGTCCACGACAGAACGCACTCTAGTCGCTTTCTAGAACGCAGTGATAGCATGAGTGGCTTGTATTCTCTTGATATCTAGTCACTAATTCCATGCAATTTTGGTCCGAAATTCCCCAAGTGTTTAGTTAACGCCGTTTCTCCTTGTATTCAACTTCTCGGTGCTCGGTTTCGAAAGTAGCGGTAGTTAAACATGCGCGCCTAACCTTGCAAATAATACACCAGAAATCAAGCACATGTGTTCTCTGGTGTTGCTCGCCGAGTTCCGCAGGTTTTACTTGTGCTCTGCTTTCCTGATTTATTTCCAACTCACATCGTTGTTGAAACAGACTACAAGTATTAGTGCTTCTAATAAATTGTCAGTATTACAGCATTGAAACCGTGTATGCGGAATCCAACGAATTTGAGTTATCAATTTTTTTCTATGCTGACGAATGAAATGAGTGTAGAAACATTTATTCCTGAAATTTTATCAGAATCACTAGTACTCCCAATCTGTTTCAACAACGAGAAAGCTGGAGAGAAATCAGAGAAGTAGAGCACACATGGAACATGTGGAACTCGTTGGGCGAACTACAGAACTTGTGTGCTTGACGTTTAGTGTACCAATTGCAAGGTTAGGCGCACATCAACGTCAGCGCGCTCAACTATCGCCGCTTTAGAAATCGAGCAATTAGAAGTTGTATACTATATACTAGAAAAAACTGCGATAACTAAACGCTTGAGAGGATTGTAGTATTCGTCCGTCGCGAGGCTTCATATCAATTTTATAAGTATGTTAACTATTTTCGAGACTTCAGTTCTAGACACTTTATTAGGCGAGCGTTCGACATTTTAACGCCATTCTCAAGCCTACAAAAATACAGCACATCATACGCTTGAGAGGATGTTGAACCAGGATCGCATGGTTTTTCTTCCTTCTTTTTTCCCCGGTTTTCCCATTCCGGCGACAGTCTCATCAGAGCAAGTTAAGAGCCATATGAGAAACAGAATTAGCCTTTTATTCTAAATTTATCCGTTTTTACACTTATTTTTTGGTGAGCGTACCAAAAATCGATAACTGGAGTTTGTTGGATTCCGCTTACACGGTTTCTATGTTGTGGATATGAAGTGGATCGGATCACCTGCTCCGTGTATTGTCTCGGTCAACATGCCGCCTCCTCTTCGGCGCGTTGCTCTGCGTCCCTTCCCACTCCCGAAGGCTCGTGCTCCGTGCTCTGCGCCGCCACTCCTGAGGTGCGCTTGCCTCCTTGGCTCGCCACTGAAACTGCCTCGCAACGTATTAGTTGCCGGATTTTACGGCTGCCGCGAGTTTCCTGTGCGTTGGCGGACATGTCCAGTCATTTATGTGCTCATTTCCTGAAGATTTGTCGTGGAGGCTTTATAGTCCGGGTTATTGGGTTATCAATTCCCCTATGTGTGTTGCTCTTGAGTCGTTTATCTCTCCGCCTGCATCTTGCTTCAGGACGCCGACACGGAGCCAAATTTTATCCATAGTTTCAAGTCCAAGTCCTAGTTACTCATCCTCGCTTCTCGGGATTGGGAACAAACGAGTTCCAGCAGTCTTCCAGGGTTTCCCCACTGAATTTTGAAACAAACATTTTTCTCAGAGCCCTCTTTTAGGTTTTAGCGTCATTCTTTTACGGATTTTGTGAACTAATGACCTATTTATTCGAATGGATAATCGCGTCTCATTTAACAGTAATGTTATCCATATGTCAAGACTTCCTTTGAAATATGGCCAATGATTTCGGCCTTTTTAGGTTGGAGTCGTATTGGATGATCCGTTTTCCTTCCCTAAATGTCCGGCGGTAAATCCTAAAAGAAAAATTGATGTGCTTAGAGGCCTGTGGTGAATAAAGGCACGCGTGCTCAGTCTTTCTGGTTCCATCCCGCTGGAGCTTTCGTATACGTTACTATGTATTGAGGAACCAGATTTAATCTAAATCCTAGCATTAGGGTTTTTGCTTCTGAGCTCAATCGCTCGTCAATGCTTATCCGGCTCATTGCGTCGTAAGAGGCTTCACATTATCCTGCTAGGATTGAGATGTCATCACTGTCGTTGAAATTAACCCAATCCATTCAAATGGGCTGATTAGCTTCATCTATGTATTAGAATCGGACATATGCCAGAAAATATAGAGATTTCTGCTAACTATCCACAGATCTGCCTCTTATTTCTTCCCAAAATCAAGATTTAATGGCTTTTTTGAAAGCTTATCTACGTTGCTGCTTTCCCCGTCATCTTTTTTCTGGAACTCCCCCATTCACGTCCCAGCTGCTTTTTAACAGCACTGAGCACCCGACTGTGATAATTACGCCTGTTTTACCGGTAATTTTGCGCTGATTGGTTGAGATTTGATCTCTATGAACGAGATTGTCCGCGATTTGCACTCGACAGAGGCTTGTCTTCGACGTCAAATGCGATTGCTGTTATTGAGCACAATGCGAGTAAATGGCCTCCGCGAATTGTGGTCCGAATGTCGTGGACACTTCGTATACTTTAGTTAAGGAAGCGTGGGAGGACGAAGTCTTGTTCTCTTTACTTTTTCTTCTTTTTGGTTAACTAGCGTTTGCTCCCACAGAGTTGGTCTGTTAACAGCGTTGTTTACCTTCATGAAGCTCAAACTTCCGATTTTCTTCCTGTATTTATCTCAATATCTGTGTCGTCCGACATGGATTCACTGGTCATTTTTCATTAGTTTATGTTGGCATCCATTAGCAACCGTCGTCGCTCTGTCATATTGGCGACAACATAATTTTCCTCGATCTGTTCAGCTGCATAGTTTGTTTCAGAAATCCGCTTTGTCCTTTTATGGATGACCGACGTTAGAGTAGTGCAGTTTCTGAAGCTGATTTCAAGAAATTACAAACTGAAACCTATTATTCTTATTGTTTCACCGTATTTGGAACACTCTGCCACTAAAAACGGCAAATCCAGACTGTTAGAATTTATTTCATGAATTTTAGTTTCTGCTGAAACGTTCAGGTTTTTACTAAAGTAATTTTCAAACAAAAAGAATCGTAGTGTATGAGGTCAGACCCTAGACCCCTTTGAAGCTCATCCCACAAAGGTACCGCCATGTATAATAAAATGAACTGAGATGCACCGCGAAGGTTACGTTCTTATGNGCACCGCAGACCCTGCGCGCTCGAAAACTTTCTACCGATTGCGCGTAAGGACTGTATGTTATTTCTCAGGCTTGAGTACATCTGGTGAAAATAGAGTGAGCATTTTACAGCAGTTTTTCATCCAGTCCCGAAAGAAAAAACAACACAATGTTGGTTCAGACATAAGCCACTATATCGCAGTTGGTGGACAAAGTTTGTTGCGGCGGTCGCGTCGCGGCTTTGCACTGGAGCGCGGCAATCATCACGGCCTTGTGTTTTTCACTCGCCTTGTTCCGTTTCATTACAGGATTCATGTTCTACCAACCAAAAGGAGATGTTTTGCTTTTTCACAGTGACATTCTGAATAGTTTGCCCGCAGTAGTACGTGATTTTTACTGTAGAATAGTTGTTCAACGTCTGTTTTCTCTTGCTTATTTTGCAACTAATTAAAAGTGAGCTCTTACACCAGGTCTGCACTTTTACGTTTGATTATGCATAGAAATGCAGGACAGTACATAATTAGCCATGGATGCAAACATAATATAGACGTGCTCAACACGTGAAAATAGGCGTGGAACAACTCCTCCACAATGACAATCACGTACGACGACAAACAAACGATTCAGAACGTTACTGTGCGAAGCTAAAACATCTTCTTCTGGTTGGCAAAGCATGAATCCTTCAATGAAACCGAACAAGACGAACGAAAAAGACAAGACCATGACGGTTAATGACGGTTGCCGCGCTCCAGCGCGAAGCCGCGACGCGGCCGCCACAATAAACTTTGTCCACCAACTGTGATGTAGTGGCTTATGGTTCAGACCCCCCCCCCATCTTCTGACTTCATCACAACCATCATATTTGCTGCATAATCAGCGTACTCCACAAGTATTAGACTTCTGGATCTCTGATGTGCACGCAGTGTACACAGGCCTAGGCCTAACTTACACTAAAATATTAAGTTCCTCAGTGTAGAACTAAGAAGAATACGTGTTCATAACAACCAACTTGCTGCCCTCGTGCGTTGCGATCGTCTAAGGTTTTTTTTTCCCTACGCAGTGAACCTATGATTAGTGACGGTGTGTGTACCCCTGAAAATCTGGACCGGTAAGGAGTCCCTCGAACACTAGCACAGTCGAGCATCTTTCCTCAACCCATGGTAGCAAAACAAAACCGGCCTCGGAACAGGGACGTGAGAGTAATTTAAAATGGCTGAAGCTATTGGTGCAACTTGATAATAGGCTTGATGGTCTTAGGATATCGCCCTACGCATTATCATCCATTAGTAATAAATCCAGTTGCTGGGAAGCTTGATGAGAACTTTTACGTAGCTACATAGATGCGAGTTCTAGGAAACTAGGGATCTTAACTAATTTTAATGAAAAATTCTTTTAAAAAGGCGCAATGTAGACAGTAATTGCATCCAAATTTCATTTGTGATGAAGAAAGTATGAGCCAAATTACCAAAGGGATTCTTCTTGTGCCACTACTGTTCCTAGCAGATTCTTAAGCACCCGCGGAAATTTTCGACCTCGAGGTTTCGGCACATTTAAAGGTAACTGCGTGTGCTGATCACTGTAACAAAGCTGAGAACAGTCGGACGTTGGATATCCCTGTTTTCTAGAACCTATCAGTTCATCATTTTCAAGCAGGTTGGCCGAATTGCGAGACCTATTCGTGGTGAATCGATCGAAAAAAGTATTAGGTTGTCGGGAAATGATTGAGACACTCCACCAAAAATTCTCTCTCGCATCCCTCACACATGGCTTGGGCCCAGGATATGTAAGTATGTGATAGCCTGGTCCCTGAGCAATTACACCATGGGTATGATATGGCGTAGTGTTACGCCATGGTGCAAGTAGGAGCGAGAATGCACGGGCAACTAATTCGAGTGATTTCCTTTTTCGAGCTCTTGTTGGGCGCCAGTGCGAGCAGGAGGGGTGACTATACCATTATGGTATTTAGCCCATTGCTCTTTAGCCATGCAACCATAAACCGTCGATTTTGTTCTTTCGTTTCGGTAGATATGTCTCCTTAAAGACATTTACCATCTAGGCGACCTTGTAAGCTTTCAAGCAGAGCATGCTCCGCCGGAGTTGCTGGCACGCAACAAGATGAACAACAACAGCTTTTGCAATATTCAATTCAGGGCAAAGACCGGAAAATATGGAGAAAAGAGACATCGACGTGTCGAAATGCATATTTTGGTGCGCAAAAATCACCTTCATATGGCTTTGTCATTTTGTCTTTAGTAGGAGGAGCGGGCATGGACTGCATTGCCATACTCGATACCCTTGCCCAATCTTGCACTCTCTAACTAACACCTTGTTTGGTCACTCAGGCACTCCTTGGCCAAGCAACACTCCGTCAACTTTAAGGATTTTCGACCATTGACTGATGGATTCTTCAACTTGTAGTTTCGCGATTTCTGAACCTGTACAGACAAGTCTGCCCCTGAAAGGTGGCCCAAGGCTATGGGCATACACTATGTTTACAACAAGTCCTGAAGTTCTCTAATTGAAGAGAAAAATTCTAGAGTGTGATAAAAATCTGGAGTGTCTCAATCATTTCCCGACAACCTAATAAATACCACCGCCTTCTTGGCCTTTATCGCGATATCGGTTTTTGGCAGTATTTTACAGCATTACTCAGGTTTTAAAGGAAGAAACCAAACCTTGAAAAAGATGCCCTGAGCAGTCGAGGTGTCGCAGAAACACCAGTGAATTTCGAAACGATCCCAAAACCGTGAAAAAATCGAAAATCTGACACTAGCGGAAAGCAGCCACACAATCGCCTAAACAAATAGATTTCTTGTGGTATAGCAAGTGAGGAGATTCGTTGTGCTAGGAAGTGCAAAAAGGGTGGCTTGTGACTAGAGAATAGCTTAATAATAGCAGGGAACAGAAATTGCTGCCCACAAAATCACCTGGTGACAACGGTCTATTGCGGCCACAACTCGATCGAACGACCCCACACGGATCCTGCTGATCCATGTTAAACTACTTGTATTTCAAAAACAATTGAGTTTTCCGAGGTACTATCTTCGTAGAATTGCTAGGGGACCCGTCAGTTTCTGAAACGACCAAAATCTCAAAGACGGAAATTTCTGTGGGTGCTGCCTTTAATTCTCATGCACATTCTGAATACCTTTCTGTCTGGCTCTGTGAGCAGAAGTCTTAACAATGCCTCTGCAATTGTTGCAAAAAATCTCTAGGTATAAGAAACCAAACCAGTAAGGTCTCTTTAGGCGTTATGTCCCGCCGGCCAAAATGAAAAAGTGCTCGGAAGTACTTTTTCGTGACCGGTCTGCGTCTCTTGCCTCATGATACTATTTTCACAAACATATGTGATTAGATAATAGATTACATTCTTAGCTTTGCTACCGTGAGGTCGAGACCAGAGTGATACCTCAAAGTGTCTGGTCGGTTACCTCGAAGTCTCAGTTGTTCTACAGTAGATTTTGGGAAAGTTGACCGCGAGATGACCTCGAGGTAACCTTCGACGGCTACTTTACGTTTACCTCGCGGTCTCGACCTAAAAAAAACTAAAAGAGAATTAGAACTAAAACTTGGCGGCAGCAGGAGCCGCTCCAAATACCAACTTAATTTTTCTGGACGTGTGATACACGGTGAAGAATAGACCTCCACGACAGCATAAAGTGCTTGCTTGACAACTGCGCAAGAAAGAAGAACCGGAACACTGTGAGAAGCCAAAGCAACAATAAACAAAGATAACGATGATTTTTTGGTGGTCTGCTGCAAAAATCATTCACTACAGCTCGATGAATCCCTTACAGCAAAAAATGTTGCTAGGATATCAGTGAGCTGGAAGCCTCACTGTGTTAGTCCTTCATCTCTCGGTAAAGAGTGCGTCCTGACGTGCAGGGAACTGAGGCCCGTTAACATGGAAACTTGTAGCCATTCTGGCCGAGTCACCCGCTACCTAAGCAAACCGTGACTTCATTTCGTCTCTCCGCTTTCACCTTCCCCAAGGGATCCCATGAAGAGCATTTTAGTGAGCAGTCGTCCCAGGGTGACATTATCGGCGTGAGATGGGCAACATCCAGAGTGAAGCGTGGCGTTGATAGAAAATGGACCCCAAGGCGATCCCCTTCGTAGACTGGGAAAATGCGACCCCCCAAGTATTTTCAATTTTTCAAAAATTTTGAGTTATTATATATTATGAATATATAATAATATAATTATAAATTATTATATATCAACAATTTTTAACGTACCTAGAAAATGCTTTTTTTGGATTAAACTATAATAGTTTTTAAAATCAATTTTTCAACTTTGAGTTTCAAATTTTATCAATTAACCTCAACAGTAGTTGAGGTAGTAGGAGTAGGTAGTCCAGTAGGTAGTCCAGTTGTCAAACATGTGTCTGTCGCACAGTCTAAGAACTTTTTGTAAGCAGTTGGAGTGACAGAGAAGTCCTGCTCGTGTCGTGCTCAAACAGGTCCAGGGTTCGATCCCTGCCCGAGCCTAATTTTTGCAAAATGCAAAAATGGATGCGAGGGGGGGCTTAGACGTCAAATATCCATGTGTTCGAACAAAATCAAATCATCGCAATCGTTTTTGAGCGGTAAAATCAGTGCGTGATTGGCTTTGTTCGACTCAGAGTTAAAATCGTACACATGTAAATGTATGGTTGTTTTTCACGAATTTAAAAAGGGCTGACATGTAACCTGGGAAAATGACTCAACTCGTTCTGATATCAGGAAGATTTGCGCTTTCTGGTGCACTACTATTCTTTCTGAAGAACCTGATCTATTCGGGTTAAATTAGGATGTCAAATCGTTGGTAAAAAGATGGGAAATTTGCCATTTTTACCAACGGTTTACCATCAGTTTACCAACGGAATAACACCCGAACCAAGTAAGTTAGAGAGCTGAAATTTTGTAGAAACATAGAGCTTGACCTCCTCTTTAAGAATAATATTAAAGTTTTTGTCAGCTTCAACAAATACGCAAAGAAAAAAGCCTTTGAAAGATGACCTAATTTTTGGCAAGTTCGGGAGAGTGCTATTATTCTAAGGTGAATAACTCCATAGTTATTCTGTAAGATGGAATAGTTTCCACACATTATAATGGAGGAAGATTTGTTCTTTCATATGCGCTGGGTTCCTTTTTAGGTGGTTTTCCTATTTTGACAGTTATTCAGTGGCAATAAACCTGGAATTTAGCAAAATTTATGGTCATGTCACATGTAGTCTTATCGCCTTAAAAATGGTGTCAGCGAATGAGAAGAAGTGGGATATTGCATAAAGATAAGGTTTTACTCCGGAAAAGCGCCTGCACAGTATTGGGACACTATGTGCTGTCCGAAGGTGGTAGAACACCATGTGTGAAATTGCATTTTGAGCTGCACCATTATTAGGCCCCAGCACAGGATTTACAGCCAAATAAAACGTCAAAGCTTAAGGAAAATAGCTCACTAAAGATTTTACTCTTGTTATGCTTCTTATTTAAAAGACGGAATATGCTGGAGTGTTTGCAAAAGCACCGCTCCCGCGAGGAATCGAACCAGGGTCTTGTTTGTGAAAAACAGTACCACTGAACCGACGCTACTCAGGACGTTGTTGATTCAACACTAAGTAGTACATTTATGTTAACAATAATAATGTCAATGTTATGGAAACTATAGCTAACTACAGGAAAATTAAANTCACGAATTTAAAAAGGGTTGGCGTGTAACCTGGGAAAATGGCTCAACTCGCTCTGATATCAGGAAGATTTGCGCTTTCGCTTTCTGGTGCACTACTTTTCTTTCTGGAAAACCTGATTTTATTCGGGTTAAATTAGGGTGTCAAATCGTTGGTAAAAAGATGGGAAATTTGCCATTTTTATCAACGGTTTACCATCAGTTTACCAACGGAATAACATCCGAACTAGGTAAGCTAGAGAGCTGAAATTTTGCACAGACATAGAGATTGACCTCCTTTAAGAATCATACTTACGTTTTTGTCAGCTTCAACAAATAAGCAGAGAAAAAAGCCTTTGAAAGATGACCTAATTTTTGGCAAGTTCGGGAGAGTGCTATTATTCTAAGGTGAATAACTCCATAGTTATTTTGTAGGATGAAACAGTTCCCACTCATTACAATAGAGGAAGATTTGCTCCTTCATATCCATCAGGTCGCAGTTATTCAGTGGCAATAAACCTGGAATTTAACAAAATTTATGGTCATGTCACATGTAGTCTTACCGCCTTAAAAATGGTGTCAGCGAATGGGAAGAAGTGGGATATTGCATAAAGATAAGGTTCTACTTTGGGAAAGCGCCTACACAGTATTGGGACACTATGTGCTGTCCGAAGGTGGTAGGACACCATCTATGAAATTGCATTTTGAGCTGCACCATTATTGGACCCCAGCATTGGATTTACAGCCAAATGAAACGTCAAAGCTTAAGGGAAAATGCTCACTAAGGATTTTACTCTTGTTATGCTTCTTATTGAAAAGACAGAATATGCTGGAGTGTTTGCAAAAGCACCGCTCCCGCGAGGAATCGAACCAGGGTCTTGTTTGTGGAAAACAGAGCCTTTACCACTGAACCGCCGCTACTCAGTACTTTGGTGATTCAACACTGAGTATTACATTTATGTTGACAATAATAATGTCAATGTTATGGGAACTATAGCTAACTACAGGAAAATTAAAAATTAAATAGTACTTCCCTACCTTGCTGCCATCATACCACCCCGGGAGTGCAGGAGAAGGCGACCCTTCTGGCACTCCACGAGGCGACCCCCCTTGATAAATTACCATTATACGCTTGACCCTGGCAACATCGCAGTCAGACCAGTCAACCCCTCGCGCCACAGCAAGGCGCTCACCGAGCGAGGGAAATCGGGGTTACTGATTCTGAATATGTTGCCCTCAGGTGCTTAGTGGCAAAACGAAAGAAGCTTCTCGGACGATATCGACGGTACGCGGTGGTACAGTGATGAGTTGCTCACTCTTTAAGATAAGATATACGGAATCCTTGCCAGAGTTGAAAAAGTTATGAGGGTTTTCCTGCGCCATACCCACATCATTTTGAGGTATTGCTACCGTGAGGCAGCATGCTGTGCATCGTGATGTTTTGGTAAGTCTCTCACTCCACCGGAAACCCATCCTGGTTCGATCCCGTCATCACATGTTTTGCATTTTCCCAACATGTTTACTATTTGCTTAAAACGCCTTTTTGCTATATTATTCAAAGACTTTCCACCTGGATTTCCGCCTTTCTCGCGTTTAACATCGTTATTGTGAACAACCTTATATTTTACCCACGATATTGTGCATGATTTATTTCTCATGTCCAGGAAATATGCCATTCTGTCAACGAAATGTAATGTCCATAGGTTATATCCGCAAGTTCACATCGACACACCCTACTGACCGGCTGCCTTTTATTTCCGTCTGCCCTTTTGCTATTTTTCTGGATTCTAACCTCTGGCTTGATCATTATGGTGAAACGAACTGGAAGCAGGATGACCACTAGCGACGAGGAGAAAGGAGACATGCCAGCTTGGGCGAGTAAGTTGATTGAAGGATTTGATTCTTACTCTTCCTGCATGCAACTCTCGCTCACTGACACCTTTGATCGTGTTTTCACCAAAATGAACGACCTCCTGGAAACGCAGTCATCCATAGTTTCTCGTTTATCCGAGCTGGAGAAAAAGATTTCGTCCATTCCTCCACCACATTCACGACAGAGCCTGCTTTACTCCACTTTGGTTAAAGTTAAGGCAGATAACAAGCGGATAGACGAGAAACTTCGTATGATCACATGGATAGGGATCGATGAACAGATCGACGAAGATGCCACATGACGGTTTGATCACGAAATTCTCAAGGAGGTTGTCTACACGTCTGGCGACAGTGACCTCATACGAGAATTCGACGAGGGTAGGATAAACGCATACAGACTTCCTAGTGGGAAACCTCGTGGTCCAGGTGCGGGGGGGGG